>OZ029922.1:28832460-29212460 GCA_964023275.1 Norana najaformis
CGTCTTGACCGACAGAACCTGGCAGACGTACTTCGACTACTGGATGGCGAAGGTCATCATACAGGAGTTCGGAATGTCGCACTTCGCCTGTAACATAATCATCTACCTGTGCACTGGCCGCATCTTCCGCGCCGAGCTGCGGCAGCTGCTCTGCGGTCGCCATAGCAACAGAGGGTTCAGCGTCCGGAAGAGTGTGTCGCAGGTCAGTCGGGACCTGACGACGGTACGGACTTAGGTTGGAAGAGGAGAGCCTACCAGAGGACTAGGAATCATGTGGAGGATGAACTACGACGGCACCACGAAAATGACTAGATGACGCAGTGGACATACATACGTGCATATTATGCATATATACATGCATACATACGCATACACATACATGCATATATACATGCATACATACGCATACACATACATGCATATATACATGCATACATACGCATACACATACATGCATATATACATGCATACATACGCATACACATACATGCATATATACATGCATACATACGCATACACATACATGCATATATACATGCATACATACGCATACACATACATGCATATATACATGCATACATACGCATACACATACATGCATATATACATGCATACATACGCATACACATACATGCATATATACATGCATACATACGCATACACATACATGCATATATACATGCATACATACGCATACACATACATGCATATATACATGCATACATACGCATACACATACATGCATATATACATGCATACATACGCATACACATACATGCATATATACATGCATACATACGCATACACATACATGCATATATACATGCATACATACGCATACACATACATGCATATATACATGCATACATACGCATATGCATACATGCATACATACATACTTACATACGCATATACCTACATGAATGCATGGTTACACACATACATGAATGCATACATACATACATACATACGTATGTATATGCATAGATACATACATATATACATATATGCATGCAAATGCCTATATACATAGGGCCTACATGCACACGTACATATATGTATACATACATACATACATGCATACATACATACATGCATACATACATACATACATACGTGCGAAGGCCTACACACATACCTGCGTACATGCATACATGCATAAATACAAATACACTTATATACATACATATATAAATACACATATATAGTCAGATACATTTTATTAAAGTCTGAATGAGGCATTATATACATTTGTAAGACATTTGGCAACAACTATACTTATCATCGTCGTCGTCATCACCATCGTCTTTGTCGTCGTCATCATAGGTGCTTGTGCGTCGTGATAGTAATTCTCGTGAAATTGTAATTGTAATTGTATTTCTCGTTTCTATAGCCAAAGCTGGCGATTTAAGAATAGAAATATTTTATGACCTGTCTAGAATACGTGCGATTTACTTGTGCTTAATTAATGATTACGACGGTGAATTAATTACTCTTAATTATCGTCTACACTGTCATATGACATCTGGCCAACTTAACGGGGGTAGCGGCCGTTCCAGATGGTTCACCCCTTACTCCAGAAAGTTTTTAATCCCGAATGACCGTAAGTACCTCGAGTATAAAATTTATAATAATATAAATAATAATAATAATAATAATAATAATAATAATAATAATAATAATAATAATAATAGCAACAATGACAATAACAATAGCAATAATAATAATGAGAAGAAGGAGAAGAAGACGGAGGAGGAGAAGGAGAAGGAGGAGGAGAAGGAGGAGAAGGAGAAGAAGAAGGAAGAGGTGGAGAAGGAGGAGGAGAAGGAGGAGAAAAAGTAGAAGGAGAAGAAGAAATAGAAGAAGGAGAAGAAGGAGAAGAAGGAGAGAAAGGAGAGGAAGGAGAAGAAGGAGAAGAAGGAGAAGAAGGAGAAGAAGAAGGAAGAGCCTGACCGAACAATGGAGCTGACGGCAAAGATACTACAGCGAAAGCTTTAACTAACTCCTCCGAGCGATACACTTACACTGTCACGTGACACCCTGTAGCCAATTGGCTTGAAGCCTCGCCTTTTAACTCATAATTTTAGGGTTCGAACCTCCTTCCCTGAAACGGTTACTGTATAGGGACATGGAGCAAGTAATTCATGCACAACTGCTCAGCGCCATCGACTGATGCTCTACCATTAGACAGTGGCGCTTAATAAATGAAGAACCTTAACATACATACATATATATATATATATATATATATATATATATATATATATATATATATATATATATATATATATATATATATATATATATATATATATATATATATATATATATATATATATATATATATATATATATATATATATATATATATATATATATATATATATATATAGATTCACTTCACTCATGCGTAACGGATGAAGTCCCTAGACCAAGAGATTGTTGGATCGGAATAACGGAAATGATCTGGAACAACATAGTTTCTGGTTGATGAGTGCCTTGAGGAATTATGTTCCTGCACAGACAGTTACATTGCATCTCCGTTCCTGCTCATCAGATCATTTATATACCGCCTTTAGGGGCCTACGAAGGCCTAATTTATTATTATTGAATACGGCTACGCTTCCTACAGTAATTCATCCCAAAGGAGATATATTCATCCGTACATACATACATACATACATACATACATACATACATACATACATACATACATACGTTCATTCGTTCGTTCATTCATTCATTCATTCATTAATACATACATAATATACATAAAACTAGAATGCTGCATATATTATATGCATACGCAAATACATACATACACACATACATGCAAAACGTACATACACATATACATGCATGCATACATACAAAAAATGCACCCGTACACATATACATAAATAAATAAATACATAATACATACATACATAGATACATACACACATGCATTCACACAGATGAGAGAGATAGAGAGAGAGAGAGACATAGACAGAGACATAGAGAGAGAGAGACAGAGAGACAGAGACAGAGACAAAAACAGAGACAGAGACACACAGAGAGACAGAGACAGACAGAGACAGAGACAGACAGACAGAAAAAGACAGACAAAGACAGACAGACAGACAAAGACAGACAGAGACAGACAGACAGAGGGACACAGACACAGACACAGAGACAGAGAGAGAGATACACAGAGACGGAGACAGAGACAGATAGACAGAGACAGAGAGACAGAGAGACAGATACAGAGAGAGACACAGAGACAGAGAGAGAGACAGCTGATAAATCTTCCTGGCCTTGACTATTTCCTCTACATCGTCGAAACTGATAAAGGCATCAAGATCTTTGTCTTCTCATCTCAACACAGATCCTTACAAGACGACCGATGAATCAACTCCGACTCCATCGACGCTCTTGACCTGCGAGTTTGACAAGAAGGGCTTTAAATTTTAAACTATATCAATTATTCGTGTTCAATGAAATCACCATAAATGTGGTTAAGAAAATATTTACACAACTTGTTCTTTCCATAGTTATCGAAGGAAACGATTTCAAACTGGGGCACCAAGGAACATTTTAAATTAAGTTCTTCTGAAGGGGATCATAATAAAATTTAAGATAATAATACTTTTAGACGTCTATTGGGCCTACTTATCTGCACTTAGATAATAATGCTTGAAATCTAAATAAGAGCTCATCGTAATCGTAATTCCGAGATTTCTATAGCGCCCAACGAAAGCCATGTCACGGGGACCAGCTTATTCACCAGCCTGATAGCTAAAACATCATGAAAATATAAATATGCTCTCTCTCTCTCTCTCTCTCTCTCTCTCTCTCTCTCTCTCTCTCTCTCTCTCTCTCTCTCTCTCTCTCTCTCGCCTATTTGTATCATTTGGTTTCACACTAACTTCTGGAAAATCGAAACATCAAACAACGGGTTTCCCTCGGTGCCTAAAAATAGACTGCCTATTGACGGCGTATTGTGCGCATAAAACTGACCCTGGGCAGCCGTTTATATGGGTACACAGGACAATTTTGCGAAATGGATTAAGGGTCATATGTCTAATACACGTAAGTCATTTCCGTAAAGTGTATAGGCCTAAAATTCTACGGAGTGAGAATTTAATTGAAGGCCTTTGTAGTAGGCCCTGCATTTTTCGAAGATACTGTACAATTTGCAGGGAATTCAGTACGCATGAAGTTCTATTAATAATAGCTCGGCGGTCGAATTCTTATCGAAATCTGATGTTCAGTATTCAGGCCTACTGACAATTTGGCGATTTGAATGTTCCCAGAATTGAATGGGATTAAAATTGAGAACTTGGCTACCAGGATTCCTAAATCTCAACATGTTTTATTAAATTGAGAACTTAGCGGCAAAAGATATCGTCTACCAACGACCATGGGCGTCCATGGACTGAACAGATTCATCAGGAAACACGGACATTTAATTTTACGGGACTATCATCTGTGAGACACCCGTCTGATCATTGACGGCCACAATGTCTGCCACAAACTGTTTTACACCTTCCAGCACAACGCTCACTACTTCGGAGGGGACTACGACAGATTCGCCCAGGTATGTACGGACTTTTTCACAGCCCTACGTCACTATGACGTAGTTCCTTACGTCATATACGACGGAGCGTACGACCCGCAGAAATTCACTACGTTCCTGCAAAGATCGACAGACCGGATACGCACGGCGGATAAAATATCACAGGGAAAACCTGGGATGGTGTTGCCAATCATGTCGTATGAGACTTTTCGGGGAGTTGTCGAGAGTATGGGTATACATCACGTGACGTGTAACTTTGATGCTGACCACCAGGCGGCAGCACTTGCGGTCCGGTGGGAGTGTCCCATCCTTACGATGGACACAGACTTTCTTATATACAACGTTCCGGCGGGCATCGTCTTACTGGATTTCATGAACATTGAGGAATTCGTCAGAAAGGGCAAAAACGGGGAGAATCGATTCGCCACCGTGAAGATTTACCACTTCGGTGCAATTCTTGACGAGATCAAGTCCAGTGATTCGCTTATCTTGCCTTTTTGGGCCACCCTCCTTGGAAACGACAGGATGGATGGAGAACTACTTTCAAAATTCTTCCGCGCAGCCGAACTACCGCAGCACGCCGGTCGTATTCAAGCGGAAGGCGCTCAGGACAAGGTAGTCAGAGTTCTTGGTTGGCTGGGGTCGAGGCCATCTCTCGACGACGCCCTGTGGAACCTCCTGAGTCACTACGAACTACATGAGCGTCCAGATCTTCTTGAGTCCGCCATTCGAAAATCGATTCTGTCCTACATCAACCTGACCTGCGAGATCGAAGATCACTTTTTGGATCCAAGCCGATTCGTTGGTGGCACTCCTTTGCGGTCGTTCGCTGGCAAACAACTGCCAGACTGGTTCATGGTCGGAATCAGGAGTGGCCGAATCCCAGTCCATGCTCTCGACGCGCTGATCCTTCGTTGCGTCATTCTTCCGACGCAGGTTTCTCTGGCCAGTCAACCGAGTCCGTATCAGTGTTCGGTCGCGCTTCGTCGGTTCCTGTACAGCGTTCTGCTCAGCTGGGACGATTCCGATCCGCGGTTGGGAGAACCAGTCGTCGAGGAGTACGACCGCGACCAGAACCTGCGGCTGAAATGCGAGCAATTTAACGCTCTGGTGCATCTTGACGGAGGCAGTCGCGTCCCATCATTGGAAGAAATTCCACGCATGACTGAGCACGAACGGCAACTCATCCTGATGGAGGTTCTCGGAGTGAGTTTACGGCAGTTGACCGGCTTCGAACCCCAGACTCACCTATTGGTTATGGCCATAGTCTTTTGGATGAGAAAGGCCAACCCCGCCGTCGACCGCTCCCACCTGGAGACCCTTCTCGTCTGCTTCCAAAGAGCGGGAATCCTGGGCGACTCGACCTGGGGTCGAATCCACGACGTCTCGCTTGAGGTATTCTACAAGACGCCGGAAAAGATTTCCTCACGGACGTTTGACTGTTCGGTCGTGCATGCCTTCGCTCAGTTCCAGTGTTGCCTGCAGATGGCGCTCTACGTCAACCAGATCCTTCTACTTCCGGCGCCAAATCCACATCCGGTCATGTCCTTCAGCGGATCCTTCGTGCACAACTTCTACCGGAAGCTCTTAGGACTCCGTCTAGAGCAACAATGGCAGCAGGGACAACTGAGGCAACAGCAGTGGAACTGGCAACAACAATTCTACGAACAACAGCAACATCAACAAAGACAACAACAAGGCTGGCAACGTCAACAACAGCCACATCCGCGTCGCCAAATGAGGCAACAGCTCAGTGAGCAACTTCCACGACAACAGCTAATGTGGCCACAACAAGCGCAGTTGTTACAACAGCAACAATTACAGGCGGAACAGGTACAACCGTGGCAATATCAGCATAAAAGGCAACAACATGAACAACAACAACAATACGAATGGCAACAACAGAACCTTCTTCCAGAGGACCTGCTTTGTGTATATGCCAGAGGGAATTCTGGTAATGAAAATCCTCTGGCGGCAGCCTGTGCTGACGTTGCTAGCTTCAGAGACAGAGTCCTTAGCATCATATAGCGCCCTCTAACACGTAAGGTAAGGCAAGCGGTAAGATAACCTAAGGAAAACTAAAAGGCATAGGTCCATTAAACCTGGGTATGGTAACGTAGGTAAAGTAAGGTAAGGTAAGACAAGCTCAGGAAGGTAAGTAATGGTAGAATCAGCTAAGGTAAGATCAGGTAAGGTAGCCTAACATATACAAAGGCATATATGCATACATACATACACACACGTACATACAACAGGCACTTCTTGCCTAAACGTAATTACAGTTCTCTCCATTATGCGTGATTTTGTGTGTTTATAACATGTGTAATAATGGTACAGTGCTACTAAATTGTTTTGCATATCAACATTTGGTCAACGTATATACCCTAGTCTTGTCTTGTCATCAGCCGTCCTCGAGCCGAGGATTGGCTGCACCAGGGACAATTTTAATTTTGTCCCTGGTAATAGGTGGTAATAAACCGTAATATTTTAGACACCTCTTTTAAGCCTATTATTGTTCCTATATTAATAAACTGTCGGGGTTGATGTGTTGGTGTCGTCTGGTTCTGTCCCTCGTCTCTTGTAATAACTGGTCGAACGATAATTCAGTCGACGACTTGATCGTAATCGTAATCGTAATCTCGAGATTTCTACAGCGCCCAACGAAAGCTAAGTCGCTGGAACCAGCCTATTCACAGGCGCTCAGTCAAAACAAAATCGATTGGCAAAAGGGTTCGAGTTTATTGATGTTGTCTATCCATGTCATCTTGGGTCTTCCCCAAGCTTAGGATCCAGGAATTGTGCCTTGGATGATCTCTTTCTCTAAGCAGTCACCACTCTTTCGTAGCACATGCCCGAAGTAGGCCCCTATGAAAGCTTCCTGGTTCGATTAATCCGAGCAGAATCCTCTCTCCTCCTTCAATTGGTTTGTCTAATTAGACACCTTTAAAACGCTTCCAAATGACACTATTTATTCGTCTGCCGCGTTCAATTGTCAACTACGTGAACAAATACGACTAATTGTGAAAAGTGCAGAAAAATTTGTTCCCATCGACGTCAACGGCTTTTAAACCATTGGAAATTAATTATTCGTCAACTAGCAGTCCGCCTTCGATGCCATAAGATGTCGTTAAACGTTGGAATCTAATCTAATCTAAAGACTTCTATAGCGCCGTTATCATAATGCTCAGTCGATGGTCGCTTCAAGTCAAAATCGCAGTCAAAAGTCATAAACCATTGGAGAAGCCAGGTCGAATTCCAGTATAGGTCAGAGAAACCAGAAGCCAGACTACGGTGGGTAAGCAAGTTGGAAGAGATGTGTCTTAAGTTTAGACCTGAATGGCATCAAAGAATTCGCAGAACGAACTGAACTGGGCAACAAGCCAGCTTTCAACTTATACTATTTATTCGTCAGCCGCGTTCAAGCGGTAGCTCAGCTGAAACTATTACTACTAAACGCTAACCACACAACACTTTGATTGGCTTAAAACCTTCCTGTAAGGTAAGCATAGGTTGACGTAAACAGACTTTGCAGCTGCAAATTGCCGCCAAAAAGTTGCATTCTACTTTGTCTTATTAGATACCTTTAAAACGCTTTCTGCTTATACTATTTATTCGTCATCCGCCAGGTCGAACATTCAATATCGCCGAAATCTGCCTTAAGGTAATCCAAGGTCGACGTAAACGGCTCTGGCAGCCATTAGTAACTACTATGGTAACTAATATTATATTAATCAATAAAAACTACGCTAGTGTCAGGTAAGGTAAAACCTGCGTTAATAGTCCTGGCAGCCCGAAGATGTCGTTGAAAACTGATTAATACTATGTTTAACTGTCTTGTCTTGTCAGCCGTTTTCTAGCCGAGGACATTAGGTATACGTAAATCCGATGTCGCAAAAGCGTGAACGTTGGCTCCATTTTCGTCCAACCATTTCTGGATTTGATCCAACATTGCGTACTGTGGGTAGAGTTTATTTGGAGCCCCAACAATTTAAAGGCCTGAGAAGAAATTTTCAGAGAAGCAGGGCTGGGTCAGGGTTTTATTGGCTAATATCATAGGCCTACATTAGGCTGGTAGCACAAATTATTAATCCGCATGAGAGTTGACGTAGTTGATGTAGATTAAACTGGTTTTATTGAAGGTTTTTTGTGCTATAAGTCACCTGCGAATAACGTGGTTCCCGTTACTGAGCTTTCTTTGGGCGCTGTAGAAATCTCGAGTTTTACGATTACGATTAAATAATCTAAGGGAGTAATAGGATTTTCAGCAATCCGTTAGCCAGTTTATGGTTAAAATTTTTGGAAAATAAAGAACTGCGAAATGATATAATTCAAAACAGTTTCATTCACTAGATGGTTAATTCGGAATTATGTTAAGCTGACTCTCCCTGAGGAAGTGTTGTTTTAATGTCGTTACAACGAAATCGTGAGCCAGCGGCCATAAATGCGTTAAAATGGCTGCGTTGGACATTTGTGGCCTGTTACGCGGCAATTACACCACTTTTCAGCGAGTTACGACCTTGTAATGTGCCGACTGATACTATTTATACGAAAGTACAAGAACTGGAACGATCTTAATAGGAGAGAGTATTACAGATCTGGCGATGAACAGGTCAGAAGTGAAGCGGTATGTTAGCCTCCGCGTTGCGATCGTCTACATTCTTTGGCACTTTTCTCATAATCGAAATGCAACGTTTCTAGTTGCCTCAAGGTACGTAGCTTCTTGAGTAACGACAGCGAACTGAACATTTCTCATTTTTATTACACGGTTTAACTGTAATCAAACCTGATATCAGAGGGAGAGGCGAATCTCCTGGCTGCGCAATTTCCGTACTCCTACTCAGAATTCTACATCTTTACGAAATGTTTTCTGACACAATTTACAGTATTGTGGGAAAAGAGACTTAAATTTCAGAATTTAAAAAAGATGTAATACATACTTAAAATAATTGTAATTTGTTATTGTAATCAGAAATTTTTGTAGCACTTCTTCAAAAGAAACTATTCAGAGATGCTCTCTGCAGTAGCCCTAATGGTGTTAAGTGTCATTAAGAACAGAATACTCATCCCTTAGCAGACATTACTCTGATAACTAGATGACTTGCCAGTGGCAAGCTCGCGCACGCACGCAGAGCCCTACCAACAGATTGCAACTAGAGTTGAAAGCTGACCGCATGTTCAGCGTTCCTGAAACATGTGGTATCGAGGATGAGGAACATTGATGGGTGATGTCTTATTAACATAATGACAACACTGTCATTGCAACATGGTCCAAGAACTGAGAACTTCAAATCAGCTATCAGTCCTGGATATGACTCCGTTGGTTGGGTTTTATTCATACATACTTGAGCAAAAGTCCACTAGTCACGAATTTCCTGCAACTAAGCATCATTTCCTTACAATGAACTTGATTTTGACATCCTTTATTAACGCAAGGAGCGCTGTCGTGAGCTACGTACGTTCAGTTATGTTCAGTATTACACCCAACTGCATTTTCTGTGCATAGCAAAGGATCAAATTAAAAAAGTACTTCCTGTTGCCTTGTTGGGTAATGATTATTTTTTATTTAATACAGTGTTTAAAGAGCGTTTGTATAAATTGTAAAGTGTCAACAACTTGAATCATTTGTTGTCATTTTGGTTTTAGTTTTATGTAGTGCAACATGGCAGTTTCCTCATCGAATCCTGTTCCACCAGTCATTGAGCAGTTCTACCGCCGTCCACTGCCAGCTATGTGTACATCATTTTGTTCTCCAGAAGGCAAGGCCATTTTCCGAGAGGCCCTGAACGAAGGCTACATGGAAAACTTCTTCCCGTTGGCTTCACAGTTTCGTACGCAGGAAGAACCCGCGTTCTGTGGGCTGTCAACTCTTGTGATGGTATTGAACACTCTTGAAGTCGATCCGGGCAAGGTATGGAAGGGACCATGGCGCTGGTACCACGAGAACATGCTGGACTGTTGCATCCCGATCAACGTGATAGAAAAATCTGGGATAACTTTTGACCAGTTCTCATGTTTGGCCATTTGCAACACGTTGAATGTAAGAGCATTTCGAGCAGACGAAAGCGCAACCGAGGACGAGTTTCGAGAGCTTGTCAAACGCGTGTCGCGGGGTTCAGACGAGGTGATCGTGGTGTCGTATTCAAGGCGGGCCTTGGATCAGACTGGCAGTGGCCATTTCTCACCAATCGCTGGATATCACCCGGGAAAGGATTTGGTCTTGATAATGGACGTGGCACGATTCAAATATCAGCCTCATTGGGTGACAGTTCATTCCTTATTCAGAGCAATGCAGGATGTTGACAGCGATACGGGTCAGTCAGATTGTTTTTTTTCTTTGCTCATGATAAAAGTTTTAAACACATTGAGAGTTTAACTCTTGTCCTAATTGTAAAATTAAATTATAATCTTTTACTCATAAGTTTCTTAATCACTACTTATGGCTATGCACAGGGAACCAGCTTATTCATGATTGCTATGTCAAGTCAGAAGGGTTGTCCAGAGATAAGGTTTCATGAAGAGATGGGATTTCAGTTTTGAAATGGAAAGAGTGAGGTGAAATAGAAATGGGGAAAATAGAATTGGGGATAAGAGGAAAACAGATATGGGGAAAACAGAACTGGCATTATAATTTATTCAATTATTGGGGAAAGTTGAAGGCATCTGGAACATTAGCAGTTCATGTTGACCAGAAAATTTGAGAATGTGATGTGTATGTTAAAATAGATAATCTATGTTTACAAAATGAGAAATGGAGATTGAAGAATGCTCCATCCTTGGATACCTTTAAGAAAGGGCTTAAAACGTTTCTATTTAAATTATCGTATGACTGTAGTTAATTTTTTATTGTCGCCTGAACTTATGTACAGCGCCCTTTTCTTCGGTCTCGGCCGTGTTACGGCGCTATAGAAATTGTCTTATTATTATTATTGCACTTTGACCTTGAATTTCTCCTTTCAGCAAGTAAATATCACTGGGTTAAAGTTGGCAAGATCTGTTTACTCTTCAGTGGCTTTGTTTCAGCTTATCTGAGTTGTGAGTTAGTTGTATTGTTTGTTTGGTAGGCTTGGCACGTGGTTACTTGCTGTTGTCGAAGAGCAGATCGCTTCCAACCGTCTTGTTTCGACTGACGTCCCACCTGTGCATAACTGGAGTGCAGTCAACGAAGGTTGTGCAGTTCACAAAAGATTGGAAGGAATGGTTGAGCACATCCGTCGATTCGTCCAATTCCAATCAGATTCTCGAAACCACTGTAAACCAGTTGCTGAAGTTTCTTGACCTGAAGGAAACCAATCTCATAACTGCACTGGTCGATGTGGTTGGCGTTGAAAACATCTCTGCAGAACACAAGTTCGCCGTTGAACAGATCCTTGAAGCACTCCAAAGCTTGCCAGTCTACCAGGTGGTAAAGAATTGTCTTCCGGTTGAAGACAAGGTTGAATTGGAGACACGCTCTGAGGATATTCCAGGAGGACTCAGAGATGATGCACCATGCCCTGAGAAATTCTCAATAAAGTTGAAGAGTTGGCACTACATTGCAATGTTTCTGTTGATATGGCCCTACAGGGGTGACGCTGGCAGTTTCGGCAGCAGTTTGGAACGACTGATGGCAGATCAGTTAGAGGCGAGTGCCAGCGAGCTGTTTCGGAATGAAGTCGGCCTTCTTCGGCAGCAGGTCACGTCTGTCCTTCAGTACGTGGCCATCTGTAACAACTGTACCTGTAAACACAAGGCTCTCGAGTCTGCAGAGTAGTTTTGTCCGGTTGCACAGTTTGTGATGTTCGCTACGCGTCTGTATTTCGTCTTCTTGGACGCAGGGTTTGATTCGTGGTTGTAGAGGTTGATTCTATGGTTGCAGAGAGATGTTTTCCGTTTTTGTTTCTGAAACTTTTTATGATGAATTTTTTTGCTTTCGGTTTGAATTTTTGGCTTATCTGTATTTTGCATTTTTATTAGGCAATTTCTCTGTTGACACTGTTTGAAGTACTGTGTGTCCTGGCTTGAAGTTTCCAGTTTATTAATTTATTAAGCAGCTGTTGTGAAGCCACTTCTGCTGTAACTGGCCAGGTATTGTGACCCACGCTATTCAGACTTCGACAAGTTTGTTCAAATTGCTACAGAGCTTTACATAACCACTCTTGATGCTTCTGATTTATCACAGTTTAATTTACTTTGGGCAAAGGCAGCCGACAGTGTATTCAAAATGCATCTTTAATTTGTGTGCATTTTTATGATATGTGTTACATACATGTATTTCCAGAAAATGTCATTTGTTAGGTTTTCTGGCTCAAGTCTGTATGGTGTGATGATGGATTCTTGTGTAGAATGAACCCAGACAGTTTGGTTATAAATATTAAGTACTGATTGTTAAATACTGCTAAAAATATTTGAACTCTGATATCTAGCAGCTGCAGTCACTGATATGGCTAGAAAAATGAGATTGTGTGCAAAACTATCATAAAGGCCAAATTAAATTTGCTGTACTTCTGACACTTTATGTGTGGAATTTGCCAGGGCAAATGTGCAGTGGGATGGCTAAAACTCGGGTGGTCAAACAAGTTACGGCAATGAGGCGTGTAGTCAACACCAGTTGGCAGTGAGCTCTTGGATGTAAGGAAAGAAACATGTGTCTAGAAGTCGTTGGTGACCTTAATGTTTAATATTGCTTGACCACTTTTAATATTGTGTAGTAACACCTAGAATCTCTTAGACAGTGTAATTGGGTGGTTGGGTCGCTATATGGATATGCACCCTCCCTTCACTGTTAATAATAATGGCAATTTGTATAGAGCCGTAGCACAACCGAGGCAGAAGAAAAGGGTGCTGTAAATGAGTTCAAAAATCAACTACAGTCATAAGATGTCTTTAAAAGATCTGTCTTGAACCATGACTTTGTTTCCAGGGATGGGGCATTTGTCACATGCTTGGGAAGAATGTTCCATGCAGTGGATCCAGCGACAGAGAAGGAACATTCCCCGAAGACCGCAGAACATGCAGTTGTGCCTCTTAAGGGATGTTTGCTCGAACATTTCGTTACATTCCTTAAGTGTTGGTCATCTTTAAAGCTGAATTCAAATGTTCAAATGTTTTCATGGGTTTTTGCAGGTCTCCTCATTCGTTCATTCAGTTTTGAAGAATTTGTGCAAATACTCTGTGGAGTCTCGATATAGCTTGCTTCTTTATTGCTCAGATTCTGATGGATCGAAAAGCTTTAGAAAATGATCTCATTATATAACAGTCTTGTTAAAAGATGGTTCTTGCTATGGCTCATAAAGATGACGAGTTTTTGATGTATCAGGAATGTTTTCTTTTGGCATTGTTTATACTGATTTGATGAACTTGCTAGCGAGTAAAAGACTGTGAAAACTCTTTACCATATGGTTAGAATTGAATTTTACATGATGTTCTGCACGCTTTTGTTTCTCATTTAGATACCTACTCTATGACTATTGTGGTAGTAATGTTTTAGAATCGTTGTTACCCAGTAGCAAATTCTGTAACTTTGTGTAGGACAGTGGAACCTCATTATGGGACGGAGTTTCAGAGGGCAAAATTATGACTGCATATTTGGTTAAATGAGATATGCGCATTCAGCATGAAAAATAGGAGTTAAAACATGTTTGTGCTTTAATTTAATTGGTGTTTTACAGCTGTAGTGAGGTTTTGCTGGTATTCAGGATGTTGTTTATAATTATTTCTGTTTGAACGTGATTTTCAGAAACACATTTTAAGTCAAAATCCTTCGATTTTGCTTCTATGAAAGTCTGTTTTTATTGTGAAAATTGCATATGAACAGCAAAATTTAAGGTGCAAATGTTGATTTGAGTCAGTTAAGCACTAAGATTTAATCTGTACAATATTTCATTGTTGAAAGTATAATTATTTAAGCAGAAAGTTTCTGGTTCTAATGCATTTTTGATTTTGTTATTTACCGGTATTAAGATTTGTGAACATGTCAAAGTTTTTCATGAGTCTTTAGAAAAAACTATTTATAGGAAAAATCTCAACTTTGTTTAGCAGACTAATTAACAGCATAAATTTTTAATCTGGGGTAGAGTTGTATGTCACATTTCACATTTTTCCTGAAGTTTGTTAAAGCTTTTTGTCTTAATGGTAACTTCTTAATATATTTGCGTCTATTAATACAGATTTCTGAAATTGAGGTCTGATATTGGTTACTGCTAGATACAAGTTAAAACTTTACTCTCTTATTAATTGACACTGTTCCCAAGCAGCAGCCATGAACACTGGACCCACAATGGGCCACGGCTCACAGTTGGTGGCCAGGTGAAGACCCTGCATATGTGACTGTCAGGGTTGTGGGGAAAATGTTGTAATTGTAATCGTAAGCTTGAGATTTCTACAGAACCCAACGAAAGTTAAGTCACGGAAATCAGCTTATTCGCAGGCGCTCATTCAAAACAAAAACGATAGGCAGGAAGAGCGGTTCCAGGTCAAGATCCAAGAGTCAAGCAGGCAGACAGTCAGACGGCAACGATGGATGGTGTTTGACATTGGAGCGGAAAGAGGGATAAGGGGAAGAAGAAGAATCAGGATAGGATTTGTGGAAGAGGAGTGTTCTCAGTTTTGGGTGAAAGCTCTGTGAAGAAATTGCAAGGTATGACATAGACAGACATACTATACTGTCTGGTAAAAGAGTACAGAAATGTTTAAAGGTAATATGGTGCCATATCAATGTCTAAATTACTGTGGTCAGAAGGTCAGTACAGTCTTTGTTTTAACGGCACAGAAACTCAGGCCTTTGGCAACAGCGCAGGTACTGATATCCCAGACAACACACATTGTCTGCATAAAGTGTCTAGCATATAGTGCCTACTCTTCCTCGTTAACAAAATACCTTATTAATCAAGGTGATTTGTTCACAGTGTACCTTGTTGTATTGTATTTATCAATTTATACATAATTTATATAAGAACAGACTACTCAGACTATACCAACTACCCTTGTTATTGAGGTACCTAGTTTTAAGGCACCTTGATTTATTTTGTTTGTCAGTTTATGTTGTGCCTCCTCAAGAACATATGACACAAGAGTCTGCTAGGATAAATCAAACAGAGGAAGCTGTCATACTTTGGCCATGTGCTACAAAAGTGTGGATGGAGACCGCCGAGAGACAGAGATCATCAAAGGCACAATTCCTGGGTCCCAAGCTCAGGGAAGACCCAAGATGACATGGATCAATAACATCAAGTCGTGGACTGAATTATGGTTCGACCAGTTATTACAAGAGACGAGGGACAGAAGCAGATGACACAAAATTGTCCGTGATGCAGCCAATCCTCGGCTCGAGAACGGTTGAAGAAAATACCCAAGACATTTAGACAGTATTATTCAGTTTTAGACATCTCGCGGCTGCCAGGACCGTTAACGTAGACCTTACCTGACATTTTTCGTAGTTTTGATTGATTATCAGAGTGGCAGTTACCATTGTTCAACGACAGCTTACTGCTGCAAGAGCCGTTTACGTGGACCTTGGCTTAACTGACTGAGAGGTGTTAACCCAATCCTGGAATTTCTGGGAAAGCTACCCCTAGTAGTTCCTCAGTTTAACGACAGCTTATGGCATCAGAGGCCGTTGCCGTCGCCCTCCTCCTTTATCCAGGCTTGGGACTGGCACTGCCCCCAAACAAAGCAGTGGCGGAGTTCCCTTGTTCGCGGCTGAGGAAGAAATAGCCTCAGTTGAAAGCGTGTTAAAGGTGTCTAATTATTCATACTATTATTTAGCTTTTAACGACATCTTGCGGCTGCAAGGTACATTTACGTCGACCTAGGCTTACCTTACACACAGAGGTTTTAAGCCTATCAAAATGTTTATGTTTTTTGAGTGGCCTTTACTTTAACGCGGCAGAAGAATAAATAGTGTCATTTGGAAGCGTTTTTACAAGGTGTTCAATTATGCAAGCGAATGGTTCCTAGAGACTGTAGAAGTAGAGAGGAGTCTGATCAGATAAATCAAACAGGGGAAGCTGTCATACTTCGGGCATATGCTACGGAAGAATGGAGACTGCCCAGAGAAAGGGATCATCCAAGGCACAGTTCCTGGATCCCGATCTCGGGGAAGACCAAAGATGAGGTGGATCAATTACATAAAGTCGTGGACTGAATTAATGTTCGACCAGTTATTACAGGAGATGAGGGACAGAAGCAGATAGCGCAAAATTGTCCATGGTGCAGCCAATCCTCGGCTTGAGGACGGTTGATCTTTTCTCGTCATGTAATTGAGAAATGATTCGATCAAATTGTTTTGATTATTTAGTTGCTATGTGTACCAAATTTCGAGGTTAACCCAGGTCAACATCACTTTATGTCGTTTTGGGTTAAGTCGGCAAAGAGATTGCTCAAAACATGCAAATGGACTCCTGCGATTTAGTGCCTGAAATGTGAATTCATCCCAGCGACGATGAGAATTTAATTGTAATCGTAAACTCAAGATTTCTACAGCTCCCAACGAAGGCTAAGTCGCGGGAACCAGCTTATTCGCAGGCGCTCAGTCAAAACAAAATCGATAGGCAAGTGGGGTTCGGTTCTAGGTCAAGGTCCACTAGTCTGGCAGACAGACGTGTACGATGGGTGGTGTTTGGAATTGGATCTGCAGGATAGATTTCGTGTCGCTATAGATATCTCAAGTTTACGATTACGATTTCTTATCGTATTGTATCACATCGTATTGTATTTATATTAGCCAGACTAGTGATGTTTCATAGGTCAGTGGGACTGTTTACCAAAGATTTTTTACATCTATGCAAGTCTTGTCCGCACTGAGTCCGTTTGTTGAAGTGTATCATCGACTGGGGTAACGTTGGATCTAGTCGACGTATCGAATGTCGAATCCCTGATTCGCATCACCCGAGCTTTTCGCTATCGCCAAAGTCATGTCGAATTTCATCTGAAGGACTCGAAGATTGGAGGAGCTTTCGCCGCCGGAGACTATCTTCGATAGCGTTCCGTTATAGGTCCAGTTGTTGTCCTTGTTAACCCCGAGAAAGCGGGCTGCAACGACTGTACCGGCTGAAAAGAAGTACATTTGACATCAGCACAGACCGTCCAACACGACTCAAACATTTACGTGTATATGGTTTTCTGTAGAGACCGTATGGCCTCGATACCGCTCATTTTTCAATGAATTTATCGGATGAGATCCTTGACCACCGCTGCCCGTTTGAATGGGCACCACGCCATTTAAGGTCCCCGTGCACGGACGGTGCTAGCCCGAGATTAAAATATCTGAGAAATAGCTGCTTTCGGTATGCGAACCGGCATTCTCACGCATAGAGGCGCTTTGACTTACGCGTTAACCAATGTAGCTAACCAGGCCAGTTGTGCAAATTTTAGCAGCCATCGAAGATATCGTAAAGCTTTTAATTAAAGTTCTCGACTTATATCGCGTGTTCTGGCTATCCACAAGACTATAAACTGTTGAAAACTGTTCTCTTTCGCCGGGACTGGTCTCGGAACGCCTCTGGGTATAAAACCTGAAGGGGCTCCAAATAAATGCGATGAATGAATGAATGAAAGAGTTTGCTGTTCTTACATCTGGTGTCGAGGCCGAAGTTGTTGACCTTGGTACGGATGACGTTTTTCTTGTCGTGATAGAAGACCTGATTGTCCTTCAAAGGTTCCGTTTCCGGTTGCATTAATATTTTCGACCTCTCTGTTACGCTGGACAATGTCGCCACCGTTCCATTTGCTCTGCTAACTATCGTGAAATACTTCGGCCTGCAAGAGAAAATGTGTTAACATGTGCTATCGTAGACTGGATTTCTTCAGCGCTCAAAAAGGTGAGTCGCGGGAACCAGCTTAATCACAGACGCTCAGAGGTCAGCCATTAAAGAGACCCGCAGAGGTGGAGGAATGGGTCACCAGAATACGTAAACCCTATCCCCTTGTCCGTATTAGATGACCCTTCCCAGTAGCGAATCGAGGATTGCTTGAGCGGGGAGGGCATTTTCAGAGGGGCTCACACAGGGCCGTTTTAGGGTCGTCGTAGGCCCAAGGCACTCTCGCATTCGTAGGCCCCAACTGCCAACTCTGCATTAGAGCTGAACACATTCACACTATTTCTTGACGTCTATCTTCCCTTGCACTACTTTCAATTGAAAACGACTTCATGCGGGAAATGACATTCGAGGACATTATATGTGATTTTGTTAAAGCAAAGAGCCGCAGAGTTAACATAATGTAGCACAGCTTAACTTACAATACAAACTTTAAGGTCATTTGTATTTCCTTTTTCTAATTTCGGGTCAATCAATAAATTTATTTTTTTCAATGTTTCATTTTTGACTTTCTTAGGCCCTATAAAGTTCGTAGGCCCTAGGCACAGTGCCTAATGTGCCTAATGGATAAGACGGCACTGGCGCCACATTCTGGCAGCCAACCACGCACGGGTCTGCTCTGAGGGGCGCCAGTATATAACCCAGAGGAGCAGATAGCGAACTGCCACCCCGCGCCTTTAGCTAAATCCGCCACTGACCCTTCTGCCCCTTTCTGTAGCTGCCCTCAATGGATGACCCCCCCCCCCCTACTACTGTTTAGCTTAGGGTCGATGGTTTTATTTTCGTTGGGCAACTTACGCCTCTTCGAAGATGAATTTCTGGTGGCGGGCGTCTTTGTTGGG
The DNA here is from genome assembly GCA_964023275.1 of Norana najaformis. NCBI lineage: Eukaryota > Metazoa > Annelida > Clitellata > Crassiclitellata > Hormogastridae > Norana > Norana najaformis. Next base: position 28,851,654 of record OZ029922.1, read on the forward strand.
TCCGACGCCGAGCGCAGCACCGGAGTTTGGAAGGTTATTTGTCACCTCGATGACATCGCCGAGCTCGACGTTCTGGAGCATTCCGAGGTCCTTCTGGAAGTCCCAGGCCTGTGTCCGATCGCTGTCCTTACAGTCGGCAAGAACCAGTTGCTTCTGCTCTAAGAACAAGTATCCTCAGTTGGCAAGAGCATCAAGAAAGAACAGTCACCATACATTACATAGATGCATATATATACTGTACAAACATGCATCCAGCCATACTTATGTGCATGAATCCATACATAAATACATACATACATACACACATACATACATACATATATACATTCATTCATACTTACATTCATACATACATACATACATACATACATTAAAACATACATACATCCATACTTACATACATACATACACATACATACATACACACATACATTCAAACATATATACATCTATAGTTACAAACATACATTACATACGTAGGCCCTACATACGTACGTACCTACATTGTTACATACGATGTACACGATAGAAAGGAGTGGGTTGAGTTGCACTTCGTTCGTTTTCCGCACATTTTAGCGGGAAAGCCGACCATACAAAAGGTGTTATAGTTAAGTTTGGCTCAGACTGTATTTTGGTTTTGGTCCTGTGTGACCGGGTTTTTTTCTTTCCACAAGTCGCTTTCGGCGTGGTCGTGGCAATATATTTAAGAGATTTGAATCTCGGGCTAGCACGGTCCGTACATGGGAAACTTTAATGGCGTGGCTTCCATTCAAACGGGCAGCGGTGGTGAAGGATTTCACCCGATTAATTCATTGAAAAATGAGCATGGTCGAGGACATACGGTCGCTATAGAGAAACGTAGTACGTTTACATTTACACTTTATAAATATTAGGTTGTGCTTAGACACCTTTTAATCGCTTCTTTGCGATGCCATATAAACCTCAATTTCGTTCAAGCGCCAGGGTATTGGACATTACCGGCTCTGGCAGCCACAAGATGGGGCTAAACACTGAAAACTAATACAAAAGACATAGCGCCAATTCAAAGGGTCAGCGGTGGCGAAGGATCTCACCCGATTAATTCATTGAAATATGAGCAGGGTCGAGGCCATACGGTCGCTACAGAGAAATGTCTACATTTACAATTACACTTTACAAATATTAGGTTTTGCTAAGACACCTTTTAATCGCTTTTTATGACGCCAACGCCTTTGATGCCATAAGATATCGTATAACATATATATATATATATATATATATATATATATATATATATATATATATATATATATATATATATATATATATATATATATATATATATATATGTTAACTCCGCCACTGCCTTATTTGGGGGTAGTGCCAGTCATAGCCTGGATAAAAGAGGAGGGCGACATCAACGGCCTTTGATGCCATAAGATGTCGTTAAACTGAGGAACTACTATATATATGTATACCGTTGACTGCCATGCATTTGCTATCAAATCTGTTTCGAATGCGCTGTCCGTCCAAGAACCACTGTTGCCCGAAGTCCCTCGAGTAGGCGCTCATCCGAAGAACCGGATCCGTTCCCTTCGAGTCTCGCGCTATCGCCAGGCTGTCTATGACGCCGTCAGCACCCGGGACCTTGGCCGCCATGGTCGACTTAAAGATGTAGTAGACTCCACCTGTCGACAATATCAGGTTCATTGGCAGTGTCAAATGAATAGTATTGCATAGTGTTGTGTATGTATGTATGTATGTATGTATGTATGCATTGATGTGTATATCTATGTATGTATGAATGTATGTATGTATATATGATTTTATGTATGTATGAATGTATGTATGTATGTAAGTATGTATATATGTATGCATATATGCATGTATGTATGTATGTATGTATGTATGTATGTATGTATGTATGTATGTATGTATGTATGTATGTATGTATGTATGTATGTATGTATGAATGCATGCATGCATTTACTTATGCGTGAAGGTACTCGCATTGGTTTTATAATATATATAGTAATAGAAGAATCTTACGATCGAATGAATGACTGAGCGAGGGAATGAATCAATAAATTAATTAATGAATGAACGAATGAATGAATGAATGAATGAACGAATGAATGAACGAATGAATGAACGAATGAATGAACGAATGTAGTCATGCCATTATTAACCGTCAACGTCGTCTGGTCTTGCGAGACCTCCTGATGCCGCCGACTGTCCTTCGGGTTTTCTTGCTGCCTCTGAGGTTGAAGCCCTCGTCGTTGTCTCCCTTGTCGTCTTTCGGTCTTCCAAGTTCTGCAGGACGGCAGCTCGACCGCAGTTTACCTTCATTCCCGTCACTAATTTACCGTCAGCTCTTTTGCCTGAAATCGTTTGCGAAAAAGAGCGCAATGTGGCGCTCAATTGAAAATTGAAGTTCGGTTTGTATGTATATATGTACAATATGTATAATTGTATGTATGTATGTATGCTTGTATGTATGTGTGCATGTGTGTATGTAAATAGATACATCCATATACATACATACATACATACATACATACATACATACATACATACATACATACATACATACATACATACATACATACAAGCATTCATACATAAATCTGTCATTATAATATTTGATAGCAATCTAATCTAATCTGGAATTTTCTGTCGTTAACTTCTGTCCTGATTCCTCCGTTGTTTCCTTATCTTCCACCGCCGGTCCAATTCCGGACACTATCCAAACCTGACCATACAGTTATCTGACCCATCCAACCAACTCACCCCACCTCACCCCTTGCAATATCTGTCCGGTCTTTTCACTCAAGACTAAAAAGCATTTCTCTTTAACAGATCCCATCCTGATTCCTCTTCTTCCGCTTATCTATCCTGCAGATCCAATTCCAAACACCACCCACGTAGCCGTCTGACTACCAAAATGCCTGACTCTTCGATTTTGACCCTTCTTACCTATCGATTTTGTTCGACTGAGCGGCTGTGAATATACTGGCTCCCAAGACTTAGCTTTCGTTGGGCGCTATAGAAATCTCGAGCTTATGATTACGATTACCCTTACCTTCCATGAGAAGCCAGACTGCTCCATTTGCATTTGGGACAACCCTGGTGAAGACGACATCGATGACCGATTCAGAGTCCCGTCGTTCGATCCAGTACTCCTCGGATACGAAGCTACTTCCGGCTGCGCACCACTCCTTGTACTTGACTCCGCTGTAGATGTACAGCTTATACGGACACCTCTCGGTCGTTTCCGGATTCGTCCGGCCTCGGAGATCGAGCAGCTGAAAGCGGGCCGAACTCATGGCCGGAAGTTTGATCTGCAGCAAAACCGATAACGTGCAGAGAAGAAAGAGATAAGAGGAAGAAGGGGTGTCAGGGTAGGATGAGTGAAAGAGGAATGTTTTCAGTTTTGAGTGAAAGGCCGAAGCAGAAATTGCAAGCGGTGAGCATCGATGAGTTTGTATGATGGGTAAGGTTAAGATAACTGTTCAAGGGGAATTTATTCCAGAGTGGTGGGGCAGCTATGGCTATGGAGCGATTACCAATTTTTAAGGATGAGGTGACGGGTGGGCGGAGAAGGGTTAGGGCAGAAGAGGAGCGGGTTGAGCGAAGCGGTTGTATTGTAAATAACTAACGAAGATAGGAGGGTTGGGAAGATTGAAGTGTGTTGCAGGTAAGTGATAGGACTTTTTACTCTATTCGTTCAGGTATTTTAAACCAATGTAGTGATTTGAGAACAGGGGTGATGTGATGGTGTTTGGGGGCTTTGGTGACAGCACGAGCGAGAGCATTCTGGATAGCTTGAAGGCGGTTAATCTGGGTTGTGTCGATATTAAGGAAAAGTGAATTGCAGTAGTCACCGAGATCAAGTCCAGGTCACTGAGTTCAAGTATAAGTCACCGAGTTCAAATCCAGGTCACCGAGTTCAATTTTAAGTCACCCAGTTCAAGTCCAGGTCACCGAATTCAAGTTCAGATCACCGAGTTCAATTATAAGTCACCGAGTTCAATTATAAGTCACCGAGTTCAAGTCCAGGTCACCGAATTCAAGTTCAGATCACCGAGTTCAAGTATAAGTCGCAGAGTTCAAGCATAAGTCGTCAAGATCAAGTCTAATATAAAGTTTATAATCTAGTCCAATCTTAACAATTTTTAAACCTCCCTGTACAGTCGGACAGATATATAGAGTCTTGGAAGAATTCGATAGCTGGGTTTTCTGACTTTGTGTCAACTTGAATCACAGTTGGGGATTTTTCATGAGACAGGATCTTTTGCGCCTGGAATTCCTCATCGTTCTTTTCCGAAGAGCTACATAAATGTACCAATGTTTACAGATACAATGTTTACAACGCTGGAGCGCATCTGAGCAGTTTATCATGAAGCAGAGCTATATAAATTTAAAATACAATTACAAGCGCAGTAGTAAGTAAGTATATGCGGTAATCATGCCTGACAGTGTCCAGTCTCGCCGGAGGTGGAGCTAGTGTATCTGTCGGACATGAGGAACATCTTTTCGTCGACGACATCTTCCGTCGCTTCAGTCGACAAATATATGTAGTCGATCAATGTCTTCGAGTCCGACTTAAACCCTGTGTAGTGAAAATTTGGAAAGAATGAGGATTTTAGTTTTTGCATATTGTAGATCGTCTTATGTCTGATAATTTAGTTTATGTGTTTGTGTAATTAATTTGTACGGAACACTGGGGAACAGTTAGGCGAGGCTGTCATTAAGGCGAGGCGGATAGGATGCCCGTGATTGACAGGTGGAGGTAAACGAGACAGACAAACAGACAGACAGACAGACAGACAGAGAAGGGGTATATAAGCTGTTAGGGTGGATTGTATTTAACGTAAAGGCGACGGATTCGATGGATCAGGGTGGGATACATTCGCCATACCACACCAGATCCATCACCCAAGGGAAGGAACGAGCTGGAACTACTCACGCGATAGGCATTCATAGTCGACTTGCGAGAAAATCGGGCCGCGCGTCTTGCATTTCAGCCCAGCCTCCGTCTTGAAGACTCCGTAGAAGGTCAGACAACTGCTGAAGAGGTTACAGTCGGTGGCAATCGCCCAGGTGTGCCCCTGCTCGTTCGGCAGGCAGTCCTTGCCTCGGTTGACGACTGGTCTGCTGCAGAAGTTGAGGTCGTCTGCTATGCCGTAGAAGCCCCACTTCACCCAGATCAGTGAACTCTGCGCGCACAACAGCCTCAGCGACGCGCTGCCGTAAAGACATTGCGTCAAAGGTTCTGCAGAGGCACCTGCACAGGTAAGACATGCAAGGCAGACCAATCAAGGTAAGGTGAGATCAGGTAAGATAAAGATGAGGCTAGGTAATGCAAGATAAAGTAGTGTAAGATAAACTGGTGAGGGCAGGTAAGGTAAGGTAAAGCGAGGTTAGGTAAAGTAAGGTGAAGGAAGGTAAGGTAAGCGTAACGTACGTTGGCGTAAGGTCAGGTGAAGTGCAGTTAATAAAGATAGATTTAAATTATCATTATTATTATTATTATTATTATTATTATTATTATTATTATTATTACTATTATTATTATCATCATCATCATCATCATCATCATCGTCATCATCATCATCAGTGTGTGCATATATATATATGTATGTATGTATGTATGTATGTATGTATGAATGTATGTACATATGTATGTATGTTTATATGTATGTATGTCTCGTATTGTATGTATGTATTGTATGTATGTTTTTGAATATTTGTGTAGCGCCTTTCAACACCTTCGATGCTTACCTTCGTGTAAAAATGTCTTCAGAAGAAACGCTGCAAAGAGCGACCTGGCTCCCAGCGAAGCCATTCTGAAAGTCCAGGTTAGATTCGGTCATTTTAAATAATCACATAAACATTTTATTTCTAATTATTCATTTCACTATTTTCGTTAATCGTTTTTCTTGTTTTATCAACGTCAGCTGTTTTAATATCTGCTCAGTTTCCTTAATTTAAGGTGATATTCAATATGAACCATCGTAGAATCAACGCTTCCACTTCTTAAATTGTTCCTCACTGGGTTTTTAAAAAGGTGTCCTATTGCTGACCTTTGACCAGTGATCACATTTCTTAGTAACTTCTACAGAGGTTTATGCAACTACTATGCATGTGTCTGAACCTTTATATAGCACCTTTTAGGAACCTAACCGAGGTGTTATCAAGTGTGATATCTTGAAGTGCAAACGTACATTTACAAGTGCGTTGCCTTTCAGTCTAGCGGAAGAAACTGATCATCTTCTACCTTACCTTACATTCATATTTCTACTGAAACCTTGGTCACCACCATCCGCTGTAGTCCGTCCGACTTAATTTCTGTCTGTCGATCAAGAATCGAACCTAGAACACTCTTTGTTCAAGCGAGATTATCCTTGCAAGGCGCCTATGATTTACTTGTTTCGCGATTCAACGAAAGAATTCCGAACAACTGTTTCATTATTTCGTATGTCATCATAAAACAAACAGAAATAGGTTTATGGAAAACTAGTTCCTGTTTTTCAGGTGCGGAACTATTAAGCGCAGTAAAAAGCAAATGTACGAAGCGTGTTTACGCATAAAATTGCTGGCAGAGAACGGCTAATTAATGTTGTTTTGAAACATTTAAGCGGTTACTTGAGTTCACTGCGCCAACAGGTGAGTTTTCTGATTTCGTCTGCAGTCAAAATATCGCAGCAAATTGAATTTTAAACACATCTGTGTTTGTTTGCTTGATGTTCTGGCTAATTAGCCTCGCCGTTCACGAGGATTGACTGCGCCAAAGACAGTTCGTTTTAGGCCTAAGCTTTCTGAGGCCTTATTAATCTTTCGACTCCTGGCGGCTTCTTTTGGAACTCGACTTAAGGTTGGGTATCTATGGGTGATGATGGCTGGTTGTAGGTGAGGAGTTCGTACATGGAAATGAGATTATCTCTCTTATTAGTAACTGCGTGTTGTGGCGCTCATGGCTTCTGCCAATGACCAGCGTTAAGATCGCAAGACGTTCAATAAACAACTGAAAGAAAGAATGAACCAATGAACAAATGATTGAACGAATTATTGAACGACTAGAGAGGTCTTTCACTCAAAACTGAAAACACTCCTCTTCCACAGATCCTAACCTGATTCCTCTTCTTCCCCTTATCTCTCTTGCCGTTCCGGTTCCTAACATCATCCACCGCAACCGTCTGACTGTCTATTTGCCTGATCTTGGATCTTGACCTGGAACTGAACCCTTCTTGCCTATGGATTTGGTTTTGACTGAGCGCCTGTGAAAGAGCTGGTTCCCGTGACTTAGCTTTCTTTGGGCGCTGTAGATATATCGAACTTACGATAACGATAACGATCATGATCAATCAAAAGTTCGTTCAGTCATTCGTTTATTCAATCATTTCATCACTCAGTCAATCATTCGTTCATCCGTTCTATGAAGGCCGGATTGCTGCTGCTGTTACTAAGAACAATAGATTGTTATTGTATTCATTGCCCTGATTGTAATTATGCCCACAAAGAATCAGTGACAACCCAAATCCCACCTTGTATCTATAACAACCAAGTTTATCCATAGCAACCGAAATGAGTGTATCTATAGCAACTGCAACGTATCCATGACTGGCCATTGTTACTACGCCAACCAAATCGCTCCATTTATTGTAGACGGGGCAACAAAGATCGCCTTTTAAACGAACTCGTTGTTATAGCAACCAAAAGGAATCAGTGACAAACGAAACGTTGTCTTGACAACCAATCATCCCCTAGACGACCTAAGTAGTTCGTATCGATTAACTGTTTCCCATTTGTTTCTATGGCATCAAACTGCAGTCAGAGTGAACTGACTGGCCTTGAGATGGTATCCATGGCATCAGAATGTTGGTAAGTATCTTTAAACGAGCTGATCTAAATCGCAGTGTCAATAGCACGCACTCATACCATTCGATAGAGTTTTAAGAGACGCTATATAAATCCCCAGATACAAATATAGACACAGACATACCAGACATACACACACAAAATAGTAAAAAGTACGGTTATTAAAGCGACGTGTTTTTACTTTTTGTGCGATTTTGTCGCGAGTAAGAATCTTTTATTTATACCTGATGTTGTTTGAGGTCTCATAGAAATCGGGAAGCTGGCAATAAATAGCGCCGCGAAGCTGGCCAATAAATAGCGCCAATCGAAAGCGTTTTAAAGGTGTGTAATTAGGCACGGTATTATTCGGTGTTAACGTCATCTTGCGGCTGCCAGGACCGTTAACCTCGACCTTACCTAATAGTTTCGTTTAAGACTGGCGTTGGTGGGTGAGTGAAGTTTCAGCTTAACGACGCTGCGTCATAACGAAGATGATTAGCGTCGCCCTATTCATTTATTGAGGCTTCGGACTGGCACCAACCGATTAAAGGCACTGGGGAGATTGTTTAATATACTTTTAGTTTCCAGTGTTTAACGAGATCTTGCGGCTCCTCCAGGGCAGCTGACGTCGATCTCACTTGAGCCTAAGCCTATCGACAATTGTTTGCACTTGTTTATGTTTTAGTAGTAGTTCCTCAGTTTAACGACAGCTTATGGCATCAAAGGCCGTTGACGTCGCCCTCCTCCTTTATCCAGGCTTCGGACTGGCACTACCCCAAACAAGGCAGTGGCGGAGTTAGCCGTTTTGTAGTTCCTCAGTTTAACGACAGCTTATGGCATCAAAGGCCGTTGCCGTCGCCCTCCTCCTTTATCCAGGCTTGGGACTGGCACTACCCCCAAACAAGGCAGTGGCGGAGTTAGTTAGCCGTTTTATCGCAACTGAGGAATATATAGCGACGGTCCTAAGCCTTTTAAAGGTGTCTAAGTGGAGTTTGTATTAGTTTGTTAGTTCTCGTTTAACGACATCTTACGGCTGCCAGGGCCTTTGACGTCGATTAAAATCTATTCTTTCAGATAAAAGGAACAGATTCAGCTGACCTGAGTGACTCTTGCTAGGTTAAGGAAACCACACACCACGTCTTACTCAAGTGCAAGAAAGAAAACATTGCCACCTTATTTTAAAAGAATGAAATGTTTTGAAAAGAAATGTTCTGAAAAGTCTGAATGTTCAGTTATGAATTTGCTCTCAGTTAGTATGTTTCAAATAGAGGGGTATAGATTGGTTAACCTTATTAATAAAGGCAAGATTTTGTATATAAACCAAAACAAATTTTTAACTTTCATATAAGCATGGTTTACTTTTGAATACCAAGTTTATGGTTCATAATTTGTTTACTTCTGTCTTTTAGTGGGAATCAAATGATTCTTTGAATATGGTGAGTCAAATTGTCGCATTTATATTAAGTGTTAGCTAAGAATCTCATTTCCTTGATTGTGTGTGTTGTATATTGGTTGTTTGAGCATTGGGCTTCTTTACAGGTGGTATTCGTTTGCAAATTATCGAATAGAAACAGGATAATCTTGGGTTTAGCCATAGATAAAAGAGCTTTAATTACTTGGCTATGTCTGCTATCGTAAATCTGTTGTTTGAAATACAGTATCTTTGAAGAAGTTCTCATGTATTATTATAATAAAGACGAGTGATTGTCTAGCACTACGCCTGTAAATAGCCAGAAGACAATAATTGATTTATCGTAAATGAAGGTTTAATGAACTATCATTCATCAACATAGATGAAAGATGCAATAATCTCCCAAAATGTTATATTACATGTTGGTAATTAAGAAGTTTGCAATTCTGTCTATATCAGTATATGGTAGTACAATTTTAGTTATTTCTAATTGTTTTTATAAGGAAATGATAAGACATCTTCTAAACCGACATTCATTAACACTAATTTAACATATAAACCTAACTGATGGCTATATAGTTTTGGTCCAAAGCTTTTTAAAGGTGTCTAAGTTGAGTTGTATTATTAATCGTTCAACGACACCTTGCGGCTGGCCTTTAACGTCGATTTCATCACTTCTGCTAGATAGAAAAGCAATTGAAACATGTCTTAGTAGGATCCAGAGTTTAATGTCATCTTATGACAACTAAGGCCATTGATGTCATTTGGAATTGGTAAATAGTTTTCTTTTATTTTGCTGATCTGTTTCTTGGATTTTCTACATCAATGTTCACCTTCTTTTCTTTCGTTTACGGTATTTTGACATCGTATATCCCAGACAATTGTATTCATAGTAGTCTCTTTAGCTGATAATTGTATCTTTTCTCGCAAATTGATGAAATAAAATATCTCTTTCTCTCTGTCTCTGTCTCTGTCTCTGTCTCTGTTTGTCTGTCTGTCTGTCTGTCTGTCTGTCTCTCTCTCTCTCTCTCTCATTTCTCTTCTCTTGCTTTCTTGGTAGATCCATATATTTAATTTTTGTTGAAGCTAGAGCCCTTTAGGTTGAAGGTCATATTCAGCCTGACATTTTTTGATGGCGTAGCCTTTAACTAATGAATAAATTTCTATTAAATCTAAATAATTTGTAGCGTTAATCTCTGTTATTTCTAGACCATTCTTTGCCAACAATTCTGCCATCTCATTTCCAAACAGTGCGATGTGGCTAGGAATCCATACTATTACAAGTTGACTATGTTTAAATTTATCAGTGCTATCAATAATTTCTAAAAATAGGTTGGACCTGGATTTAGACTCATTTTCTTTTATAGAAGTGGCAGCACTTAAAGAATAAGTGTATATAACAAAACTATTTAGGGTTGAAGTTTCATGTTCAATTATCCACTTCATAGAGTCTGCTATGGTTGTCAGCTCAGCTGAGTAGACAGAAGAGTTATCAGCAATTCTTAAACTTTGGTGAAAGTTTGAGGAAGACATGTAATAAGCTGCTGTGACTTTGTTTTCAAATTTAGATCCATCGGTATAGATGGATGTATAATTTTTGTATGGCATTTATTAATTCTACCTGTTTTTTCTCAGACACTGATAATTTCATTTATACCGGTGGAGCTCGGCTGATGAATATATAGCATCGGTCTACAGCTTTTTAAAGGTGTCTAACTGGAGTTTTCATTATCGATCGTTTTACGACGTCTTGCGGCTGCCAGGGCCGTTGACTTCGACTTTTCTACATTGACCAATAACGGAGTTCATAAGTGGACTTTGGACGCAGTGATGAATATATAGCATCGGTCTAAAGCTTTTTAAAGGTGTCTAAGTGGAGTAAGTAGTATCCATCGTTTCACGACATCATAAACTGCTGCGATACCTAGTAAAGTCGCCACCGGCTGGCTCTCGCACACACTTAGAACCCAACCAGCGGAGTAATTTTGTTTTGTCAGGTCCGAGAAGTTCCTATGAACATCGAGCGAAACGATACGATTGCGTTTCTTTGCATGTCTGCTTGTCTGTTTGCCTCTTGTTTTTCTGCTTGTCTTCTCCTTTTTGTTTACCACCGTTTCTGTCAGTCTGTTTGTCTGTCTGTTTGTCCAGGTCTGTTTGTTTCCCTTTGTAAGCTTGAACCATATTAATGTTGTACTCTTCAAGTGGTTCAACATGCCAAGACAAGAATACCTGTTCGTGACAACATATTACTGTTTGCCTAGCAACGCGGACACCTGTTGATTGGCTCTGATAAGCAAGCAAGCCAATCGCAGCTCGTGTTCGTTGCTTAAGTCTATCAATAGAAGATGGTTAGGTCATGACTTTACGACAATTGCTCGTACTAGCAGACACTAGATTGACTGAAATGCTCACAGTGTCTGAAAATGTAATCTATTCGTTCGCGCACTAAGTCCGAACTCCAACGATTGCGGATTCGAGCCTGCTGAGCGATCTCCATGTAGCGACCCTGGACAATTCGTTCGAGTCTCATATTCAATCCTTGCGCGCGTAATAAGCGCGATAAATGAACAAAGCACACAAACTGTGATCTTTTGCTAGACACTTAATGTCGTGGCTTGGCAAGGTAATCGAACACAATTTTCTGGTTGCCAGTCGCAGTCGATAATGAGCTCAACTGCCAGACATAAAAGATTCTGGCCACGTTAATCTACCGCAGACACTGTGTATTATTCAAAGAGTAGGCCTATGCGGGTTAATTTCAGTTTACAGAGGTCTGCGTAGGCCTTTTACAAGACGGAGTTTCTAACTATAGTCCAAACTAATATGTTTACGAAAAACCCGTCTAGTTACAAACAAAAACATTTAGGTTAAACTTTATCTAAAACTGAATTAGTTTGTCTCAGATTGCAGGTTAAAGATGGTAAGTAGCAGATTCTCTATGATATTATGTCATATTATTTTATAAATAGTCAGCTGTATACAGACATCTATGCATGTAATATGTCGATATTATGGAATCTGTTAATGAATACAAATGAATGTTTATGTGATATACTGTAAGAGAAGGCAAGAACGAAGTCAACGGCCTTGGCAGCCACAAAATTTCGTTACACACTGAATAATACCCATTCCTTATTAGACACCTTTAAAACGCGTTTAACTCATACTATTTATTCTTCAGCTGCGCGCATCTTCCGTAACAACTCCGCCACTGCCTTGTTTGGGGTAGTGCCAGTCGCAAGCTTGGATAAAAGAGGAGGGCGACGGCAACGGCCTTTGATGCCATAAGCTGTCGTTAAACACTGGAACTACTACTAAACTTCTGTAACTAAGAATAATAAAACGTTTGATGAAAAATGCAAACAGTGAAAATTGTATAAAAGTTTCTCCAATCGATGTCAATGGCCTTCGATGCAATAAAATGTCGCTAAAATGTGGTAACCAATCGCCCGTTTATCTTGATCAATGCCAGAAATATCGACTCTCCCTGTCTGTTGCCCTGGATTGGCTAAATTTTAAACTGTTTGTGAAAACTGGAGGTTTAACAGCGGCACAGTTAGTTCCTTTTTGGGTCACCAGTTAAGTGACCAGTAATGCGTTTACACGGCAGATAAGGCAGAGAAGAACTCTTGTAGTGTTACTTGGTGTTCAAGAAATTGGCAACAAAGCAAAATGCAAAAACCCTGGTGTGTGTGTATGCACTGAATTTAAGGAGGCACTCACATCAAAGATGACGACCTCCCCGGGGTTTGTTAATTTGGCAAATGACATCTATTTTGGCTTCGTCCATGCATCCAACGATTCCAAGTTTTCAGTTTTTCACATCTCGCGGCTGCCAGGGCCGTTGACGCCTACCCTACCAAACTTGTGTTTAAACATTGACCAACCTAACGCAGCTGACGAATAAATTGTGTTAATTGAAAGCTTTTTAAAGGTGTCCAATTAGACAGCATTATTCAGTGTTAACGACATCTATACCGAAGACTTTTCCACTTGGCCACCTTACCATCTTATAAACTGGTGCTATCTGGTGTGTGTATGTGTTTGTGTGCGTGTGTACGTGTGGGTGTGTGTGTCTGTGCGCGCGCGTGTGTGCGTTTGTGTGTGTTTGTATGTTTGTGTATGCGTGTGTGCGTGTGCGTGTGCGCGCGCGTGTGTGTTTGTGAGTGTAGGTGTGTGTGTTCGTGTGTGTAGGTGTGTGTGTGTTCATGTGTGTTCGTGCGTGTAGGTGTGTTCGTGTGTTCGTGTGTGTGTGTGTGTGTGTGTGTGTGTGCGTGCCTGACCACTAAAACGACTTCTTTCAAACCTTATCGGGGTGTAGAAAACGGCGGAAGAAGTTACAATAATACTTACTAAATTTTTTCTTATGTTTCGTTTTGAAAGGCGGATCAGCAGCTGTCGCCTGAAACCATCGATGGTTAGTAGCATCTACTTCTCGCCATCATACCTAATGGCGAGATCGAGCTAGTTAGAAAAATTGGCATTCACAAGGAATTTATGGCTGTGGGACGCGGTGGTGTAGTGGTATGATCGGTGCCTCGTAACCGGAGGGTCGCGGGTTCGAATCTGCCTCAAGCCACTGCGTAGCAACATTGTACAAGTTGTTGACCCACATTTATCTGTGAGGAAGGCAAAGGGAAACCTCCTCACTCATCTCATCCCCGGGTGACATAAAGCCAATGGACCTGGCTTCGGGAAGAGAAATCATCATCATCATCAAGAACTTCTATCAACAATGATAGCCTGTGGGTTAGCGCCCTGGACTGTCATCCAAAGTCATGGGGTTCAGAGCCAGTGGCGGATTTAGCTACAGGTGTGGGGGACGGTTCAGCCCCCCGCCCCTCTTGGCGATATGCCGGTGCCTCCCAGATCTGACCCGTGCATGATGGACTGCGCTGTAGAAATCTTGGAATTACGATTGGCCAGGTTCGGGTATATGCTTTTGCGGCCCGGGTGCCTTCCTTCAGGAGGATGCCCGGGTCTCCGAGTGCCCGCTATCAGAGCTACCGTTAAGCATATTGCACCTTGCACATTGGACACAAACACGCTCACCTACACACACACACATATATATATACATACATATATACAAACATATATATATACATATATATACATACATATATTTATTGTGCTAGCGTATTGGCTTGGATAATAAACAATAAAATAAAAAAATAAAAATAAAATAAATTTTAAAAAACTGAAGTATATTTTCAATCTGCACTTTTTGCATGCTTCTCTGGTAAACGCATACTTGTTTAAGCTGCAAATTTTAGATTCTTCTGTATGGAGCTAATTAATTGGATTGATTAATTATTGTTTAATTCCGGCAGCTTTGAGAGAAATCTTCCAACGAAAGGACGTCAATGGAACCGGAACCCTGAGTTCCTCGGAGTTGGAAGAATGTCTCGGCGTCTGCGGCTTAAGCCCAACGAAGGAGGAACTCAAGTTTCTCAAGAAGCATTTCGACTCCAACGGTCGGTCATTGCGACCTCTCTTGCTCGATCTCGGCTCGCTAAGTGACGAAACCCGCAATTTATAAAGCGCCATGTTTGCGTATGTGCCTAGACAAAATTATCGCCTCTTAAGTAAATAATTTAGTGTATCGTGAGACTAGATATGTTCCTTTCCGATCTTTATATATTGAAACTGGTAATTTATATAGCACCTTGTGAAGTTCAATAGGGGATTTTAGGTATTTTCCTCTTCTATTTAAATAATGAAACTGGATATTTATTACATTACCTCTGGGTTTTTCCTTTGGTTTCTCATTCTGACCAAGACCTACTACAACACCCCCATTTTAAATCCTAGGTCCGCCCTGCAGATAAATAAATAAATAAAATACATAAACAAATATACCAACGAATAAATAAGTAAGTAAAATGATGTGCTGTATGTAGGAGACGGTTTTCTTCAGATAGACGAATTGTTGGCAAACATTCACGTGATTCATTCTCACAGCATGCGATCCAGTCAGCTGATGACTGCCTTCCAGAAGTTCGACATCAACGGACAGGGATATCTCAGGTTCAATCAGTAGATCAATCACATTCCAACCAATCAATACATCAATCATCATCTATCCCATCAATAAATCAGTCGCATTCTCATCAATTAATCAATAATTGAATCATTTGCAATTTAATCAATCAATCATTCAGTGGCCTTCGATATATTCATCACAAATAAAATGTAAATCATTGCACTAATTTGCCAGCCATTCCTCAAATCAATCATCTGCAATGTAACCTTAGCACATTTTAAAAAACAATCGTCATTCTCCAATCGATCATACATATTTACGTCAACCTTCCAACAAATTTTGCAATTTTTTCACCGATGCTGTTACAGAACACTACAATACAAGTGTTATTTGAAGATGTCCTTCTTAGTAAGTTCCGAAGGGCACATAGAAGCAGGTCGACAGGAAACAGTAAGAACCAGAAACAGACTAGAAGATGCAAGTTTTCAGTTTAGAGCGAATGACAGTCTCACTGAGAAAATTGCGAACATGATGAAATAGAGAGTTCCAGATGAAGGAAGCAGCAACTGCGAACAAACGCCGGCCAAAGACAAGACATATACCAGGAACAATGTTCCTTCCAGAAGAAGCAGATCGGAGAGAGGAACGGTCTTTAGCAGAGCAACAGTGTGTAACCATAAATGTTAGGTATATGATGGGAAATTTCTCTGTGCATTTGTGTTCATCGCTGCCGTTGTGCGTTTGGCCTTGTTTTGCAGACTGCAGGATCTTCTAAGGATTCTAACCTATAACGACTATATGAAGCCAGAAGCTGCGAGAAAACTCATTCGCAAGCTCTCCGACAAATACGACAAAGACAGGGACGGAAAGTTCAACTACGCCGGTATAAGAAAATTGGAAAGGCGATATACAAATATATCGAGTTGCACAATTTATACATGCACACAAGCTAACATACGTATATACCTACGTCCATTCAATATAATACATATATACATGTATATATATATACATCAATCACATTACACAGACACATACACACATGCATATAGTATACATACAAACACTACAATACATATATACATGTACATAAAACATGCATACAATACATACGTACATACATGCCTACACATACGTAAATAGATACATACATACCTACACATACACATACATACATACATGCATACATACATACAATTCCTTGCTGAGTTTAACGAATTCTTCATTTTCATAAAACATAACTACAAACAACATGGCTACATTGTATGTATCTATGTATGCACGTAGTATGTATGTCATACATACAAAACATACATGCATACATACATACATACATTCATGCAATATGCAGAACAAGAGATAGTTTTGAAATTTTAGTAGGTGCTATACAAATGCTTTGTTACAATTACACATTTAAATGTAATATCTCTGTGGTGAATGAGCGAATGAGTGAACGATTGTTACTGTAAGAGCTGCTCCACCCACAATCACAGATATTTTCCAGCTGTTGTTGTTATTATTTATGCTGATTCTAATTGATCTGTTGCTGTTGTTATTTTAGAGTTTGTAACCATGTTCTATGAAACAGAAGAATTCACTAAACTCAGCAAAGAATAGCCGTCACTGGAAAAGAGACAGACAGACAGATGGACAGCTACAGGAAGGTTGACATAACCAGACGTTCCAAGTGATTGGAGAAGCATAAAGGCGGACTGCTGCAATTCCGACTAGAGAGCAAAATTTAAATATACAGTTCTGACGTTCAGCAAGAGCTTTTTCTGTATCAATTTACTAGCAAAATAGAAATGTACAGTTTGATTTCTTCAAACCCTTGTGTTCTACTCTATCTTTCATGATTTTTATAATAAAAATTAACTTGTAATTGTAATCGGGACAATTTATACATCTACGTCATTAGCAAGCTACTGTAAGGTTGCTTTACAATGTCAAATGTCGGCGCGCACAAGAGTCCAACAATGAATGATAAATGGATAAATAAGAGGAGAATAATGACACTCCAAAAACAGCGTCATATGGTTAGACATATATGAAGCCCATATGACAATATTCTCACGTTGGCTTCATGTATCTTACATACGAGCCACGTGTGAGCCATATGAACGATAATGGAAAATATTCTCATGTGGGCTTCATGCGTCTTACATACGAGCCACATGTGAGCCATATGAACGATTTTGGAATATTCTCATGTGGGCTTCATGCGTCTTACATACGAGCCACATGTGAGCCATATGAAAACGATATTGGAATATTCTCATGTGGGCTTCATGCGTCTTACATACGAGCCACATGCGAGCCATATGAAGCCCATATGACAATATTCGCACGTTGGCTTCATGTATCTTACATATGAGCCACGTGTGAGCCATATGAAAACGATATTGGAATATATTCTCATGTGGGCTTCATGTATCTTACATACAAGCCACGTGTGAGCCATTTGAACGATTTTGGAATATTCTCATGTGGGCTTCATGCGTCTTACATACGAGCCACATGTGAGCCATATGAAAACGATATTGGAATATTCTCATGTGGGATTCATGCGTCTACCATACGAGCCACATGTGAGCCGTATGAAGCCCATATGACAATATTCTCACGTGGGATTCATATGTCTTACATACAGGCCATATGTGGGCCATATGAAACCGACATTGGAATAATGTCATATGGGCGTCATGGTCCTACATTGGGGCAGCGACCTCGCACTAAAACAGGCCCAGCATTATGGATCTTTCAGAGTTGATTACATTGAAATAAAACTGGTTTCCATAAAGATTTTGCGAAATTTGCTTTTTTCGGATTTATTGTTAGAAAATTTATGTGAGTAGGTTAAATATGAAAACATTTACTACACGCTTCGAGTAACTAAAAATCCTTTTAGGGTCATAGGCTAAAGGTTATATTTCCTAAACCATAGATTAAAGGTTATATCTCCTCCAACGATCGTAGAGTAAAGGTTATATTTCCTCCAAGGATCGTAGATTAAAGGTTATATTTCCCAATGATCATAGAATGAAGGTTATATTTCCTCCAAGGATAATAGATTAAAGCCTATATTTTCTCCAACGATCATAGGTTAAAGGTTGTATTTCTTCCAACAATCATAGGTCAAAGGTTATATTTCCTCCAAGAATCATAAATTAAAAAGTTATATTTCCTCCAAGGATCATAGATTAAAGGTTATATTTCCTCCAACGATCATAGGCTAAAGGTTATATTTCCTCCAACAAACATAGGCTAAAGGTTATATTTCCTCGAATGGTTCACAAGGCGCCGATCAAAAGCCGTTTCAAATAATGCAGAGAGGTTTACTTTTTATATCTAGTATGGATCAGTAACGTTTAAAATATGTTAATAACTCTTGGTTGTTCTGTTCAAATGTTTACTTTCACTTGTGCATATTTCAGTCATGACTATTAGCAGTTGAACTCATTTAACCCAACGCTTCATTGAGATGCACACACGACATGCAAATTAAAACCGTCAGTGCAAACATGCAAACCATATGTTTATGCTAATTAGAGGAGATTGTTCAAACTTTGCTTGCGCTTCAGGATTCGTCCAAATCTTTTTAAAAATTACAACAATTATTAAAATACTTTCAAAACAAATAATTTCTGGCCTTTACAAACAAATTTATAAATAAATTTCAACTAAGCCTATATAGGCTAGTTGTCACAGGCCTCCCTGCTTATTTCCGTATCTTTCTCTCGATCTGCTCGTACTACTCAAAATTCTAAACTTGTAAATTACTATCGACAATTCGTTGTATTTGTTCAACCTTTGACAAAAATGATAAGCACATTTATATGCTTTTCGAAGACGCTTACAGTCAGCAAAAAGCTCCTTAATGGAGCCGGAAAAACACAAATCAATCGAAAATGCAAATTCCGGGACGGCATAGAATTGTACGTATCTCTTCAAACCGCCATCAAAGAGAAAAAATAAGTCAATAGCATGGACCTAAATTATACAGAAGAAACAAAACATGAATTCGCAGAGTTATTAAAGCTTTGCATATAAAACGTAGATTCACAAAGTCGGCGAAGATTGGCATCCGACGCACAGAGTTTTTAGACTAAACGAAATATGTCTTCTGCTCAATTGAGTTGCGCTTTGATCTCTCTATCGCTTCTTCTCCTTGCTGGTTAGTAGCGCTGTTCCGTCAGGAGTATGATAACGACGACAACGACGATGATGATAATAATAACGACAGTTATGAGGATCGTCGTAATGTTTGTAAGTACCTAGACACTTAATATAGCGCCTTTTAGGTACCTCGCAAAGAGATGCTCGCACTAGCCTGAGTGGTGTTTAAGATAATTAATAACAAAACGTTTATCAATAAGGAAACAAAGCTCCGACAACTAGAAAAGTCACTAATGGTGGGCTCTCGCATACACGTAGAGCCCAACTACTGGATTCCCATCCAGAGTTCACAGATGATAATGACGATGATGATGACGACGACGATGAAGAAGAAGAAGAGGAGGAGCAGGAGCAGGAGGAGAAAGAAGTTGATAATGATGGTGGTGATTATGATGATGATGATGATGATATAGATGATGATGATGTAGATGATGATGATGTAGATGATGATGGTGATGGTGATGATGCTGATGCTGATGATGACTTGTCAGCGTCTCTTTGCGACAGAGTTGAGCCAGGGAGTTTGAAAATGGCGGTACACACAACTCCGCTTGATTTACATCCACTTTCAACTTGTTCCCATTTTCTTTGCTAATTGTAGCCTGGTCCGCAGGAAACCCAGGTGAGTCGTTTGAAATCTTCACAATAATCTTGCACATTTCTATGCAGCGATTCGTTATCGTATACCCTGATCAAGGACTTTGTATAGCGCCACTTCAAGAGCAACTCCCGCCTGATAGCCCAATACCATAATCGAAAGAGGCAGAAAAAGGTCAAGCAGTTCATGTCATAGGTTACCTTATGTTATCTTATCTTGTCTCATCTTATGTCGTTACCTTATTATGCTATGTTATATTATGTTGGTTTATGTTAGTTTATGTTAGTTAATGTTATGTTAGTTATGTTATGTTATTGTTGTGTTATGTTATGCTATGTTATGTTATGCTATGCTATGTAATGCTATGTTATGCTATGTTAGTTAATGTTGTGTTGCGTTGTGTCGTGTTGTGTTATGTTATGTTATGTTAGTCTATGTCGTATCTAAAATGCAACCTATTCCTAAAACTTGGACCGACCACAGCAAAGCTTCGATGCCGAACTGTGGGCCGCCGGTGCAACTAGGATACCTTACGCAGCAGAGCGAAGGTAACGGAAGGTAACGCAGTTATTGTGTTACAAAAATTTGTATGGGCTTAGATTTTTATAGCGCCACTGACCTGTCTGTAATCCAACGTTCGCGGTTTTGAGTCTTCTAAGCGGACTCCTTGCAATAACCATGATGACACTCACACTTGTCTCAGTCACTAAGTGGTAGAATTTGGTCCCGGCGCAAGCTGGGAAGTGAACTAAAAGTCCTGCGAGGCTCTGGCCCCATGTCCAGGCCCTGGGTTAATTTCGTCCTTTGCCGGCTCAAGGACCGAAGGGCAGGAAATGAGCTCCTCCCGTATGCGTTCTATGAGAGAGTTTAGAATAGGCTAAGATGAAGGTCAGGCAAGGCGAACATTCTCGTTCTGTGCAATGTAGCTCAAATAACCTAGCATACATTCGGAGAACACTCGCGTTGAGAAGACATTCGTATCGTAAAGACATTCATATTCAGAGAGACAATAAAACTACAGAAGCTCCTCTCCTTCAAATGACACACTCAAAAGAACTCTGACAGTTCTATTATATGATGCGTGGAGTCTGTTTTATTTACGTGGGCACGACGCCTTTGCTAAGGCTTTCTTCCAATTCCCTAAAAGTGGGTTTTAATGGTATTCGATTTCCATTGCAGCTTTTACAATGAGCATTAAACGTTTTGTACTGGCTACTTAATTTAATAAAGATATTACACAAGATTATTTTGACCTTATAAGAGGGCATCATGTCTCAGATGGAGACAGCAACATTTGGAAGTTAGATGAATGCTTATGCTAAGATGAACAACGTTAAGATGAGCAATATGAAGGCGAACAACGTTTAGATGAACAATGTTAAGATGAACAATGTTAAGATGAACAATGTTAAGATGAACAATGTTAAGATGACCAACGTTAAGACCAACAATGTTCGGACGAACAAAGTTAAGATGAACAATGTTCAAATGAACAATGTTTCAGCCCCTGTCTCGCTTTCTGGAAGTTCCACGGAGGCAGAACTTCAGTCTGAAGAACGGGAAACCGAGGAGGACCCAGAACAAGAAACAAATTCCAGCGGTTAGTTACTATCATTTGATTTACCAAAATATTTCATTTGCTTTACCAAAACAAAGATTTCAGGTGTTTGAAAAAGAGGATCCTGATGAAAAAGAGACATATTAAGTAGGCCTATGGACTCCTTCAAATATAATAATAATAATAATAATAATAATAATAATAATAATAATAATAATAATAATAATAATAATAATAATAATTATTATTATTATTATTATTATTATTATTATGCCACGAAAACATAGTCCGCCATCTTGATCGAGGGCCATTCCAGAATATCAGAATGTTGTTATTATTATGGTTGTTGTTGCTGGAACAACTAGAGCTGCTGTGGCGTCCAGGCTGGCACACTGGAAACAGGTCGACTAGCTGCACCTCCGAATAATAATAATAATAATAATACGATTTATAGAGCGTAATAATACCGTTCAAGCTTGTTTACTTTCTCGGAATTCATGTTCAATGAACCGGTGTTATTATTCTGAGAAGGAATTGCACAGGTTAAAATTCGTGTTTTTTGTATTTGTTTAATTGTGGTTAAAATTCGTGTTTTTTGTATTTGTTTAATTGTGGTTAAAATTCGTGTTTTAAGTATTTGTTTAATTGTGGTTAAAATTCGTGTTTTTTGTATTTGTTTAATTTTGGTTAAAATTCGTGTTTTTTGTATTTGTTTAATTGTGGTTAAAATTCGTGTTTTTTGTATTTGTTTAATTGTTTTTAAAATTCGTGTTTTTTTGTATTTGTTTAATTGTGGTTAAAATTCGTGTTTGTTGTATTTGTTTAATTGTGGTTAAAATTCGTGTTTTTTGTATTTGTTTAATTGTGGTTAAAATTCGTGTTTTTTTGTATTTGTTTAATTGTTGTTAAAATTCGTGTTTTTTGTATTTGTTTAATTGTGGTTAAAATTCGTGTTTGTTGTATTTGTTTAATTGTTGTTAAAATTCGTGTTTTTGTATTTGTTTAACTGTGGTTAAAATTCGTGTTTTTTTGTATTTGTTTAATTGTTTTTAAAATTCGTGTTTTTTTGTATTTGTTTAATTGTGGTTAAAATTCGTGTTTTTGTATTTGTTTAATTGTGGTTAAAATTCGTGTTTTTTGTATTTGTTTAATTGTGGTTAAAATTCGTGTTTTTGTATTTGTTTAATTGTGGTTAAAATTCGTGTTTTTGTATTTGTTTAATTGTGGTTAAAATTCGTGTTTTTGTATTTGTTTAATTGTGGTTAAAATTCGTTTTTGTATTTGTTTAATTGTGGTTAAAATTCGTGTTTTTTATTTGTTTAATTGTTGTTAAAATTCGTGTTTTTTGTATTTGTTTAATTGTGGTTAAAATTCTCGTTTGAGAAGCTTTCAGACCATATCTTAGAGATAATATTGCTTTTGAATTATTCAATTATTACATTTTTCAGCCGCAGAGATTAGATTAGATTAGACTGATTATATCGTATTATAAAAGATTAGATTAGATTGGATAGGATCGGATCGAATCATACTAGATAATATTTGATCAGATTACATCATAAAAGATCGGATTCAATTAGATTAGATCAACTAGATTATACGAAATAAGATCAAATCAGATCAGATCAGATTAGATCATTATCAGATTAGATTAGATTAGATTAAACTTTCGTTCCTTTTAATTATGAGAGGCAAAAATTCGACTTTAGGACGATTGACAGAAAACCTACGAACGTTTTGTTCGTTTTCCAGATGAAGAGACTCGGGGTGAATCAGGCGGAGACAACCTCCGAATCGAGAAAGTCTTGAAGCAAATCTTGAGTAAAAGTGGTCAGTACCCTAACTGTTCAAAATACATTATTTATTTATTTATTTATTCGTTTATTTATTTATTTATTCATTTATTCAATTATTTAAGCATTTATAACGCGCGCAATGTCAGCACACCTGAATCTGAGGCTCGGAATTTTGAACTAACAACTTAAAAAACGCTAAAAACTAATAGCTAAACTGTATACACTTGAATTCCCGGATCATTATCGTCAGTGAATAGTTTTACACTACGGTGGACCTATATAAATTGCAAGTTGTGGATTTATTACTACAACAGGGTGCTTAGTAAGGTACGGGCGACGTCAGTGGTCCTGGCAGCCGCAAAATATCTTTGAACACTGAATCATGCTATGTCTAATTAGACACCTTTAAAACGCTTTCAACTGACACTATTAATTCGTTAGCTTCGTTAAAACCCCAGCTGCTCCTCTAGGGAATTGTAATGTAATGTAACGACGACAATTTATATAGCATCGCAAGTAACAGGCTACTCATAGGGTGCTTTACAAAGTCAAAAGTTGGCCCAAGAACTAAGAGTTATGCGTCAAATACAATTTCAGCTGTTTTTTTAAGAGGTTGACACTTTTGGACTCCCGAATGCCGGAAGACTGTTCCAGGCGCGCGGACCAGCAACCCGAAAGTTGTAGGATTAAAAAAATTGAAAAATTGTAGGATAAACAGTAAGGTAAACGGCACTGGCAGCCACCAGATGTTTTGTTAAGCATTGAATAATACTATGCATAATTAGACACCTTTAAAACGCTTTCAACTGTCACTATTTATTCGTTAGATTCGTTAAAACCTTAGTATCAGTAATAAATGAGGAGGGCAACGGCAACGGCCTTTGATGCCATAAGCTGTCGTTAAACAGTGGAACTACTACTAACCTTAGCTTCCTTTCTGGGTTAATTTTAGGATAAACAGTAAGGTAAACGGCACTGGCAGCCACAAGATGTCGTTAAAGTTTAACGGTTATGCCTAATTAGACACCTTTAAAACGCTTTCAACTAACACTATTTGTTAGCTTCACTCAAACATCAGCTTAATGTCAAGCTAGCTTACCAAAATAGACAGTGAAAACTATATTTTCTTCCAATCGACGTTAATGGCGTTTGATGCTATAAGGTGTCACTAAATATTGGCAACAACGCAAGCATTAGCTGCTGCGCCGGAGTGGTATATATAAGGTAAAAAGTACGGTCGACGTCAACGGTAAACACCGACTACGTCTTTGGGGACTAAGGTGGACTTTGAGCAGAGCAGAAAAAGATGCGTTGATAATATTATTATGCTTGGAAGGTGATTAAACTCGTTCAATTCGAGCGCGTTTTTCTCACCTGCCACACGACACAAAGGCTTAGCAGTCCGACCTTTACATCGCTTAAATACAAGAAAATACAAGACAACCCTAGCTTTAGACTTAGAATCTTAAATGCAATTTCGTTAGACTTAGAATCAAAATTAAATGCAATTTCGTTAGACTTAGAATCAAAATCAAATGCAATTTCGTTAGACTTAGAATCAAAATCAAATGCAATTTCGTTAGACTTAGAATCAAAATTAAATGCAATTTCGTTTATTCGCTCTGACAATAAAAGTAGGAGATCATGGACTGCGCCTGCGACAAACCGTGGAAACCTGCTCATGGAAAACCAGTTTTTTTGGGGGGAATCCATAAGGATGAAATCCAGAGGCAGTGGAAAAAGTATTCTGTGCACTGGGAAATCCAGTTCTGGAATGGCTAATCTTCGCCGATGTCCGGCTGTTCAAACTTGACACAGAAAACGATCGCATTGAACCGCTGTTCTTCTGAAGCAATACTAAGTGGGCTGATTTACTACTTTGTGAAACTGTCACAAAGGACCACCCACACCTAAGACTCCTCTCGCAGGCGATGGCAATATGGCGTGTTAACAAATGCATTACTTACTTACTTAATACTTACTTACTTAATACTTACTTACTTATTTACTTACTTTCTTACTTACTGCTACTGCTGCTACTACCACTACTACCATTACTACTACCACTACTACAACCACTACCACTACTACTACTATTGCTACTCCTAATAACACAATAATAATAGGCCTACTGTTGTCGTTGCTGTTGTTTTTATTATTATTATCATCATCATCGTCGTCGTCATCATCATCATCATCATCATCATCATCATCATTCATTATTATTATTATTATTATTATTATTACGAAAATTTTATAACACGCACCCAGAGTCAAACAGAAACGTGAATCTGAGGCGCGGATACCCCAGTTGGGCAGTTAAATATAAATGTAATTGTAGGCTACCGTTTAAAAAATTCAGGTCGATTTCCTGCCCAAGGAAATTAATTCGTTGTGTTTTCGATTGCAGCCGAAGTGAAGACAGTCATTTTGGCGAAAGATTCAACGTTCAACTTTTACCCCAGCAGACTGAAAGCTCACAGTTAGTAAATCTTTCTTATGTAGGCTATTTTAAAAGTAGCCGATTGGTTAGAGCGCTCGGCTTGTATGTAGGTCACGCTAGCCGATTGGTTAGAATCGCTCGGCTTGTATGTAGGTAACGCTAGCCGATTGGTTAGAGCGCTGTTCTTGTATGTAGGTCACGGTAGCCGACTGGTTAGATCGCTCGGCTTGTTATTTTAAGACCATGGATTCGAATCCTCTCCTCTGAGACGGTTTCTATGTATGGACCTTGAGCAAGTCCTTCAATCACAATTGCTCAGCGCCATCGATTGAAATTTCGTCATTACAATCATAATTACACATAATCACATTCATAATCACAATCACAGATAAAATCATGATCACAATCACAATCACAGTAATAGTTGCAATAAGAATCATGATCAAAATCACAATCATATTCATAATCTCAAGCAAAATAATAATCATAATCACTGGTGGTTTTGCTGCTGAAGTTGAGATCAATCACAATTCCAAGGCAGCTGCTAAGGGTAACGGCATCACTTCCTTTGAACCCAAAGCGGAACCAGATTCTTCCACAACAGACTACGAACATCCGTTGACCGCGAATGACCCAGACTCGTCTCTGGAACAACAACCGTGGTAATGAAAAGCAATTTTGTAACACTGTAAAGCCAATCACTCGCATCACGAATTGCAATATCAATGTAAACAAAACAATAACATGCTAATCTAATCCAGTCCAATCCAATCTAACCTAATCCAAATTAATTCTATCCAACCCAATCTAATCTAATCTAATCCAATCCAATCTTGTCTAGTCTAATCCAATCCAATTAGTCTAATCTAATCTAATACAATCAAATCTAGTCTAGTCTAATCCAATCCAACTAATCTAATCTAATCTATTGTATTCCGATCTAATCTAATCTAAAACTGGAGAAATGCGCTGCATCAATTCCAGACACTGATCTGGATCTTGACCTAGAACCGTTTCTGACCCTTCTGCCTAACGATTTTCTTTTGACTGAGCGCCTGTGAATTAGGTGGTTCCTGCGACTTAGCTTTCGTTGGGCGCTGCAAAAATTCCGAGTTTACGATTACGATATTATATATATATATATATATGTATATATCCACGCGATATTCCATCCACCGTAGCAGTCTTTCTGTCTACCTGCCTGACATTTGGATCCGGACTTGAATCGAACTTGATTATGTCTACCCGACGAGTTTGTTTTGACTGAGCGCCTGTGAATCAGCGGGTTCCCACGACTTAGCTTTTAACGCGCTTAAGAAATCCGTAGATTACGATTACGATTACAGTCAAATATAGCCAGTATTGCGATACAGCTTTTCTTTGGCAAGTATGTTACTAATTTTGGTTGATCCAACAATGGCGTCACTTGTTCTGTAGCTTCCACAGTATGGTAGAGTTCATTTCTACCGATTATGATGCTGGGTTTCTCGTTTAGATCGCACTGTTCGGCTTACATCGTTTATTTGAAGTTCTCTTTCAATCAATGTTTGTAGTAACGCCAGCGAGATTCTAGTTCAATTGAGGAGCAAGCGACTTAGTCTACGACAAACTTTAGACTACTCTGCCCATTACGATTACTGTAACGCCAGAAGACTCAAGACTATCTTCTCTACATTCTACTACGACCTTTCTGCCCGATGTCTGAACTCCAACTGCTTCTCGATGAGCGAAGCTCTTGTCTGCGCATTCTGTGACCCTTTTCTACCTGAATCCTTTGGACTCTGGGCGCATTCCCTTAGGCTGGTAAGCGCTTCAGATCGCGGAGTCTGCCTGCCCGCTGACATCAGCATTCTGTGACCATTTTCTACCTGAATCCTTTGGACTCTGGGCGCATTCCCTTAGGCTGGTAAGCGCTTCAGATCGCGGAGTCTGCCTGCCCGCTGACATCAGCATTCTGTGACCATTTTCTACCTGAATCCTTTGGACTCTGGGCGCATTCCCTTAGGCTGGTAAGCGCTTCAGATCGCGGAGTCTGCCTGCCCGCTGACATCAGCATTCTGTGACCATTTTCTACCTGAATCCTTTGGACTCTGGGCGCATTCCCTTAGGCTGGTAAGCGCTTCAGATCGCGGAGTCTGCCTGCCCGCTGACATCAGCATTCTGTGACCATTTTCTACCTGAATCCTTTGGACTCTGGGCGCATTCCCTTAGGCTGGTAAGCGCTTCAGATCGCGGAGTCTGCCTGCCCGCTGACATCAGCATTCTGTGACCATTTTCTACCTGAATCCTTTGGACTCTGGGCGCATTCCCTTAGGCTGGTAAGCACTTCAGATCGCGGAGTCTGCCTGCCCGCTGACATCAGCATTCTGTGACCATTTTCTACCTGAATCCTTTGGACTCTGGGCGCATTCCCTTAGGCTGGTAAGCGCTTCAGACCGGAGTCTGCCTGCCCGCTGACATCAGCATTCGTGTGCATTTTGGGTCTGCTTCTCCGAATTCTTTTGTATGTCAGCTATTGCCTTTGTGGTCTAGGGTCTGTGGTATGTGGACATCCATCTGGCTATCACGTGGACCTCTCTCTGTGACTGATTCCGTCTTGCTCTATTGGTCTCGGCGTGTCCTCTGTCCTGACTTCGTTTCTATCTCTCTTTGTACCTCTACCTGTGTGGCCTTATGTACCTCTATCTCTGGCTTTCTGCGAAGCCCTGGGTGGCAGGCCGACTTCTGAAGATTATAAGCTTCTTCTCAAAATTGGTCAAGGTAACCTCTTCCCTATTATACCACTGGCTAGTCTAAGCAACTGACCGCTACATACCGATAGAGCTCTTAAGAATTCCAATGCCTATTGTTCGGCTAAGTGATTCCTATCTGAACTAAGGGCCTATTAAATCATTCGCCTCACTGCCTGCGCGTTGGCCTCCTTATCTTCAACAACTACTAAAATGATTAAGTCTGGTAATCTACTCACGACTACTACTACTTTACATACTTGCAAACATACCTGAACTAGCTCGGTTATACTTCTAGCAATGACGTCAATGGTTCTGGTGACTGCAGCACTGACGACACTGAAATTCCGCCCGGAAACGAGACCACCTTGCTACATATATTCGAGCTACCCGAAACCACATCGAGCGTCGAACCGAGTGAAGCGACATATACGGTCAGTGACAATGAGAATTCGTTTGCAGAAGACAATGGGACTGAAAAGGTCACGAGATCCATTCCGGGTGCCGTCAAAGAAGCTGATTCGATTCCAGGTGGCAAAGACACTGCTGACTCAGAAGAGGAACTGGTTTCTGGACGAATTAAAGGTAAGTTTTTATTTATTCTTTTTCAATACATTAATTTTGGTCTCTCTTATGCGAAACGAAAATTCAACCCGATCTAATATAATCTTATTATAATCTACTCTGATTTGATTTGATTTTACCTCATACGATCTAGTTTGATATGATCTATTCTAATCCGATCAAAGCTAATCTTTTACTTTTGGGTAATCATTCTGCTTATACCCTTAGACCTACAGTTTAAACGTCACATCGAAAAAAATCTACGATAAAGCCTTAGCAGAGATCGTACAACACGTTAAGATATGACGTTCAATGCTTTCTAAATGTTCAATGGCTTTACGTTTAGCCGAAATAATATGTTAATGTATACGTTTTTTCTATAGCGACCGAATGCCCTCGACCCTGCTCATTTTTCAGTGAATTAATCAGGTGGGATCTTTCACCACCGCTGCCCCTTTGGATGGGCGCCCAGCCTTTTAAGGTTCCCATGTACGGACCGTGCTAGCCTATGATTTAAATCGCTTAAGTATAGCCACTTTCGGTATGCGAACCGGCATCCTCACGCACAGAGGCGCCTGGACGTACGCGTTAACCAATGTAGCTTACCAGACCAGCGTTTCAGTCAACCCCACGACCACTCTCCTGAGGCCTAATATGGTAAAGGCGTCTAATAAACAACACCTTAATTAATTAGTTAATGGGTGATCGGGTCTTTTGGGTCGCTGGCCCGCGTGCCCGGAACAGCCTTCCGGCATCCATTCAGGAGTCCAAAAGTGTCAACTCTTTAAAAAACAGCTGATATTCTGTTTACTGCATAACTCTTAGTACTTGGGCTGACTTTTGACATTGTAAAGCACCCTAGAAGTAGCCTGCTATTTACGATGCTACATAAATTGGCGTCATTACAATTACATTATCTTACGTTACTTTATATTACCTTATTTTATCTTACCTCGCATTACCCTTAACTTAATGGTTGAAATGTAGAAAATAACGAAGATGCAAAAATCTAAATGATAGGATTGATGTAGGCTAAAGCCTTGTTACCCAATGCCCGATGCACGTAGAAGTGTACTCCTTTGGTTTCCTTTGTACTCCTTTGAATTCGTTTGTACTCCTTTGGTTTTCTTTGTACTCCTTTGGTTTCCTTTGTACTCCTTTGGTTTCCTTTGTACTCCTTTGAATTCGTTTGTACTCCTTCGGTTTCCTTTGTAATCCTTTGGTTTCCTTTGTACTCCTTTGAATTCGTTTGTACTCCTTTGGTTTCCTTTGTACTCCTTTGAATTCGTTTGTACTCCTTTGGTTTTCTTTGTACTCCTTTGGTTTCCTTTGTACTCCTTTGGTTTCCTTTGTACTCCTTTGAATTCGTTTGTACTCCTTTGAATTCGTTTGTACTCCTTCGGTTTCCTTTGTACTCCTTTGGTTTCCTTTGTACTTCTTTGAATTCGTTTGTACTCCTTTGGTTTTCTTTGTACTCCTTTGGTTTCCTTTGTACTCCTTTGAATTCGTTTGTACTCCTTCGGTTTCCTTTGTACTCCTTTGGTTTCCTTTGTACTCCTTTGAATTCGTTTGTACTCCTTTGGTTTCCTTTGTACTCCTTTGAATTCGTTTGTACTCCTTCGGTTTCCTTTGTACTCCTTTGGTTTCCTTTGTACTCCTTTGAATTCGTTTGTACTCCTTTGGTTTCCTTTGTACTCCTTTGGTTTCCTTTGTACTCCTTTGAATTCGTTTGTACTCCTTTGGTTTTCTTTGTACTCCTTTGGTTTCCTTTGTACTCCTTTGAATTCGTTTGTACTCCTTCGGTTTCCTTTGTACTCCTTTGGTTTCCTTTGTACTCCTTTGAATTCGTTTGTACTCCTTCGGTTTCCTTTGTACTCCTTTGGTTTCCTTTGTACTCCTTTGAATTCGTTTGTACTCCTGTAGTTTTCTTTGTACTGCTATGGTTTCCTTTGTACTCCTTTGACTTCATGGTTGTTTTAGGAAACAAGTATGTCTACATAAGGTCCCTGCTTCCGGTGAAGGACCTCAAAGACGCCGTTCCTAATTACTTGGTCTTCGATGTGGACTTCGAGGACAACGCGGCCGAGGATCAAAGCCGTAAAATCGTCCTGAGCTACAACGATCAAGCAATGAGCGAACAATGGGTGATCGATAATGAAACGCAGGCGATTCGCAATCGCTTGAAGAATTTGTGCATCGATTTCAACGGTATGCGACTCGCTGTCTGTTCGTTTCGGTGTCATGTTATGCATATTCTAATAGGCCTGTGTTATGTTATGTTATGTTATGTCATATCATGTTATGTCATGCTATGTTATGACATGCTATGTTATGTCATGCTATGTCATGTTATGTTATGCTATGATATGTTACGTTATGTTATGCTGACTTACGTGTATGTTATGGCGTTACATTGTTATGCTATCTTATGTCATGTTACCTTAAGATATTTTATGTTATGCTATGTTACCTTATGCTATCTTATCTTATATCATCTCATTTTATCGTGTCTTATGTCGCTACCTTGTAAAGTTATGTTTTGCTATTTTAAGCTATGTTATGCTATGTTATGCTACCTTATGTTACCTTATGCTACCTTATGTTATCTTATCTTATCTCATCTTATGTTGTTATCTTGTTATGTTATGCTATGCTATGTTATGTTATGTTAGGTTAGTCTATATCGTATTCTATAATGCAGAGTTGTCTGTTCTGACTTGATCAAATCTGGTTGAAACTAATCAAATCAAATGTGTTCCATCTCTACTCTAGACTCGTTACACAACCCATCACACAGTTTCATCATTGCTACAATACATTACATTACCTTATGCGTTACTATAACGGCGCTATAGAAATTTCCGAATCAGATAAGATAAACGGAAGTTTGTGACGTTTGCTTGTCAGAGGGGAATCAACTGATCGCTAGTCCTTGCAACCAGACGAACGTCAGACAAACATGGCTCTACGACCCTATCCGTCGCTCCCTGCACAACCCTCACTATAGCTACTTAGCTGAGGTCATGAACTCTGAGGCAGAGGTCGGAGGGAATGTCAAGGTCGAGCCCTACGACGGTCACCCCGGTCAGCAGTTCGTGCTTGGAACTCTGTAAGTTTATTGTAATTGTAACTGCAATTGCAGTTAGAAATTTATATAGCGCTGATTCGAGAAAGACTTAGACTATCACTGTATTCAAACGGGTAGCGATCGTGAAGGATATCATCCGATCAGTTCAAAGAAAAATAATCATGGTCGAGGCCATGCGGTCGCTATAGCAAAACGTCTACATTTACATTTACGTTTTACAAAGATTAGGTTGGGCTTAGACACCTTTAAATCGTATATCCGTAAGCGGAGACCTTAAACGGCGTGGCGCCCATTTAAATGGGCAGCTGTGGTAAAGGATCTCAACCGAATAATTCATTGAAAAATGAGCACCGGACGAAACAGGCAGCCAATGAAGTTGGTGAACTATGTATAAGATACATATATATATATATATATGTATATATATGTATATATATATACATATATGTATACTTACAAGGAAGTGTGGGAGGATTATATCAATCTATCGCTGTTTACTTGACACGGCAGTCATAGCAATGTGTACATGCGCACAAACGTTACCTAGCGAATCAAAGTACTACGATCCCATTGACTACCTTACCTTATGGCTTGGCTTATCACTAACGTGCATGGAAACTCTTGACTGTCGGTGGCGGAGTTACAAACTTTAAGGTAAAGGGAAAACCACAATTTCTTCTGCGCTCAGTCAAAAAGAACAGCTCGCACGCAATCAGTCGACGAATAATAAAGAATGTGTCAGGTTCGATTCACGATCCAGTTAGTTAAATGTGCGTATATATTCAGCGAAAACTATTCTGGCTCATGTTTAACGACATCCTGCAGCTGCCACCGGCCGCTGAACTCACCTTTAACGCTAGTTTATGAAGTGATGATTAAAATCCACAAAACGCAAGTGAAATTTAAATAGCAGAAGGCGAACGCGTTTTAAAGGTGTCTAATGCAAAAGAACACTTGCTCAGGTTCCAGTGCTTAACGCCATCTTGTGGCTGCCGGGGCCGTTGACGACGATTAGTGGTAGTTCCTCAGTTTAACGGCATCTTATGGCATCAAAGGCCGTTGACGTCGATTTGGATAATTGGACTAACACCCACGAAACGCAAGTGAAATTTAAATAGCAGAAGGCGGGCGTCTTTTAAAGGTGTCTTATGCAAACGTTCTCAGTTTCCAGGGCTTAACGCCATCTCGTGGCTGCCAGGGCCGATGACGACGATTTTACCTTACCGAATTAGTTAAACCACTCGGTGTTTAATAGTAGTGGTAGGCTGTTTAACGACGCTGGTCAAAACGATGATTAAATGTAAATGTAAACGGTTTTACACAGCTGCCGTATGGCTTCGACCCTGCTAATTTTTCAATTAAATAATCGGGTGAGATCCTTCTCCACCGCTGCCCGTTTGAATGGATGCCACGCCATTTAAGGTCCCAGTGCACGGATCGTACTAGCCCGAGATTCAAATCTCTGAAATATAGTTTAATATCTCCCTTATCCTTCATCCTGGCTTCGTACTGGAACCACCCGACTAAAGAAAGTGGGGAAATTTGATTAATATAGTATTAGTTTTCACTGTTTAACGACATCTTATGGTTGCCGGGGTCGTTGCTTAACCCCACAAGCGTGTTAACATGCTGTAAACAACTTGTTGTATTAGTAGTTTCCAAAGTTTAACGACATCAAACACCGTTGACGTTAGTCGAAAAATTTTTCTGTAAGTTCTAACTGTTAGGCATAATGCAACCCTTTGGAGCGACGACAGCAACTCACCTGGTACGTCATAACGCAGCTCATCAATATATAGCGACAGTTGTACGCTTTTTAAAGGTGTCTAAACAAAGCATTGTGTTATACAGTGTTTAACAACCTCTCGTGGCTGTCGGCCGTTGAGTTGTACTTCAGGTTAAAAAAACTACTTTTGAAAAGAAAAAATTGGCTTTTGATTTTTGATTTATTATTTTTTTCTAGATGAAGTAAACAGAAACCTGACAGTGTATAGACTATGTAGCAGTGAGTTCGATGCCACGGTGCAAGCTGGTGCGGTATAACTGACTTTAAAACTGCAATAGACGCGATGTTAGGTACAATTTGTTTTCAAACAAAAAATAAAAATAACAAAATATTTAAAAAACGAAAATTCGATTTCATAGCTCTCATCTGCACTTTCTCCAGTTGTTCTCTGGCATAATTTGTTATACGCATTCCATACCCGAAATATAAATGATGTGTTACTGTGTTACAATTACATCCGTGTGCTGATGATGATTATAGGCACGGTAGCTTATTGGAGAGGGCGCTCGGCTGGTAACGCGGAGAGTACGGGTTCGAGCCTCCTCCGAGACGGTTGCTGTTTAACTAACTCACAATTGCTCTGCGCCATCGATTGATGTTAAGTCATTAGATAGTGGCGCCTAATAAATAAATGGATGGATGGATGAATGGATGAATGAATTAATTAATTAATTAAAATTATGATGCAGACCGTTGTTCTTCGTGCTGGAGAACGAGAAGACGGGGTTGGCGCTGTCCCTGCTCGAGGATAGAGACCGCCCGGGCACGAAGCTCGTCCTGGGCCGTCTGGCGAATCCTCCAAGGAACGGACAGTTGTGGTACCTTGACTCGAAGAATGTCCTCCGATCGAAGCTCAACGATTACGTCATCGACCCCTCATGTCAGTACACGAAACTCTTTTGCCGATAAATATAGCCACTATCTGTATGCGAACCGCCATCCTCACGCACAGACGTGCGCGTTAACCAATGTAGCTTACCAGGCCAGCATGTCAGTCAACCCCACGACCACTCCGCTGAGGATTAATTTGGTAGAGGCCTGATAGAGAATGAGTGCTTGCACTGAATGAATGCAACTCCGCTACTGCTTTTATGTTGGGGAGTGCCAGTCCCAAGCCTGGATAAAGGAGGAGGGCGAGGTCAACGGCCTTTGACGCCGTAAGATGTCTTTAAACACTGGAACTCCTATTGAACGAATGCGTAGACGGGAAGAACAGGCCTACTTAATATGCGAGTTCAAGGTGGGTGATCGACTACTGGTTAGCGTTCTGGACTATCAACCCAGAGGGCTGAAGTTCAAATCCTCGCCACAGCAGAACATATTTCGAAATTCCTGATTCACTTGCGCAAACTAGCTTAACACGGCTTTAAAACGAGCAGTGGCGGATTTAGCCGTAGGCGCCCATCTTCGTTATCTGCCGGGGCCTCGGGGACCAGGCCCGTGCATGATGGACTGCCAGAATGTGGTTCCCGCCTGAACAGAGACATGACTGATCAAATCGAAGCACAACATTTTACAATTTTATTCCTTAAATTCTGCTTATCACTAATTCCCACTAATCCTACTTTTATCGTTCTATACCTGTAATTTTGTTTTTATGATATTCTACTTTTTATAGTTTTTCTTGGCTAATTCTAATTTATATGTCTATATGCGCTAATCCTAGACGGCCATGTCAATTGGGCCCACAGCGGACTCGCATTGTATCGCTATTGGCCAGCTGTGAGCCCAACGAACATAGCCGTCGCAAGGGATTCCTCAAATTTATATAAAATTTTCTGATTTTCAATACTAATTCTATTTATTATTTTATTCTTGTAATTCTGTCTTTATGCGTCTAATTTTTCGTTTTTTAACAAATAAGCCGGCATCTTCCTTACGGAGCCTTTCTCATACGAAGCCGTCTACACAACCTCGTGGTCCTACCACTACCGCCAAATCATCAACCTAAACGACGAGAGGATGGTCATGGAACCAGTCTCGAACGAATCCGCCGAAGAACAAGAACAAGTCCTCACGTCGACGAGATGGCAAGACGACAGAATCGAACAGAAGTTCAAAATCGTCTATACGTCTCCAAATGAAATCGTTGCTCCGGCAAATATCGTGACTAGTTTACCTACTGCTAGCGTGTAAAGAAACGCAAATATTGAACAGGCTGCCCTGATATTATGGAGGTCCCATATCGACGCTCAGCAAATGTTGAAACGTAAATAACTGACCTAATTTTACGGAGAAATTCCTGTATCGGTGATGCGCATTATGTTCAATATTATTAAATATTCTTTCACAGGTTGTTAGTTTCTATTAGAAAAAATTATAAAGATGTCGACTGCTCGGTTGGCATTTCTGCCTTAATCTGACTTTCGTGGACTAGGAGAGCTCTAGGCAGGCGTGCCTTTTCTGTCGTTGGCAAATGTCGCCCGCCTGTGTTTTAGCCTTACATCTCGACTAAAACCTCATCTTCCTGACCTCATTTCCTCCGTAGACTTTCCGTGTCTTCTCAGATTTCCCTTTTTTTGGCCTTCAACCGGATTTAGTCTTGAATTTGGCTTGCACAATTTTGCTTAGTAGCAACCATCGCCCGAACCCTCGAGTATTATTACAATAGCGCTAATGAGATATGATTACTGGTGTTCACGATCAGTTGCCTTTTGCAGTTATATAACTTCTGCTTCTAGTAATCATGACAACCACTCGAAAACTTTCTTCATATATGCATAGATCTTTCTGTTTAGGCCGTCAATTAAGGAAGATGCCTTGCAATTTGACAGAACATTATCCTAAGTAGGAAAAGTTAAACGAGAAATGAGACCTGATGTAAAAGTGGACTTATTTTGTCGGGTGGTAGGTCTACATATGGAAACTCATCCTGAAAGGGTAGCTGAGTCTGAACTCTTTAACAGCGTTTTAAAGAACCTTTCAAGGCGCTGGTTAAGTAATTTTAAGTGCATTGTGCAAATTTTTTGGTCCCTGTCGAAGTGGCATTTCAAACCACAATAGCCTTTATCAAACAATTTCACTCTTGTGGACTTATTTCACATTGTGCCAGCGAATAAACTGGTCTTCACGAGTGCGGCGCAGAGAAATTTTCATAGATTTACATTAACATTACATTTATCTGCATTTTACATGCACCTAGAACTGAACCCTTCCTGCCTATCGATTTTTTAACTAAGCGCATGTGAATAAGCTGGCTCTGGCGACTTAGCTTTCGTTGGGAACTGTAGAAATCTTGAGCTTGCGATTACCTCTCTCCAGATAAAATTGCCTTCTGTAATGCAGGACTTAACCGAACTGCTGAACTTCAGCACGGATAGGGTCATTCAAGTTAAGGCAATCAATCACTCATCTGTTAAGCGCCTCTACCACCCAGAGGATGGTCCTCGGCTTGAAGGATCACAAATATACAATCTGACAGGATAAACATAAATGTAAATGTACACAGTTTTCTACAGCGACCATATGGCCTCAACTCTGCTCATTTTTCAATGAATTAATCGAGTGAGATCCTTCACCACCGCTGCCCGTTTGAATTGGTGCCAAGCCATTCAAGGTCCTTGTACAGATCATGCTACCCAAGATTCAAATCACTGAGTAAAGCCACGACCGATAAAGAGACGCAACTGATGTGCATCACATCCTGTGAGTCTTCGCGACTCCGAGTCTCTGTCAGTGATCCGATGACTGATTGATGACGTCGATCGCTTCCTGTGATTTGTCGCCATCTCCATCTGACATCGAACTCAAAAGGTCCGAGCTGTCTGTTATCAGCATCGGATCTGGAGAAATTTAAACATAAAAACCGAGACCTAGAAGTCAGAATAGTTCGTTCAGTTGGAACAGCCTTAATCAAATAACAGATCTAATGACTGTTATTAGCATCGAATCTGCAGAAATTTTAAGGCAAAAACGGTCTGTTCTTTTGTTTTAATCTAATAATAGATTATTATTAATAATAATAATTCTTATTAATAATTATTGACTTCACAATGTACAAGGCACCAATTAGTGGTTGCTTCAAGTGAACTCATAATAAAAAATCAGTCTGTTGGAGTACCCCGATCAAAATGATAAGTTAGGAAAACCAAAAGCTGGGTTAAGTTGAGTACACAACTTAAAGCAGATGAAATTGCCTAATAACCACGCATCCCAAATAACGAACTAACAACCGAAAAAACCAACGACCTAGTCAAGCAGACCAGACCCATGCAAGGGACGCCCCTCTGGAACTGCTGTTTCCCTGATGCAAGCAATCCTGATGCCGCCACTGCCACCAGCCAGCTAAAGAATGAGTAAAAGTGTGTATCACGTGACCGTTGCCAACCCAATCCACACTGCAA
The DNA here is from genome assembly GCA_964023275.1 of Norana najaformis. Classification (NCBI taxonomy): domain Eukaryota; kingdom Metazoa; phylum Annelida; class Clitellata; order Crassiclitellata; family Hormogastridae; genus Norana; species Norana najaformis. The sequence goes on from OZ029922.1 coordinate 28,889,971, forward strand.
TGATTTTAGCCTTGGATTCGCTTGAAACAGACAGTGGTTTTACCTGAAAACGATGACAAAACGTTGCCACCATCGTTGCTCTCCATACGCACAAAATGTGGTCCAGCAAGCGACACGAGGTCCGAGTCCAGCGAATGTCCAACATCTATTTGCTCATGAATTTCACTTTCGATGACCTATCCAATTAAAGAATAACAGGAAATGAATGAACAATCACGGCTTCTCACCTCTTAACGACCTCTCTAACAATTTCTGAACACATGTCAATTGTCACCAGTGGACAAGACTTCACAGGTTCATCTCTAGGTCTGGGCAAGACTGCTGACAAAACATTTCTCCAGATCAGTCAAACAATCGTAATCTTAAACTCAATATTTCTACAGCGCTCAATGAAAGCTTACCCACAGGTGCTCAGTCAAAACAAAATCGACAGGCAGAAATGGTTCCGGTTCCAGGATCAAGATCCAGGAGTCAGGCAGGGTGCTGCAACCATCAACCAATGCCTTCACCTTTCACAGTGGCGCTATATAAATTCTCGGATAATCATTGGCTAATACTATTAAAAGAACAGACATGAATACCTCGCAAAAGTTGTTTGCGATGACCATCTCGTCGTCGCAGCAGATGTGCTCCCCGACGTCCAAATCGTCGGAATTAATGACAACGGACATCGAGTTCATATCTTCCTCTTGCTCCAGTTCTTCAGCATTTAATATTCTGTGGCCACCAAGTTTTTCCGAGTCGTCGTGACCAACTGCTGCGTCAACGTCATCAAGCTGATGGAAAACTGTTGAGAGACAACAAAATGTAGTTTTCGTTCCTTCTCAGTTCCTATAATTTCTACAAATCTGTCATCAAAATGCTGTCATCAAAATGCTCAATCTCATAGCAACAGAAGATAGACAGCAAGCACCACTGGGTCATGTTAAATAGTACTACTGGGTCATGTTAAACAGACAGTACCATTGGATCATGTGAAATAGAGTACCACTGGGTCCAATGAAATAGTACCACTGGGTCATGTTAAACAGACAGTACCATTGGGTCAAGTGAAATATGGAGTAGCACTGGTTCAAGTGAAACAGACAGTACCACTAGGTCATGTTAAATAGACAGTACTACTGGGCAATGTGAAATAGAGTACCACTGGGTCCCGTGAAATAGTACCACTGGGTCATGTTAAACAGACAGTACCATTGGGTCAAGTGAAATATGGAGTAGCACTGGTTCAAGTGAAACAGACAGTACCACTAGGTCATGTTAAATAGACAGTACTACTGGGCAATGTGAAATAGAGTACCACTGGGTCATGTGAAATAGTACCACTGGGTCATGTTAAATAGAGAGCATCACTGGGTCACGTTAAACAGACAAGTACCACTGGGTCAAGTGAAAAGCGTACAACCAGGGCAGTGGTTTACCTTGGTGGTGGCTAGAAAGGACGTGAGCCGAATCATCTGAGTCGTCATGAATATCCCTGGCGATGATCACCTGATTGATTCCGGGATTCATCTGAACTAGAACGTTCTTATTCACCTAAAACCAACAAATATTCACTCAGATGCTATACAATTAATTCCAGACTTACTGACCTTGCACACATGAGAAAGAGAGAGAGAGATTTTTTATTGATCACCAAAATAATTAAATACAATCACAGTCTGTCGCAGCCAATGGGCTGACCTTAAAAGAACAAAATGTTCCGCTACGAAGGTCACCTCTTTACATCATGGATTACAATTATTTTATAGCATTATACTGAGCAAATCAATTAATAATCTAGAAAATCAGAGAAATTAATGTAATCAATGCCAGTGCATAAACACAAACAAAAACTTAACTAAGCCTCAAACAAAAATAAATGCAATAACAATACTTGTGTCAGTATTCGTTCACACACCAATAAAGTTGTTTCTACTGAAACGTCCATACATGTGTTCCCTTTATCTTTTAAATACGTTCAGAAATGATAATACCAACATATCTTTTTCAATGCCCGGCATTGACATTTCAGCCTTCATTGCTTTCTGCCGCATATTCCCTAAGACAGAACTTGATAAGCAGCTGCCTTTCCCTATATACTTCCTCATCTCCCAAAATTAAATCCCAATGGATCAAGTACCCTGCGGTAAAAACAAAACTATTAATAATAAAAGCATCTCATATGCCACAAATGAGACGTAGGGGAGGCGCTCATTTCCTTTTCTTCGGCCCTTGAGCCGGCAATGAATGAATCCCAAGGTCCCGTACACTGGGCCAGTGCATCGCAAGACTTGCCGTTTACTTCCCAGCTTACACTGGTATCAAATTATGCTGCTTGGTGACAGAGGCACGTGTGTACAAACAACTTGCCCAGGGTCACTGCATGGAGTTGAACCTGCAACCACATGATCATTGACCAAACGCGTTACCGACAGACCACTGTGCCAAACAATAAAAGGAATAAATCAAAAAAGGTGTAAAATCATAACACACCCGTCCTCCAATTGGCTTCAGAGTATGAATGACTAAGCTGTCGGCGAGGATGCCATTCATCGTGAAGACGGTCGACGCGGGGTTTGTCTCCGAGTCCCCCGCGATGACGTACGTCTCATGTTCCATCTGCTCCGTCTGCTCACAGACGTCTTCAAGGAACCGGTATGACTGAACACTGCTTCCTGTTCGCGACTCCTCGTCGTCGCCAACCTCCGTGCTCAGGGCGCCATCTATCGCCATGGTAACCGGAATGGCCAGCTTTCCCCTGGGAATCACCTGGAGGGTCTGGAAGTCAAGGTGTTCCAGTTTGAGGCTGTTCGAAGGCTGAAGTGCTGTCGGAAGACAGGATGAGAACGACGAAACGGGAGGTGAACGAGACTTGTTACGAGTGTGTAACGATTTGACCGTCTGCAACAGCTCTGAGTAGGAAACAAGAACAGCAGAAAGAGTATAACGCGATGTTAGTATCATTCTTGAACTTCTCGTCATATCATCATCAGCATCATAAACCTGACTGTTAACATCAAAATCAGCACCATATCCAACTTCATGATTATCATTGCCATCATCATCAACATCATCATAATCATTATTTTCAAAGCCGTCATTTTTGGTTGGTGAAAGCAGCACTTTTGTGAGGTACTTAAAAGGTGCTATATCAAGTGTCACATATATACGTATATCAAGAGACATATATGCATATATACATACATCAATACATTCATTCATACACTTATACATATGTTCATACATATTAATGAGTGTCATTCATTCATACTTACATCCATATATACATATACATACACAAAAACATACATGCATACATTCATACAATGTAATCCAACGTAGTGAAATTTGACGTCTTGGTAATGTGCTGGTAAAGTAAAGGAATGTAAGGTACGGTAACAAAGACAGATACGGCTCCGCAAAAGATTGGCAACCATGTACATGAGTCAACCATAACTTGACAAAACGTGTAACTTTACGCAGAGTAACTACTGACGTGGAAATGGCATCTGACTGTAGTTGTTGACGTGTCTCTTCATAGACCACCACTTGCCGTGCAGCCACTGAGGAGATCGCGCGCTGCCAAAACACAGACCATCAACACAAAACGATAAGATAACATCATCATCATCATCTGTGGCATGCTCCTCTCCATTTCCACTACGTGCAACCACCCGTTTCTATTCTGGGCTCATCTCCAGGCCGCACGTAACCCAAGTTCAGTGGAAAAACAAACAAGATAAAGATTACAACTGCAATTTCAAGTCACTTTGTCGAGGACCAACAGTTGCTGTAAATGTAAATGTACACGTTTTTCTACAGCAACCATATGGCCTTGACCCTGTCACAGCATTGCATTGTTGAAGTGCAGGCAAAGGGATCAACTGTGCATTTAACGACTTGCTCAAGGTCCTCACAAAGTCAACGTCTCTGGTCTTACCTCGGCCAGTCGGCTGCTATCGTAATCCAGTTAATGTCAACCTCCTCTTTTGCTTGAACTTCGGACAACCTGAAAAACGCAGATTTCAACGATTACTGACAAAATCCGCAGTTGTAAACCACAGCTCACTATGCAAATTTTTCAACATTCGTAAATCTCTTCATCTCAAATCTGTAAGATTTGTGAAAATATCATTTTAACACGAAACAATTTCTTGTATCTCTTAATACAAATAATGGACAGCTCTGTTACTCTACCACATTCCTCTTTCACAGATCCTATCCTGACACCCCTTCTTCCTCTTATCTCTCTCTCTGCTCCTATCCTGACACCCCTTCTTCCTCTTATCTCTCTCTCTGCTCCAATACTAACACTGCCACGCTCTCTCTGCCTGACCTTTGGATCTTGACCTGGAACCAAACCCTTTTGCCTATCGATTTTGTTTTGACTGAGCACCTGTGAGTAAGCTGGTCCCCGTGATGTGGCTTTCGTTGGGTGCTGTAGAAATGTCGGAACTACGATTACTCATGAAGATCTCTTTAGCCAGGGCTGAGCTGGGAATTATTTTCTTTTAGTTGAAATAATTTTTGAGATCCAAGTCCCCAACCACATCATATCAGAATTTATGTCATAACGAAACATATGACAAACGATCCTCCAGTGTATGTACTGTATTTAAATAACTTCTTCTGTAGTTCCGAAGAAACTCTTCCACCTTTCAAGAAGCAGGAGATCATCGTCCCTGGTCCATTCGGCTCCACCCTTCACCTTCCAGTTGAGGTAGTTCAGCCACTTGGTTCGACACTGCTTCTCCGATCGACTGTTGACGTGCTCTGCGACTTGGGCCCACGACAAACCGCTCGTGACACTCTCACCTGAAAATCCAGTGGAATGTAACATTTATGTAGCTCCCTTAGAAAGCAGCCAGCACAGTGTAGCACTGACAAATCCAACGTAATGTGTTTGTAATTGTAAGTGTAATGATGGTTGATATGAACTGATTAATGAGAATTCACACAGTTAACTCCGTCACTGCCTTGTTTTGGGGTAGTGCCAGTCCCAAGCCTGGATAAAGGAGGAGGGCAAAGTCAACAGCCTCTGATGACATAAGATGTTCTTAAACATTGGAACTACTACTAATTCATATAGCTCCAATATCAAAGCTGTTACTTTTCACTCAGGCTGTATATATAGTCAGATTTTTAAACTACCACATAATATTGCATCATATTTTATTAATGCTGCATTTTCTTTTTTTTACTGTTTTGCAAGCAGTTGTTAGTAAAGTTGGGGCATTTGTCTCATATTAATCAAGATTACTTATTTTCTTACTTACTTTCTTACTCATTTATTACTTATTTACTTACAAAGTGAGCAAACAAGATTTCTTATTAAATTAATTGTTAGCGCAAGTGTTAACTATCACATAATATCATAACAATATTAATACTGAATAATAATATTTAATCAAAATAGAAATAAAAACCTGGTTTGGCTCCTGAAAGCTGGTAAACAACATCTGCTAATCGCTTCTCTTCTTCTGGATACCATTTACCTACAGATATTTCAACAAACGCCTTTCACTAGTGAATAACACATGAATAAAGAAAGGGGAAAGGCAAAAATTACAACTGTTTATCTAATCTAATCTAATCATAATCTCGAGATTTCTACAGTGCCCAACGAAAGCTAAGTCATGGGACTTCTACGGCGTCGTTATCATAATGCCCAAGGCATCAACCGATGATCGCTTCAAGTGAAATCGAAATCAAAATCATAATCCACTGGAGAATTCAGGTCGAGTTCCAATAGATCAGAGAAACCAGAAGTTAGGCTACGGTGGGTCAGTAAGTTAAAACAGATGTCTTAAGTTTAGACCTGAATGACGTGAAAGAACTGACAGAACAAACAGAACCTGCCAGTGAATTTCAAAGCCACTGACAAATACAGAGACACATACACAAATACACAGACAGGCAGACAGACAGACAGTGAGGCAAGCAGACAGACAGACAGAGTGAACAATGCTACCACAGATAAGCTATAAGCCCCTGTTGTACCTGTATTGCAAGTGTCCTTCATAAGACGACACCTGTCCTTGACGGAGGACGCACTTCGACCCAAGATGTTTCCGATTGTCGCCCAATCAGAGCCATGCTTCTTCCGCAGCCTAAGAAAACAACACAAAGGCAAGTCATTGACTGCACCTCTAGACCTTACTTATACAATGCCTTTAATCATTTTTCGTAGGAACGTTGCACAAGCCTTCACGCATAACTGCTCAATACCATAGACTGATGCTATGTAAATGCACAAACAGTAATAATAATAATAATGATGATAATAATAATAATAAAAATGATAATAATAATAATAATATTATTAATAATAATGATAACAATAATGATGATAATAATGACGATAATAATGATAATGATAATAATAATAAAAATAATAATAATAATTATATAAAATACTACTAATAATAATAATAATAAAAATAAAATAATAATAATAAATAATAATAAAATAATAATAATAAATAATAATATCAATAATAATAATAATAATACTAATAATAATAAGAACAACAACCTACTCTTTAAGTTTAGCAAGCTCTTCTGACGAATATTTGCCGATGTAGTTCTTCCGATCGTACATGCGAATGACGCGTCTATAGACGGAAAACAGAGGGCGTTGCAATCCTTTGGCAATTGTTCGGTAGAAGTTCTTCCTCTCGTCCTTCGTCATGTTAAAGATGACATCAGCGGGATTGTCAATGCTACGTTCCTAGGATTACAACAGTGACAACAGCAGGTTATCACAACTAACAACACTGTGTACAACACAACTAACACAACTGTTTCAGCAGACGAAATAGTAATCGTAAACTCAAGATTCCTACAGTGCCCCACGAAAGCCAAGTCACGGGAACCAGCTTATTCTCTGGTACTCAGTCAAAACAAAATCGATAGACAAGGTGGGTTCGGTTCCAGGTCAAGATCCAAGATTAAGGTAGGCAGGCAGGCAGGCAGATGCTACAGTGGGTGGTGTTTGGAATTGGATCTGCAGGATAGACAAGGGGAAGAACAGAAGAATCAGGATAGGATCTGCAAAAGAGGAATGTTTTTAGTTTTGAGTGGTGTGCAGAGACCACAGGGGGTGAAGTGATGGGGAGTTTGTATGATGGATCAGAAAACTGTTGTTATTCTGGTGAGTTTATTCCAGACAGCCTGTCACCCCAGAGTACATTTTAAAATCATCACTACCTACGCTGCCTTCTGTTATACTGTACTATCTCACTTCACCTTCTTAATCAAAATCAATGGTTATGGCTAGTTTTGGTGTGCCATCAGTTGATGCCCTGTGCGTTAGACACCACTTACTTGTTACATCGTACCACCGTCATCACTGTACGTGTATACCTGCTACAAAATCTTTGTCACGGACAAATTCACGATATTCTATAATGTTATTTCTATGACAAACCTGCTGAGATGCTTGTCAATCGACACTTCCAACGAAGTGACTTTTGATAGATGCCTTGTACATTATGATAACAGCACTACAGAAGTCATCAGATAAATCTGTAGCAATCTGGTTCTAAGTTAACAGCACTGATATGACGTAATTTCTAAGACTAACTTCACAATACTGCGTGATGTTCTGCCGGAGAGTGTCAACTTCTTGCTTTGTCCACTGGCCTTGCTTCCACTGGTGTCCTACACAACATGCCCAAAAATCGTAAACAGATCAGCATAAAATCAGCATCCCTCAGCAGTATGCTTGCTAGAATAAATTTATGAGGCAGAATATTTCAACCACAGAGAAGACTGGTACCATAGCAATTTCCCATTTTATAGTATCTTACCTTTTACCTCGTCCTGTTACCAGACTACAGAGCACTGTATATTTTACTTAATCTCATCTTTTCTGCACCTTGGATAGGTTCTTAAAAAGCTCTATACACAACCTCAGCTGCATAAACCCATCATATATATATATATATATATATATATATATATATATATATATATATATATATATATATATATATATATATATATATATATATATATGTGTGTGTGTGTGTGTGTGTGTGTGTGTGTGTGTGTGTGTGTGTGTGTGTGTGTGTGTGTTTACATCCCGATCATGGCTTATTTCAGAGATTTGAATCTTGGGCTAGCATGGTCCAAGCACAGGGACCTTAACTGGGACGGCACCCATTTTCAAACGGGCAGCGGTGGTGAAGGATCTCACTTGATTAATTCATTGAAAAATGAGCAGGGTCAAAGCCATACGGTAGCTATAGACACACATGAACATTTACATATTGTATCAAACATCCTACATCTGCAATACCTCGTTCTGCGTATTGTAACACTTGATATGTAAGCATATATGAATCTCAGGCAAGCATGGATATTGACCTGATTGTGACTTGGTTTTGGTGTGCCATCGGTTGATGCCTTGTGCATTAGACACCGGCGCATTAGAAGTTGCTAATTATTATTATATTATTATTATATATGTGCACATATGTGAACCTGGTTCGCTATACATTAGTCTGTTGGTAATCACATCACGCTGGTCTGTTAATCCAGGACTGATACTCAGCAGGACATTTTAATTATTAATGACTGACTGAAGCACTCTAACGCAATATAATGACCGACCTTTATCTTTAATCTATATTTAATCCTAACCTCTTATCTAATCCAATCTAATGACTTGACTTTGCACCTAATCTAATCCAGTCTAATAATGACTGACCTTTGCTTTGTAAAGCAAGCTTATCATCTTTTGTTGTGAACCAGTTCTGCGAAACATCGGACGGATTAGTCAAACAGTCTTCTGCCTAAACAGGAAAATTATGCGCAAAGATGTCAGACACAAGTCCAGGTAGAACAGACAACAGAAAGTTCCTCCACGCATCTTTCGACATCACATGACTGTGGCTCAAATCCCAGTGAAAAACGTGAAACTAACAATCTGTCATCATGCCACGCTACTTGTAAAGAAAGCACGTCCAATGCATATATCGTAATTGTAAACTCCAAATTTATAAAGCACTACTTAAAAGTTAAGTGCACAGCACCAACTTATTCACGAGCGCTACGTCAAGTCGGTGGGGTTGTAGAAAGATCCCATGTCAAGAACCAAGTTCGGCTGCTAAAACACTAGAGAGAGAAGGGGAAAGGAGTTGTTAGGGTGGGTTGTGTTTAAACTGAGAAAAATAGGAAGGCAGCAGACTGGATGGATCAGGGTGGTATTAGATCACATAACAACCATCAGTACCAAGACCACGAATCTGGGAACACATGTCCACGTACCCATGTATTTACGTATTCATTTCTTCTTTCGCACATCAATTCATCATCGTTTATTGTTCACAAAAAAATTTGACAAATATAACACAATCCTCTTATAAAACGGTCCTTGACAATGGCTCCCAAAGACATTATTTTACGGAGGTTCCAGTGTAGTCACATTACTCCACATTTATGGATATTTGAATGGTGCTAAGAGTAAAACCTGCACCTTGCTGGCTGTTGACTGATTACTGTCTTCATCAATGATGTTCTGCGATCCTCTGGTTGCATCGTGTTTCAAGTCGGCCAACAACTTCCCAGCAGAAGAAGAAGCTGCTGAATTCAAAACAGCCACTCGTATGAACAGACAGATAACAACAAACATCCAGACAGACAGACAACAAAACTGACTGACTGACTGACTGACTGACTGACTGACTGACTGACTGACTGACTGACTGCCTGACCCAAATGATCAGTAGTTCAATTTTATTATTTCTGCATTTATTAAGCACCATCACCCAATGACAAAGAATCAATTGTTGGGCAAAGCAATTGCATGCGAAGAACTTGATCAAGGCTTCTATACAGCAAGCGACTCAGGGAAGGAGGCTCGAACTCGCACACTTCGTTTTACAAGGGCAGCGCTCTAACCAGTTGTCCACTGAGTCACACCACGTCTTCGCATCCAACATTCAAGTTCAGTTCTTGTTACTCGATACCAACATATGTAAGTAAGTAAGTGACGTGTTTGTTAAACAGCCATAAGTCCATCGGCTGAGCAAGGAATCTTAGGCTTGTAATGTCAACATATGAAATACTTACAAATACTTATACTTACTGAAGAGTAAATATCACTTTCGATGATGTTGTGTGAAATGATTAACCCACCAAGGACTACGTATTACCTGAAATGGACAGGATGACGTCATATCCTTTGTCTGTGTCTGATTCAACACGCAGTCTCTTAGAAGGCATCTGAGAAGAACCAGAGTCATCGTCTTCCGTCTTCACCGTCTGTATCAGCTCTACAAGTCCATTCAGGTTCTTGTTAAACAACTTCTAGGCTAAAATCTCATCGGTTTGGATTGTCTATGTGTTACTTAATTTATTTATTTATTTATTTAAAGCACCAATGCAAGCCGTCAGTAAATCTGAATTATTGTTATAAAGAGATTTGTAAATCTTAATTATTATAAAGAGATTTGTAAATCTGAATTATTATTATAAAAAGATTTATAAAGCACCAGATAATGAAACCTGATACACTGCAAATGTTTGCAAAGGGTCAAGATGGAGTCATGCAAAGGCCAGAGTACAATAATGGGTCCTGACAGTTGACGACTTTATGACAGTAAGTAAGTAAGTAAGTATATTCTTTATTAACCAAAAGCTAATCGCACATCGGTTTACAAGTATTTAAGAACACAAGAAAACTTAATATTCATACAACATCCTAACAATAAAACATTTACGCGTTAAATTGTCAGCAGGAGGAATAATACGATCATGGGTGTGGGGCCGTAGGGAATAACTGAGGGTTTTAATAGGTGGGAGTAGCTGATGTAAGACATGATTTGGGTTGTTCAAGATTGCTTTAAAGAGACGAGCATCAGCTGTGCCACAGAGTTCATCGAACGTTGGGGAGTTCCCAGGAAGATAGCGGAGACGCACAAGTCTCCGCATCAAAGCCTGAAGCCGAGCTCTAGCCTGTGCCCCAGCATAGCCCCACCACACGGGAGAGGCGTACAGCATCCAGGCAATTCCAAACACGACGGACATAGCAAATGGACAGGAAGAAACCAATCAGACAGTCTAGGCAACCTTTGCCCTCTACCCATAACAGCCTCCCAAATTCTTAAAGGACACTAAATAAATGCTCTGAATGAATGATTGAATAAATGAATGAATGAAGGAAGGAAGGATGGAAGGAAGGAAGGAAGGAATTAATGAATGAAGGGTAAGAAGGGTCACACGAGGAAGTGCCCCACACACATGCACACCTTGAGAGTAAGGTAGACCCCTGAGTATGATCGTAGGTTGGCCGTTGACGCTGGTCGAGGCAGAAGCCATCGTCAGATCACCGCTGTCTTTGTACAGCCGAAACAACTGACCGTCTGAAGACGCCACCAGCTGGCTTCCTGTCTCTAAGACTGAGTCAACAATCAGATGATGGCTGTCAAGAAAGTTTGCCTCTGGCATGTCGGAAGTAGAAAACGTTTCGATGTTCTCGATTACGAAGGCGTTAACTTCGTCTGAACAGGAAAACGGCTCCGAAATGCCATTGTACGAGTCGAGCTCAGTCTTTGGACAATGGGAATCAGGCCCCTCTGTCTCCCCCAGATCAGCCATAACGCACTGTCACATAACAGAATGGAAAACCTATTCTTTAACATAAATGTCACATAACAGTTTCTGTAAAGACCCATAAAACTGAGTTACTTTGACTTTAAGTTTTATCTTTGGAAGTTGGACTATTACTGCAAGTTAAATTCCCATCGTTTACACTTTCTCCGAGCAGCTCAAAAACCATGCCAGGGATGCTAGTTTAGTTAACATCATAGTGTCTGTGTTTCAGGCATTCTGCATTCTGAAGTGCTCAAATCGACGGGTTGGAGGGATTGCGGCACCAGCTCAACTTCACAGTATTTTGTAATATAATTGCAATCTCTCAGTAGCTCCTTTGATCAAAAGGTAAACATCGGCGACAGCCAAAAAATTATTTTACTGGCGCGGTTATCCGCATCTGGCCATAACAGAAGACGTTACGATTGTCACATGTATCGGTTGTGTTTTCGTGAGAGGAAGCCAGTACACTGCAAGCGCTAGCCTAAGAAACCTTGCGTAGGGCTTTAAGTAACATCGCACTTTTAATCGATCATAAATGTGTGAGAAACAGTAGCGGGGCAGTGATTTCTAAACCTATCTTAATCTTTAGGACGACTAAGGAATTTTCTGTGATATTTGTTCATAGTTAGCTGTCACGCTCCAACATTTATAGCGAAACATTCATTCGCATAACCCACAACTTCAAGGATAGCCATTTTGAAACGGAAATGTCATGACGCAAAAACGTCGCATAAATGGTGCAAGAAATCAGTCTCATTAATGTTTATCGTGATCCCGAACACCCATCCTGCGTGGAAACACCCGGCCACGGGTCTGTACCACCCCCGTCCCTCTCTCCCTTGGACCTACCCGCTTTAAATTTGTGTTTTCGTCCGGGTTTCTGTTCAAATACCAGGATGTCCAAACAACAACGCCGACGACGAACTACGCCTACGCCACCTGGCGAAAGAGTGGGCGTAATATAAAGCGCATTACGTGAATATATATAATTGTCAAGAGTTACACATGCATCTTATGACGTCAGTTACTGTTAAGCGCCATCTATCACTTCAACTCAATGAAACGAGTATAATTGGCTCCACCAAAACTAGAACGAATATACCTTAAATAAGTAGCCTTCTACTTTAAATAAATATCTACTTTCAACTGGTATCCCTATCCCAGAAATTTGCCCGCATTCCTCTCACAGCAATCATGACTGTGAACCGTTGGGTACAGCCTAAAGGTTTAATTTTCAGGTCCTTCTCTGTGTGGTGTTATATGACTTAGGTCGAGTGGGATGTCATGTGTCTATGACAATATTCACACATGGGCTTCACATGTCCCACTTATGACGTTCTGTTTGAGCCCCTCCTCATAGTTCTCTTATGTCTCATTTGGGAATTTGAATACTTGTTACCATACCACACACGGCTTTGGTAAAAAATTTATTTTAAACATTAAAGAAAATAACTATATTTATAACTGCAATAATAAAAAATTATAAGGTAACCAGATACTCATGTAGCGCTTTTAAGAGGCTCTCAGAAGTACTGAAGCATCTCATGAAACTGTCACAATACACTATCAGTATGAAACTCAGTAATTACCATGCAAATGCGTAACTTGCAAAAGTATAACTTATGTAATGTACAAGGATCATAGCTTCCACGCAACAAGCGTTAAACCAAAATCAGGTTCATCTAATTGGTTTGACTTCTGTGCAGCCGTTATCATAACAAACAAGGAATGGGAACTTCAATGTTATGTCGCATTAGGGGTCATCCATTAAGTAACCCACAATGAGGGAATGAGAAGTCACTCAAATATGGACAAGGGTAGGGGGGGTTAAAATCAATATGGACGTTTGCACCTGTACTTGGTTATTTTAGCACAGCCTGTGCTACAGAGACAAACTTCAGTCAGACATCAATCTATATCCGACTGAATCTAAATAGTTCCTTCTCTCATCATCATCTACTGCCTTAATACTCGCTTTATGGACAACCTCTAATGTACTCGTCATGCTTTGGACAGAACCAGTTAATCGTAAACGTAATCCCGAGATTTCTACAGCACCCAACGAAAGCCACGTCACAGGGAGCAGCTTATTCACAGGCGCTCAGTCAAAACAAAATCGATAGGCAAGTGTTCGGTTATAGCTCAAGATCCAAGTCAGGCAGAGAGAAAGCATGGCAGATACGGTGGGCGATGCTTGGGATTGGAGCGGAAAGAAGGACAAGAGGAAGAAGGGAGTCAAGATAGGATCTGTAAAAGAGGAATGTTTTCAGTTTTGAGTGAAAGGCCAATGCGATCCAAACGGCCGCAGAAACTAGACGTTCATTCGGTCTCATTAAGAGTTCACTCAACTAACTCCTTGCAAACAAACAGAATGCTATAATGAGTTTTTGATCCAAAGTTGTGTGCGCTGGTTTATATTCAGGCAATCATGTTGATTTCGTTGGTTGCTTCTGTCGCAGAGAACGCTCGTCCCACAACGTTAGACCATCACAGGCACAGATGCGTTTTGTGTTTTCGAAAAGCCCTGAGGATCGTGCAACAATTCCGCAAGCCACTCTGCAACAGCGTAAAACAGGGCATGAAACACAACTAAAGCATAGCACGATTAATACACAGGGGCCTTAAATGGCATAACATACATTCAAATGATGCCTCTACTTCTCCTTATCTATCCTGCCATCTAATCCCAAACACTGCCCACCGTAGCCACCTGATCGTCTGCCTGCCCAACTCTTGACCTGGAACGGAATATGACCCTTCCTGCTTATCGATTGTTTTCACTGAGTGCATGGTAATAAGCAGGTTCCCGTGACTTACCTTTCACTGGGCACTGTAGAAATCTAAGTTTATGATTACGATATTGCATATTATTGTACTGCACAGCATAGTATTTCATAGTATCGTATTACATAGTATTGCACTGCATATTATTGCATCGCATACTACTCTATGTGGCATACTATTACATCATACAGTATTTGCTGCATACTGTTGCTCTGCATAATAGGATAACAGCAGTTTGTTTAGCAAGACAGTTAGTTAATCATGAACCTCTTCCATTCGTTTACGTTGCTGGAAGGTTTCTCGTGGATCACCACAGACCGTCCAATCACTTCCCAGATCTTTATTTGTGCGTTTTCGATGCGAAATTCTGCCCGACCATGTTCGTCAGCTTCAACGAGACCAAGTTCACCATATTTCTGAAATACAACGATTCATGATGAGCTCATTAATAAATATAATAAAAAATAATCACCATTTACTGAGGAAAAAACAGACCTCAGTTACAGATAATTTTTGAAATTCCAGAATTCGTTGCAGCTATAATGAGGAAAATGTTTAGAAACATTGCCAATATATGACATAAAAAATTCGTTCAGAAATTACACAAGATCTCAAGAACAGATGTGTACAAAACGTGGAACAGTGAAACCACACCGCAAAAACTCAGTACAAATTTAAAATTTTACCGTGTCACTGAAACTTTCACCAGATTCGAACACTCTGCCACAACTGAAAATCGAAAACAGCCTGTTATCAACAGTCAATTTTGAAATTATTACACAACATTTACTTTATTACGCAACATTTACATTATTACACAACATTTACATTATTACGCAACATTTACATTATTACACAACATTTACATTATTACGCAACATTTACATTACACAACATTTACATTATTACACAACATTTACATTGTTGATGTGTGTTTTAACCACACAAGGCCAGAGCTCCGTCAAGTTGACAATGTCATATGTGTGCTTGAGCCAAACAATTATCATCCATCACACATACAGCATTTGGATCACTTTGGTACTCATTAAAATTAATCAGCAGTTTAGCTCTGCCACTTATGGTACACAAAGGCCATAGCTAAATCATGCTCCCTGGCTCGCCCCCACAGCTCCCCGGCTCACCCCTATACTAAGGTCCCCAATCTGAGGTCCGTCTCACCTATCACAACCCCGTGATAAGTCGCCAAACTCGTGGATGCAGACTGCATGAGTTCCAGGAACCAATCCATCAACTGTACCGTCGATAAGACACAGTCCATCGTCCGACTGGACCAAACGGATGACCCCCTGCTGACCATCAAGTCCCGTTACTATAGCAACTGCAGCCGAACCAGGCGAGTGACTGCCTGAAATGAAAACCCAAAAAGCAAACTTTCAGAAACTTACACCATAACACACCACAAAATAAAAGTCTGCTGACTGTAGCTACATAAATGCCTACTATGTCACATTACTGTAAATATACAAGTTGCCAAATAACATGAATTGTCAACTTTAAATATATATTTACTCTATTTTATAATCTTACATTATCTTTGCATGATCTTGTAATACCTTACATTTGAAAATATGATAATCTGCCCAGATATATAAACCTGTTCAATCTTTCACTTATATACCTGAGAATGTCGCGTGTGTGTGCGTGCGTATGTGTGTCAAGACACTGATATAGCACATTTTAAGTACCTCACAAAAGCACTGATTATACATACTTATGTATATACACATACATACATAAGAATATTTAACCACATATCCATAGGACAAGTCGTTTTTGATTAGCCTAAATACTAAATACATTTATAACACACAAAATGATCCAAAAATGGTGGAAGAAGAACGCCAACTAAATAAATGGAGAAACACCCAGGCAGTGAAAGCGAAAGCACTCACCCTGCTGAACAGCCATGCCCCTAAGGACTGCTTTGCGTCCCGTACTTTCTATGAGGTCCTGCACTCTGCTCGAAGCCAGGGTCGTTTCTACGGTAACTTGCTCACTGGCAAGGTCAATCACTATGTTGTGAATTCCTGAATGCCAAACAAAAAACATATAAAACAACTACTAAGGAAACCAGTTCACATATATAGTTTATTATCATCATGATCACCGTCACATCATTCCCACCGCAATCATCATAATCATTGTTACCATCGCCATAGTCACGATCAGAAGTAATCATTCATGAAACTTTCAACATCATACTAATCATCATCGTCGCCATCATCATCCTCCGATGCATTCCTCATTTCACACAAAATCCTTTTATATGCAGTTTTGTCCCAATAAGACTAAATTCAAAAGCAATCAGAGAATTTTTTCACACTGGTTACAGGGATCATCATTATATAAACAAAACTGTACAGAACTTTTACCTGGAACATTTGTCAGAACTTTCTTCACAGCATCGACACATTTCTGGCAAGTCATCTGCACGGCAAATTCCAACTGCGCAACAAAATTTCAAAGAACCATATGAGCATCATAAACAGTAATACCAAAATGAAAACAGATCTTTATGCAATTTTTGTAAACTACGTCAGTTCTTGTAGTAAAAACTAGCGCTTCAAATATCTTACACGCTATAACAACGCTTATTTTATAAGCGGGTCAAAGGCCGTGCAGAAACGTAAATTTTATAATTAAAGCGCATATTTGTAACAGTAAACGCTAAAAGACTGACCGGTTTATAACCGTTAGCGTTTGCTAAATTAAATATTAGCTCAGGCTCACCTTTGTTGGTTTGTTAGCCATGATTTCCATCACGCAAGGTGTGTTTTTCCTTTCCCTTAAACGTACGGAGAAAATTTTCAGAATGAACCAGCTGCCTTATTATTGTCACGTTTTCAAGCTAAAGTTCAGGATATGACCGAACTTTAGCATTAACATATAGGTAACATTTTGCGAATAGATTTATGGGATGATTGGGCGATAACCACGTGAAACAAGTTTCGGATTTTTGTATCGTTCAAAGAAACTTTAAATCAGTGGAATATCCATGAGTTGCTTCAGCAAGTGAAATCGCGAAAGTTAAACTTTAGTCGAATTTCTTAAAGCTACAGAGCGTTAAGTAACTTGATCTTTCTCGTGTTTGTGTAATTTCGCCTAATTTGCGCGATAAAGTAATTGATCAGAAGGTCAAAAATCATAACTGCGATTCACAGCACAATATACGTTTGAGGCTACAGAATAAGAACGGGTGAAAACTCAGTATTAGGCCGATTCATCATTCTAAGGAATTACAACCTTATTATTTTCTGACTGTTTTTATTCAAATGGTGAATAATGAATAGCTTGTAATAAACTCATTCACCAGGCGTCGTATATTTTCTGCGTTCTGGCGGGGATTTCTTCAGGTACGAGGGGCATTTTAGTAACTTGTTTCAGGCGAGAAGAAAACAGTGGATCATTGACAGTTTCGAGTACCAAAAACGTTCTCTCGGGTATTTAAGCACAAGGGGTTTGATGTTTGTTGTGGGCTGTAGTGCTAATATTTAATTTTAGTTTTTTAATTTCAGTTTTAGCGTGCCACGTCGGCTGCGTTTTGATTCACATGTGTAATACATATCGTTTGCCATGCTGTACGTAAATAATTGTATGTAAAAGCTGTATGTAAACAACTACTTAAGGAGCGTGGTGTTGTAAAAAGGGGCGGAGTGTAGAGTATGCGGCGCTTGTTTGGTTGTGAGGTTTAGGGTAAACGAAGAGTTTTGAAGATTTTATTTGCATATGTAATAATCACATGTTTGATTTGTATGCAGTTCTGTAAGTTGCTGTCTGAGCAGTTTTGAAGTTGTGACTCTAGTTCAAGTACTAAAATACAAGTACTTCAGCAAACGCACGGGTCGTGGTTAAACCTTCCTTACAGGACTAGAAATGAGCTCTCACCTTCTTTGTTCTGCAAGCGCTTGAAATCTGTTCTGTTTGACCTTGGATCTTTTCTGATTGGTCTGGAGCGCTACTGATGAGTTTGTTCTTGAAATTGCGCTTTATAAATCTTCATTTATGTTATGTTGTGAGACTGTAGCTATTGATTTTGTTTTGACTGAGCGCCTGTGAATAAGCTGGTCCCCATGACGCGGCTTTCGTTGGGAGCTGTAGAAATCTTGAGAAAATGATTACTACATATAAATTCCAATTACAATTAAAAAAAAATAAGAAATTCAAAAACAATGATTAGGCCTAGACCAGATTTCGTGATGATGCTTATGCCTGAAGAACTGAGGACAAACGGTTATAAATAAGACCAAGTCTGTCTAAAATATCTGTGTTCAACAATCAACAAATTTCTACAAATTAAATATAAAACAAACAAACAAACAACAGTCAACTATAACGAATGCACCAAAGAATGTCTTCAGTAACCAGACTAATCTGGTTTAATCCGGTTTAAACGACCTTAACAAATGCTATCGTACAAAACCTTCAAACGCAAAACAAAACGGTGCAAAACTTTAAGCTGATAACTCACAGAAAACAAAACGAATCGTTAAAAATCGTTGCGTACAACAACAGAAAATTATCCACAATCAACTCGACACATAAAACCGATTATAAAATTAACAGTTTGAATATGTACACAACGATAATGATTATTTACATTATGCATACAACTATGTATCTCACATACACATATGTGTGTGTGTGTATATATATATACATATATATTATATATATATCATATATAATTATATATATACATGCACGTGTGTATACATATAACATACTAGGAACAATTTAACATAAAATACACACATGATGTCATGACTATTAATCGAAGCTTTTTGATAATTAGTAGAAAATTAATCATTCTAAGAATGCCTTTTATTGTAAAGCCATGAAAAGGAAAAAGTTTCTTTGCGTTCACCTCGCTACTAAAGTAAACAATGTCTGCAAATAGCAGAGACTAATATAGACAGAACACTCGTAGACGTCAACTATTGATGATATTAGTAATTTAGTAATTCATATTAGCCTGTTGATAAGCCAAGTGTGTGTTCTTAGCATGGTCAGTGTGGCCAGATTTTAACATGCATTGGTGGCCTTTAGAAGCAGTTGGACAAAGAGTTTGGTGGAAGATGGCAACAAGTGTGATTCAACACCAGACAGTTAATGTCTGCAATTATTCTAGCCACCATAATGCCCTCTCACACGACATGGCTTTTAAGAGTCTGTCAAATGTTTAGTATCTAATTGACAGCATCGCAAAGATGAATTTATTTTCAGCAAGTGTTACATTGGATAAAAGTGTATGATCCATTTAAAGTTTCTTGTCTAAAGTTTTGCACTTCTCTAACATTTAAAAAAAATAAACAACACTCTCGTTAGCAGGAAGGATGTGTTAAAACTTAAAAAGCATCAAATTTAATCACTTATTCTCATGTTTAAAAACTGAATACCATTTCCATTGACCAGATTTGTAATAGCTTCATCATAATAGGTTGCCCTTCTCTGCACGAACAGCTTCAAAGCGTTTGGAAAAGTTTGATTTCTCTCGAGTTACGAATGCTGGGGGGAACCAGCCAACCATCCTCCAAGACTACAGCTAAAAAACGAAGTCGCTAAGGCTTCGTACCACGGTTGCCTTTTGGGATCAGCTCACAAGGACTGGTCCTCTGCACTCTTAATGCCTGTGTAACAGCCACAAGGCCAAAAAACCATTTCAGTTTCTGCCAGAGTGACACAGTATATACAAAAATCTAGCTGGTCAATCTTTAACACAGCCTAAAGCAAATACCTGCTGAAAATTGAGCTACTTAGCAACGTTCTGTTTCAAACTGCCTATAAAGTATTTCATTAATTAATATAAATTTAAGATAAAGCATTCACTGTTAATTGAAATTCAATCTAAAAACGAGTAGGAAAATTCCAACAAGAAGCACGTCATTCGAAATAATCAAAAATTAACAAAGAATTTTACCCAGGAAAACCGGGCGGTAACAGAAAATTGTCCGATATTAACAAGAAAAACTGGGGACGCAGTTAAACTCTAAAAAAGCTTGAAAACAGAATGCAGAACTTTGGGCTAATCACAAGACACATCTGTGCATTATCACTAACTTACCGGTAGCTTCAAATGTTCTTCCTAATTAGCAGAACAACAAGCAAACAACTGCAAAAATTCTCTTAAGAATGAACCAAAAATCAGTGCCTCACAAGCCAAATTCATAATCAGTCACATGTTTGCGAACGCAGCAGAGAAAAGCGACCACCTGTCGCAAAATAACTTGGAATCAGTTTCCATAAGCTGATATCTTCAGGGAAGTTGAGCTAAAAATTTCAAAATTTTTTGTCTAAAATACGTGCAGTTTTTGTTATTTTACGTAAGCTATGAATTTTTCGGGAAATCACATTTAAATATTAAAACGATGCCTGTAACAAAAGCATTTGACTTAATATATCATGGAGAGGAATACAGTTTGTACTAAAAAGAGTCCAAGATGCAGATGTATTCACCCAAGCCAAAAACCAAAAAGACTATGATCTCAGCGAAAATGCCATTTCCTGCCTTTCTAACATGTGACAAATAGTCCCTATTCTCCACCAAATTCACATTTATTTAGTATTTCTTCATAGGAAAATTCCTCAGACGCATTCCCTGTAAGGAAACTCCTCATAGGCATTCCCCGTAAGGAAACTCCTCATAGGCATTCCCTATAGGGAAACACCTCACAGGCATTCCCCAAAGGGAAACACCTCACAGGCATTCCCTATAGGGAAACACCTCCTCGTCCAACAACAAAGAACCCCAATTGATCCGAATGGTTTCCAACCACGGACAGAACACGCAGGCAGAAATACAGGTTGAAGTTACAGTTCGAAACAACCAACCGAATGAGAAATCACATTCCACAAAATTCCATCATCACATCGAAATACATAATCAACGCTATCAAAAACAAAATTTCACGGTCCTACGAAGCAGTACTCGTAAAACAGCCACCCTTTGGCCTGAACAACAATCGCACGCCAACTACTCGAGCTTCTCAAATAAATAAAGCCACCTTTAACAGTGGGTTTTATATCAACAAAACGAACGAAGTACCATTTCATCACAAGACGTATGGTAACTGGAAAAAATACTACTTATTGAATCAGAACAATAGCCATCCATATCCAGTACAAAGCCATAATAAGTAGTTGAGTACAAGTTAGCCATGCGTACCTGCCAGTTGAACTGAAGAAGTACCAGTTACTACATAGACATATGTAGCCATTAATACCAGATAGCCATACCACAAAGCTACTGCAACTCAGAGGCGGCTTTAGCTAAAGGCACAATGAAGTGACCCCACTCGACCCATATGCACCCCTCTTGGCTATATGCCCACACCCTCAGACCATACCCGTGCATGGTGGACTGCCAGATTGTGGCACCCCTCTGAAAATGCACTTGCCCATCCACGCAAGCAATCCTGGATCCACCACTGCTGTAACCACTACCAAGACATCAGTTATAGTCGAAAACCAGCAAGCAAATATCCTTGCTTGAAATTTCATCCGATCTAGATATCCGAATTTCGACCTTTACATCTCACATGGAGAGATAAAATTCGGACGAAAACAGAATAAACGAAATTCAGAAAAGAAGAAGCCTCTCAATCCACAGGAAATGCTCAGTGATTTCAAGGTCCACAAAAACTCAAATAAATAGAAACAAAAAGCCGACCTGGGAATAGTGAGTCGTTAATTCTACACTGTCAGCCGAATCAAGATTTTACTTAGAGATCATCATTCCTCAATATTTACATCTCCAACTACAAGTGAAACCACGGAAGATGAAGGGCAGTTGTATCACTATACTGATATTTGTATCCGTCTAAGAATCATTCACATAGCATTTTTAATAATTATCATTATTATCATATTTAGCTTTGTTATTACCGGGTACTTATTTTTATTTATTGTTAGCATTATGATTATTAATATTATTGTTAAGGGAGGTTACAAAAGGTTAAGAACAGTGTTAGTCTCCTCTGCAGGACTGCCACAAGGTCAAACATCCTTGATTATCTTTATCAAGGACTATTCTAAATGCAAGCCAAATGAACCTCAAGTTGCGCACAGTATGATAATTACAGAGCCAAAAAACCAACTCGAATTTGGGACGACACCTAGCGCTTGTCTGATCAACTGTTTCAGAAAAGGCGGTGCCATGCTTACCCTCGATTAAATTTACAACTTTATCCGATAAAATTTATGTACACAACAACAAAACTCCACCGATCGCTTGCGGTCAGTTGAGCTGGTGTTACAATAGTTACAGACAAAACATTTCATGTTTGAAACGTGGCACAGGTGGAAGTTATCGGCCGGGTGCTGCCGACACGGGCACGTCACAAATCGACGACACGTCTGAGAAACGCCGACGAGTGACAGGGATGTCACGATGACACCCGTGCAACTCCAAGCAACAAAGCATATCGCAGCGCTCTGCGAGATGCGTGGAGCAAACGACTCATTCCTCACCGACTTCGCGATCACTTGCCTGCTCATTCACCGGTTCATACACTGATTCCCTACCTACTGCGAAAGGACACTGGACTCCTGCTCTAGGAGACCAGTGGACGTCATGGCGACGCCTGACGCCTGCGTCGTCTGCCCTTCGTGGCACGAGTTGGCGCCATCTGCCTGCGAGAACTGCAAGAACGTTTGACCGTGTGTGTTGTTGCCCTTCAGGAGGATGTTGTAGTCGGCGGTGTCGAGACGAAGGATGTAAGGGATGATGCTGTCGATCTCGACGTTTCCGATCAGCCCCGTGAAGAACAGCTCCTCCATGATTGACGGGCTCAGCTGGCGCAGGGCGGGCAGCCGTAACAGCAGTTTGCCAAGGCGGTCTGATTGGTCTGGGTAGACGTTCTGGTCGTAGAACTGCAGCTCGTGTTGTGTCTTCTCCTGGAATCTCTCCATCTGTCTTCTTGTGTGTGAAGACAGCGAGTCTAGAATGAATAACGTCATAAAGAAATCTACGTTGCTCTCTGTTCCACGTTTCAAGCATTGCTCAGCAGAGAGCTTTTGCTGTTGTTGGCCCATCTCTATGGAATGAACTTCCGCTGTTGTTTCGTGCAAGGGTCACTGTTGGTGATAGAGCTCAGCCAGCTCGTTGTTTAAAGACGTTCTTATTTCCCCGGGGTTCTCAAGCTGGAAGCGCCTCTGAGTAGTTTGTTCTGTAAGAAGCGCTATATAAGTTATCAAATACAATACAATACAATAAAAAAGACTTTCAGGAAATCTTTACACACCGAACAGAAAATTAGAAAAATTTCAAGGGGTTCCGTAAGCATTTTTCAAACTCTGAAAACAATTTTCAGAGTGAATACTAATGAATGGTCAACTTGGGGTTTTGTTCTAAAAGTATTCATACCTGGGCTGAAGAGAACGAGCGTCTTAAGGTACGCATATTCAGCGTCATCCACCTGTAAACGAGACATCTGTCCAACATACTCCTGTAGCCGCATAATCGTATCAATCACTTTATGCGATCTTTCATTTGCCGATTTATCTGCAAAACACGTCGCATACACACACTTTTGAGAAGTTCTTTGAGCTTTTTTGTGCTTCTAAAAGGTTCTTAAAATGTGCTACATAAAAGACTAGATACATTCATACGTACATATATACACACACTGAGCAAATCAAGCATTTTAAATCCAAGTCGACGAGGGCCAGGTCCACTCACCATCTTCGATAAAGTCTTGCTTTAAGTGATCCAAAGCCACAAGTAGCTCATCCTTCACACAACATCTGCATGCTAGTTCAGCAAAATGTTCCTTCTGGGCTTTGCTTCTCATTTCTTCCTATCCCCTCTCCTTCCCAATCGTTTGGAAATGCTCTCTCTCTCTCTCTCTCTGTTTCTCTGTCTGTCTCTCTTTATTATTATTATTTCTGCATTTATTAGGCGCCAATATCTAATGACTTAGCATCAACCGATGGCGCCGAGCAACTGTGAGTGAGGAACTTGCTCAAGGTCCCTACACAGTGGCCATCTCGGAAGAGGTTCGAACCCGTACTCTCCGCGTTACAAGCCGAGCGCTCTATCCAATATGCTACCGTGCCCTCTCTCTCTGTCTATCTCTCTGTCTGCCTCTCTCTCTGTCTGCCTCTCTGTCTGTCTCTGTCTCTCTGTTTGTGCTTGTTTGAGGCCATTCTGTATGTTTGTCTTTGTGGCTGAGTGTAATTCTGTACAGTCAAATAAATAATCAAATAAATAATCAAAAACCGGTGATGACACATCGAAGATGAGAAAACCCACCATGAAGTACACGGGTCTGCAGGTGATTCAGAATTGCGGCCAGGATTGTCGAGAGGTTCATTGTTTGAGCCGACTGGGCCAGACCTAGGACGAACAGCTCGTTCCAACATGCCTGGATCAGAAGGATCTGGAATTCGGAGCTGATAACAGAAAACCGACGGCCAAAAATAACAAAACAAACAGAACACGAGCCCCGTCGTAGTAAGTCACTCTAGTGCCTCGGCCAAAAGTTCCTTCAAACTCTGGGAACACAAATCCGTGCCTCAGATTCAGGTGTACTGACACTGCGTGCGTAATAAGTGTTTTAATAAATAAATAAATAAATAAATAAACATAAATCTGAGGATTTTCTGTAGTAGGCCAGCAGCAATAAAATATTTCATCTTTCAGTTCCAAACGTAAAGGAAATCTCAAACTAAATCATATCTCGGTTAAATAGCAGAATATTTTTCTGAAGAATTTCACTTTTCACCATGGTTTAGCAAGGATTATTTGGGTAAATCTAATCCAATAGGTTCCATAGATCCACTCTACCGAGGAACTGGACATTGACCAGTGGTCATTGCAAAACCAAAGATAGTCCAGTCGAAATCAAGAAGGGCAACTACTACCAGTGGCAGAGTCCGAAGTTTACAACTGGTGACACCAAATCATGAAGGCCCGACATAACTTCCCCAATTTTTATGACCTACTTTCGGTCATCACCCTTTATTTATGAAGACCTACTAGTTTCCCAGATTTCTGATGACTTGTTTCAGTGGCCCTGATTTTTCAGATTTAATCATTAAATGATCAGTTGCTTTCAATTTCCAGCTTTAACATCACCTAATCTAATCTAAAGACTTCTAAAGCGCCGTTATCATAATGCCCAAGGCACCAGTCGATGGTCACTTCGAGTCCAAATCGCAATCCAAAATCATAATCCGTTGGAGAAGCCGAGTCCCATCTTGAACATGACCCTTTTTAGTACAGTCTCTGGGGGCCAATTTCAATAATAATAATAATAATAAGACAATTTATATAGCGCCGTAACACGGCCGAGGCCGAAGAAAAGGGCGCTGTACATGGCATGGTCCCCAAATTCAAATGGGGTAACGGCTGGATTGGTCCCCCAGGATCTGCCCTTGACATCAGAGTAATGGTCAACTTACTCAAGCAGCTGAAACGCGGCCACGTTCCGGGCCCAGTGAATGGACAGGAAGAGAAGCCGTGAAGCAGTCTCGCAGATGTAGTGGATTGTCAGGTAGAGCGGAAGAGGTGCCGGCGTCGTCAGGCTGAACTGAAAGTTGCTCTCTGACAATATCGGACCTGAAGCAAGAACCATCGCTAAGCATAAGTCAATACTCGAAATTCATCATTTGCCGTGACGTGACAACAGAACCTAGTAAAGATTCCTCAAAGATTCTAAATAGAGCGCTTCTGAGATGTTGTTATTGAGCTTCTTAATGCAAACATGCACATACATGCATGCATACATGACATATACATGGACACACACACACACACAACGTACATAAACACATACATACATAAATACATACACAACATACATTCATACATACATACACATATACCAGTAGGATACACATAATATACATACATGCATAAATGCAAAATGTAACAGATAACAATCAACAGAAGATTTTTAGAATTCAAAACATCTTGTGATTTTGTGAGTACTTTTCTTAAGAACGCTGTTTTGCCATCTTGGACACATTTTAGTTTTACAGCTCAAACAGTTTTGGGCCGTAACATCACAACGTTCAGCACTCATCTTCAAAACGCAAACCACTTACCAGCAAGACCGGAACACTATTTATCCCTAAAATCCAGACTCCTGACTTACCCTCAAAACCCATAAGTCAATAATCAAAATTTGGACTATTTACTACTTGTTCTTACAATTCTAACCTTTTATGCAAAAAATTCATACTACTGTCTTACACTCAGAACCCTGTTAGTTAACCTCAAAATCTGGAATATTGACTACTAGTTCATATAATTCTAACCTTTTACCCACAAAATCCATACTCCCTGTCAGTTACCCAAAAATCTTTGACACATTTATCATCAAAATCCAGACGACTCACCTTCAAAATCCAACACATCCTTTTCCTCGTCCTGTGAATTCGCACTTGCATTCGAGTGATCAAGAACACTGTCCATATGTTCACCCTATCAGAGACCACAGCACCAAAAACCTTACCCAAATGTAAACGCACTACCACCCACTTCCTACAAGTGTGTAACTGGCATATAACCAAAAGCGCGTATCACCAAAAGTGTGTACCACCAAAAGTGTGTATCACTAAAAGTGCATATTACTAAAAGTGCGCCTTACCAAAAGTGCATATCACTAAAAAACTTAGCACCAAAAGCACATATCACCAAATACGCATATCACCAATGAATGAATGATTATAAAGCACTATATAAATTCACCAAAGAAATGAACGAATAAATAAATGAGTGAACAAACGAACAAATAAATAAATAAAATGAATGAATGGTAAACAAATGACGACAACGGAACAACTGAATAAGTGAATGAATGTGGAGTTGTGCTTCACTAACCAGTAGCCGACTTGTTAGAGCGCTCAGCTTCTAATGCAGAGAGTACAGGTTCGAGCCTCCCTTCACACACAAGTTCTTCACTCACAACTGCTCAGCGCCATCAAACTCATGCTTAAATCATTGGATAATGGCACTAAATGAAATGCAGAAATAAAAAATAACCTGTTCCATCTGTGGATGGAGAGCTTTTGTCAAGACGTCGAATGCCTTTGCGGCCGGATCGGCCGAGGATACATTGTCCAGAGACCCTTCGCAGTTGGTAAGCGTATCAACTAAGATGCTGTTTTGAATATTTTCATCCTGGCCTTTGCCCATCGCAGCCAGCGTTGTCACGACGCTGGCCAGCGTACTCAAATCTTATCAAAACAAAGAAACAAGTGTCACAACACCTTGCTCATCTGTAATCCCACCCAACCATCAGTATTGTAATTGTAATCTGCACCACTTCAAGAATAAACTCACCAGGGGCACTTCCAACCCAGACCAGCGAGACCACTGTCAAATAAGACAGACTTCAGGTGCCTGCAAAACTGCGGACAGAGCAAACTGAAGAGCTCGAGCCGCAACTCACGAGAAAGCCTATCCTAATATTTTATTATTTTGCTGTGTAATTCATACACTATTACAATTACACAAATATGTTACCTGTATTACAATTTATATCTACACCTACTATATATACTATATACCTGCACTATAGACCTGTATTTTACCAGTATTACTTATTGTATATACCTGTGTATGTATGTATATGTACCTGTATTTTTACCTGTATTACCTATTGGATATACCTGTGTATGTATGCATATTATACGTACCTGTATTTTTACCTGTGTTACCTATTGTATATACCTGTGTATGTATGTATATTTTATATAGCAGTATTATATACCTGTATTATCGTACCTGTACTACACACTTGTATTTTTACCTGTATTACCTGTATTCTGAGATGGGCTGGCCATTGCAGAACAAAGGACGAAGGTTCCCTGGTCTGTTTGGAAGATGCGTTCATGAAGATTCGATAAAAGTCCAGGCTTTTTTGACTGCAACAAAAAAATGTATGCAAGCATGTACGTGAATATTTACAGATTGCCTTTACAGACTTCACAACCGTGGATGATAAAATATGGCTACATAGCAGATTTTAAAAGGTCCTACCTAAAGGCAGGCTGGAAATATTTACAATGCAGCTGTAATTTGAAGATGCCCTCCTTACAAAGTTCGGAAGTGCACACTAAAGCCGGGCAACAGGAAACATTAAGAACCAAAAGCAGACAGGAAGTGGTAGGTTTTCAGCAAACTGGAAGAAATGAGTTTTCAGTTTGGAGCAAAACAGTCTTGGTAAGGCGTTCATGAACACAAGGAGGTAGTGGGATGTAATTGTAATCTGAAATTTGTATAACGGCTCTTCAAGATAAATTCATCAGAGGTGTTCTCTGCGCTAACGATGTTATATGTCATTAAGAACGGAACATTCGCCCATTAGTAAACATTGCTCAGACGACTAGAAGAGTCACCAGTGGCAAGCTCGCGCACACACGCAAAACCGAACCAACAGGTTCCCAACTAGAGTTGAATGACGATAGCACGTTGGGAGTTTCTGAAGCACATAGACTCGAGGATGAGGAAACGATGATGCACGATGTGATTCGCTGTTGATGGGTTCATGGTAGTCTCACCATCCAGCAGTCCCTCTCCTTCTCGAGCTGTTGCCATTTAAGCTGATTAATGCAGAAAGTGATCAATGGAAGACTAGTTCTTAGTGCCTTTACTCCCTTAAGTGTTAACGTTATTCCCTTAAGTGTTAACGTTACTCCCTTAAGTGTTAACGTGATAGACTGCAATGCGAAGCCTGAATGCTTTCTTGAAGTGATGCCACATAATTTCCTTAGCACAAAGTATCTGAATCTGTGACTGACTGGCTTATCTGCCTCTTACTATGGGGTATAACAAAGAACTGGTTAATAAGTAAGTATATAAGGTGTTTTCTATAACGGTCTGCTCTTCACCTCAGGAACTTTGTCAATGAAATTTGGTACGGCAGCCGACGGACTGTCGAAATCTTTGCGAATGTAGATCCGTTGCGTTGATGTTCCAATAACCTGTGGGGAGCGGTCTTTCGACTCTGGAGGCTTCCGTTCTTGCTGCACAGCTGAAAATGTAATTAATTAATTAACAAACAACTTAATTAACAAACACATTAATTAATTAACAAATCAACAATTAAAATAAAATAAAGTGTTTAATCAAGCGTGCTCGCATAGTAGAAGAGACCCTCTGCTGTGGATTATGATAATGGCTCAACAGAAGTCATTGCAATTGATTAATATCTATATAGTAATAGCTTTAGATGCATGAGTTGTCCATTCATACGTATTTTATGGTGAACACTGGTGCAATCTGGTGAATAACATGACAATAAACAAAGCCTCTTTGGCAAAGGCAATAAGTTGGAGTTAAGTTCTCGAAATCTTTCTCTTGTTTTTTTCCTCGTTTTAGGCAATAGCTTTCACTATTATTTCTGCATTTATTAGGCATCACTATCTGGCGACCATCAATCGATGGTGCTGAGCAATTGTTAAGGTCCCTACACAGTAACCACCTCGGGAGGCTCGAACCAGCACTCTCCATGTTACAAGCCGAGTGCTGTAACCAATTGGCTACTCTGCCCCTCATGGCTGATAGATAACAAGCAGAAATTGGAGATTACCCCACAAGGGACATTTTGCCATAATAGCACACAGATACTATGTGAGGGAGAGGTTAGTAGTTAGTGATGATGCTATGTGAGGGAGAGGTTAGTAGTTAGTAATGATGCTATGTGAGGGAGCAGTTAGTAATTAGTGATACTCACATTCCGACCTCATGCCCTTTTCTAAGCACTTCTGCAACCGGCAATACTGGCAACGGTTTCGATAATGTTTGTTGATGGGACAGTTCTTCGTACCCCTGCAAGCGTAACCGAGCTGTTTACGAATGCTACGCTTGAAGAAACCTTTACAGCCTTCACAACTTATTACACCGTAATGGCGACCTAAAAATCACAAGCGTCATCAATGTCGTAAACAACAGTTAAATTGTCAATTTAAACTGTCAAATTTCGCAAACACCAACAAAATTTATTCACAAACACCAACAATAAAACACCAGCGTAAATATTTGCACACAGTATCCATTAGTTAAGTTGTTTCTTTTCGAATGCATGTTTCAGCTGCACCTTCTGTTGGCTTTAAAATGCTCTAAATGTTATGATGGTCCATGTATTTATATATGTATGTATGTATATATGCATGAATATGTATGTAATTATGAATCAGAAACTTCTAGAGCACCAGTGTCTAATGAACAAGGCATCAACCGAAGGCACATCGAATTTAAGCCGCAGTCAGATCAGTATCTAGAAGTAAGTAGGTATGTATGTATCTGATCGTTTTTATGGCGCCTTTTTGGCACCTCACAAAGGTGTTTAAATGACTGAAATTTGATGAACATTGCCTTACTCTAGGTATAAATATATATATATATATAAGTGTGTGTGTGTGTGTGTATCTCTTAGGCAACATGGTATTGTCTGATCAGTTTTCTTACGATATTGCCTCCACGTTCTGGGAAATCAGACAAAACCAATAAGATAATAATCCATAGATACGATAATACTCCCATAGATACGATAATAATCCATAGATACGATAATAATCCATAGATATGACAATAATCCATAGATACGATAATAATCCATAGATATGATAATAATCCACAGATATGATAATAATCCAT
Organism: Norana najaformis; assembly: GCA_964023275.1. Classification (NCBI taxonomy): domain Eukaryota; kingdom Metazoa; phylum Annelida; class Clitellata; order Crassiclitellata; family Hormogastridae; genus Norana; species Norana najaformis. The sequence continues at coordinate 28,920,962 of OZ029922.1, forward strand.
AGACATGATAATAATCCATAGATACGATAATAATCCTTAGATAAGATAATAATCCATAGATACGATAATAATCCATAGATGTGATAATAATCCATAGATACGATAATAATCCATAGATAAGATAATAATCCATAGATAAGATAATAATCCATAGATAAGATAATAATCCATAGATACGACAATAATCCATAGATACGACAATAATCCATAGATAAGATAATAATCGATAGATAAGATAATAATCTACCTACCCGAAGCTCTATCTTCACAGACAACACAGAGTTCATGCTTGTCCCCAGTGAGGGGACGGAGTGGAGCCTGCTGCTGTAGCTCCTGTCCAGAAAACATCACAGAGCATCACTTAAAAAACAGATCCACCTTTGTTGATCTATCAACATGGAACGATCATCAACCAAACTATTCCTTGTAACAGCCATTTTAGTACTTTAGAGACACTTCATAAAAGGTGCTATATAAAATAAAATACACTACGTGTAACAAGACATTTAACAGCACCTTTAAAAAAGGTACTATTTTTGAGGTACTATTACTTTCATGGCTAAGCCACAATACTTTTATGGCTCTGCCACATTACTTACTTTTACGACCAAGCTACATTACTTCTACGGTCAAAAGCAAATACAATTTTTAAGGAATATATGCAACAAGACACTTCTTCTTCAGTGCTCTGCCCTTCGGCTGGTCCAAGCATCCACCGAACGCTAGCCACACTTAAGGAACTGCATTAAAAACCTTTAGTTTCGCTTCGACGTCAAAGTTTCCCAGATCTGCCACTCCTCGTCCACTCTGCGTCATCTCCTTGATCTTGGCGGCCAATTCTGGTGTAAGATTTGCCATCACAATCTTCGGAGGTGAAGAAAGGGATGTCCCTGCCAATGTGGCTGCACCAGGAGATGCGACCTATGCAGACAGAACCAGTACTATGAAAACCACAGACCAAACTGAGAACAAAGCAAAGTAACATGGGTGCTAAGAGTTCCCAGTAAGTCAATCAGTACTGCTGACATAAACATGAGTGTTACAGGATGGAACACCATAGCTCCAATACTTCAGTGGTGTATCCACGCTATCTTTACACTCTAGCCACCCACTTCTGTAGTGTAGCCACATTACTTTACATTTTAGCCACACTACATAAGTGGTGTAGCCACATAACTTTCATGGCTAAGCCACAATACTTTTATGGCTAAGCCACAATACTTAGTTTTATGCCTAAGCTACGTTACTTCTACAGTGTAGCCACACAACTTCTGTCGTGCAGCCACATTACTTTCATGACTAAGCCACAATACTTTAACGGCTAAGCCACATTACTTACTTTTATGGCTAACCCACATTACTTCTACGGTGTAGCCACACAACTTCTGTCGTGCAGCCACATTACTTTCATGGTAAAGCCACAATACTTTCATGGCTAAGCCACATTACATATTTTATGGCTAGGCCACATTACTTCTACAGAGTAGCCAGGCAACACTTACTAGGTTGATTGGAAAGTTGAGGCTGCCAGCTGGTATTGTTATGGTCTGCATGGACGAAAGTGCCGACTCCAGGGCTGCCATCTGGTGGGTTCGATGAGCATTTGTGACGTTGACAACGTGGATGACCTCGGGGGTCGAGTTCTCTATGGCGACCAGGCCGCCACCTCCACCGCCACCACTTCCGCTTGGACTGTCGCCATGGTAGAGTGACGCCATTGACGACATGGTTGAAGGAGACTCGGTTTTGATCGGTTTGTTCTCTGGCATCATTCATCAACGGGACAGGGTCGCACAGCGCCACCTGGGGGCAAAAGTGGTCGTCTTCATCATTTTAATCACTGTCCTCGAAGCTAATCTAATCACCTAATCTAATCTAATGACTTCCACAGCGCCAGAGTCAAGCAATGCCACCTGGCGGAAAAAGTGGTCGTCTTCAACATTTTAATCACTCTCCTCAAACCAATCTAATCTAATCTAATCTATTGACGTTTACAGTGCTGTTATCATGATGGACAAGACATCAATCGATGGTTGTCAAAACCTTAATCCCCTGGAGAAGCCCCACCACCTCTTGGGGGGTGGCTAGGTGGACTCTTCCCTTCTTCAATCCATCTCTTACAGTTTCTTAAAAGGTATAATACAGATATCTAAATACATACAAACTTACTTACATACACACATGCATGCATACATTCTCACTTACATCTTTTGCGTTAGCTTATTTACGAAAGTCAACTGCCGCAGTCGGGGATGACAAAAGAAGAGAAGGGGAGATATGATTCAGCAAGATCTAAAGCTTCTCTGACTGAATAAAAGAAGATACTGGAGATAGAAACAAATGGAAAAGAAGGATTCATGTGGCTGACCCTTCCCCTAGGAGGGATTAATTCCAGCCAGAAGGAAGAAGATTTATGAAAGTCAATTTGATGTAAAAAGTCACTTCAACATATTTTTGGTTTCTGTCAAAAGGTCAAAAGCTAAAGGTCAGACTCCTATGCTTTCAATAATAATGTAAAGGTCAAAGCTGCTCACAGTAAGCGCTCCTCAGTCCTAATTTATCTAATGTTGGTTCATGGGGGGCTAAGCATAGGCAAACACAACTGAAGGGTCAAATGTCAATCAACACCCCTAGCACGGAAGGTCTCCACGGATCTGGCTAACCTGTCAATCAAATCAATCCCGTCTCAGTAAAGGTAAAAGGTGCCTCTCACAATGCCCACAACGGTTGCATAGCTCTTAAACGGCACCAGCATAGCCTCATGTATGCCCAAACAATACTCGCAGTTCATAATAGTGGTATGTACATGCATAGAGATACTCAAGTGAGATAGTCATACAACAGTGCCTTAGTGAGGTTCTTAAAATGCACATTATTGTACACATACATACATATACATACATACATATACATACATACATACACATACATACATACATACATATACATACATACACATACATACATAACACATACATACACACAGATACATACATACATACATACACACACATACGTACACACATACATACATACATGCATACACACCTACATACATACATACATACATAACACATACATACACACATACATACATGCATGCATGCATACGTACATAACACATACGTACATACACACACAGTACATGCATACATACATGCATGCATGATGCACGCATACATACATACATACATGCATGCATGCATGCATCCATACATATATGTGAACATATAGTGCCATTATCTAATGACCTGCTCAAGGTCTTCATGAGCCGACAAGATCACAGGCCTAAGGTCACAGGCCTAAGGTCACAGGCCTAAGGTCACAGGCCTGCCCTCCCACATGACCTCAATACTTGGCCTCAAGGTGACACAGGGCACCAAGTGCTCAGTTTGCAAATTCAACAGCTCTGCTTAATAAAGTCATTTAAAGAAGACTAACCAAGTGGAAATAATAATAAAATGTAATATTATTAATTATTAATAGGCAATTACATTGAGCTAATTCACCTCCTAACCGCAGTAGCTGGAAATTCCCCCCCCAAAAAAAAAAATTATATACACCAAGAGATACTAAATAAATATTCCCAAATCACTATGCATGCATACAGACATTTACCCGGGTAATATAAAGCCTAAAGGGGGGGCGATGCATACACTGTGTCCGGAAAAATTCCAAGGCTTTACGGTAAATATGAAAATAATTAGTAAACATTAATCAATTTTTAAAATTCCAAAAACAGTTTAATCCTGAAATATATAATTACCAACAAATTTCTTTGTAATTTATTAACGGCCCCCGTTTAAAATTACGTCACAGTGACGTATTTGAATTTTATATTTTGTAAAGAAAGTTGCTAGAAAAATGGCGTTCAGCAAGGAAGACAAATTTGTTATAAAATTTTTACGCCAAAACAACAATTATAGTGCAAATAATATTTCAGGATTAAACTGTTTTTGGAATTTTAAAAATCGATTAATGTTTACTAATTATTTTCATATTTACCGTAAAGCCTTGGAATTTTTCCGGACACAGTGTATATGTATGACTGATTGGATATCAAACAAGCCTTCTTGTGTACAAATGTCTGAACAACTGTATACAAATGTCTGAACAACTGCGCACAACGCTATCTTGCGGACGGTATCTGATGATCCCAACCGACTGCGACTGCGATCATCAACATCCGCCAATGTCTTTGTACCGGCAACTAAGAATGTGTGATCGGGGCTTTCGGGTCGCTGGTCCCAGCGCCTGGTAATCTTCCGGCATTTATTCAGGAGTGCAAAAGTGTCAACCTCTTTTTAAAAAACAGTTTAAGTTCTATTTACTGCAAAACTCTTGGTACTTGGGCTGACTTTTGACTTTCTAAAGCACCCTAGAAGTAACCTGCTACTTACGGTGCTTTATGAATTGTGTAATTACATTACATTACATGTGATGTTGATATCTATACATATATATATATAAATATATCAACATCATATATATATAAGGTATAGATATCAACATCACATGTCTTGTTTGGTATCCAATCAGTGTATATATTTATGCAGTGTATATCAGAGTGTGTATATATATATATATACATATATAAATATATATATTCAATCAAATGTCCCTTGGATGTGGAACTAGTTGTCCACACGTATACACACACACACGTACAGTCGTGCGCACACACACACACACACACACACACGTGGCGTCTCAAGACTGCGTGCATGAGTCCGGCAAGAGCACTTCCTGAGGGGTGCCACATTCTGGCAGTCCACCATGCCCTCGTCTGGTTTGAGGGGCTCCAGCATATAACCACGTGGGGGCGGGAGGAGGCGAACCGCGCCAGCCAACAGCCAAATCCGCCCCTAATTATATGTATAGAGTTATAGTTATGTCCACCCACATACACACCTCATACAAACACACACATAATGATATAATAAATCCACACCCACACACCTATGCACCAGCATAGGTAATATTTACTACACATATACTTATTTCTTATTTTGTGAATTGTACCCGTAAATCAACAAATCTGAAAAATCGAAAATCTTGTGACGCATTTTATGCTTCTGGAAATAATCCGTAAACATCATGACCTTTGCCTGACCTCGGTAGTACACACAGCCTGACCTTTCGGCAGTGGAAAGAGACCGGTGCAAACCCAAAGAACTTGTTCTTTTTAACGAGAAAGACAATAGGCCTTAAAGCGCTCGGTGTATTCAACCTTCGGTGTGGGAAGCGGAAAGGGGTAAAAGGTTGTAGGATCCCCAACATCATCATCTCTCCTTCACCTTGTTCAACAACAGGGAGAATGGGGCGCCGTCCGGGCAGCTGTCAGTTGGCTAGGCAACACTGCCTCATTGGTGAAAGTCTTAACAGCACCGGGTATAGTAAGAAAACTCCGAATGCACGATAACAACGCTACAAACGACAAGCGTAGCATCGAGTAATTCTAATCAACATTATCATGACATAAAGAACGCACGATACACCGAAATAAATATACAAACAAGGCGTGACCCTGACCCGACGATAAAACACCTTGACATATTACCCTACCCATTACGCCTTCCGTTTGCTCAACTCATTAGCATAATTTATGCATCTGGCTCAGCCAGTTCGGACGCCGCCATGTTGAACCTGCCCTCACGTAAAGGACAGAGGTCATCGAGAGATCGATAGCACACAGCAAACACGCCAAAATACAACAAAAACCCCGTATAACTTTGCAATCGTCTTTCATCCTTCATTAGCCGTCCTTTAGCACACATTGTCTTGATCGCACACCACCTCAGTCACATTTATTTTGGGCTCGATTTCGAATCGGCATAGCTAGGCCGGGTTGGAGCGGTTCAGGTCACGAACTGTACAAAACCATGTGTTGTCGAACCATAATAAATAGTTAAACCGCCGAAACGACAAAAATCCCGTAAGTTTTCGCTACCGATAATAATTTTGACATTAGCGCAAGCATAGCTCTTTGTGAAATCGAGTCGAAGGCGACATCTTTATAGGAAGATCTTATCATTAGACCCTAACGATCCGATTAATAAAATTCCCCAGTCCACGAAAAAGGTAGTCCGTACACAGTTCAAAAGATGTCTTCGGCACAATAAAATACAGCGATTCGTTTGTTAGTTGCGCCCAAACACACAAAAACGCAAAAACAAAGCGATATTTATCGAAATGGTTCATAACTCACCGCTTTTGGCCCTACAGACTTAGGTTGGCGCTAGACATATACACAGTGCAGGTCAAAGGTCGTGACCTTTGGCTGCGTATGTAATCTGCGTTTTGATTGGACGAAAATTATGTAATTACGCAAAACGTAGGGGTCAGGACGGGTCGGCGCGTTTCACTCCCTCCGAATATATCCACTTGGGAGCCACAAAATATTATTATTATTAATAATTACCAATAAATTTCAAAAGGTAAAGCGTGAATATCGACAGAAACGACATAACTAGGCTAAATAGAAACTGGTTCGTAGTTTTGATTAGATTACTTTAAATCGCACCCCTTAATTGGGTACGTATTGCACAAACTTTATTTTTTGGATAGTAATATATTAGTTGTGAACATTTAGGCCCGGTTGTTGGATCTAGTTTTTTGTTTGCCACGACTCAAAAATCTCGTTGCATCCGTTTTGCACTTTTAGTGCTGACTGGTGTTTACGTTTTCTTCCTTAAACTTCCTAGAAATGTAAACCAACTTCGGTAAAGCTTTCCTAAGGCTCTAGGGTGCGTTCCATTTGCATTCCGAGTATGCACCGAGAATACTCGGCTCGAGGTACTGAGGAACACAGCGCGAGTATATTGATGTCGATCAATATTATTGGAGGATTGGACTACCTACCGTTCCTCCTCCACCACTTCCCGCCCAATAGGTAAACGGGTTGTTGTATGAAGCAGCAAGCAGAAAACTTCTTTTCCTCTGCCTTTGGGTTACAATGTTTCCTAAGTTGCGGGTTTTCAGAGATTGGATTGTATCACAAGCAGGTTACACGGGGTCGTGCTTATATATATATATATATATATATATATATATATATATATATTATATATATATATATATATATATATATATAGAGAGAGAGAGAGAGAGAGAGAGAGAGAGAGAGAGAGAGGGGGGCGAGAGAGGGAGACAGACAGACAGACAGACTTTCCTTCACTTCTGAAAAAGTCCTCAGATCCTGAGCATCCAGTGATAAGCTTGGAATTGTACGAATCTCTGCGATTTTTCGCAGATAAATTTGAAAATTCAATCTCAACTCTGCCCAGGCATCAGTAAAATAATAGCAAAATATATATAGCACTTTAAAACTTCTCAGACACACACTGTGAACTGTAAGTAATGCCACTGAGCAGCTTGCTCACTTTGACAATCAATTTCTTTCGATGCCTCATTTAGCCAATGGATATACGGCACGTTATGACTTAATTTCAATCACGCTAATGATGTTGACTCATTTATTCACTTATAGTTTACAAATTAAAATAAAATACATGATGTCAAAGAATACAATCAAAATATTGAAACTGATTCACATAACAAAATAATGTGCCTTGTTTTAGTTATACAGATGCAAAATTAATTGACAATTAAAATGGATTGTTGTCAGTTTTGGGTTTAAGTTTTATGTGAAACATGATTTTACATGCAAAAGCCAAGCTCCTCAATCCGCATTGACAGTGCTTAAATCAGTGTTACATAAACATACAATAAGCTTACATTACACCACACATTACTTCTGAATTCTTTCAGTTTAATACAGTAATTTATTTTAAATCAAATTCCAGTGGTTCAAAAAGAACCACTAAAACCACTGCTGTTATATATGTATGTATACATACACTTACAAACATATATACACACACACTTATGTTAAATTTATATATACACTTATGTTAAATATATATATCAACACAGAGCATAAGCGAGCACCACCTGTCACACATAGCTGGCAGCGCATAAGAGTTAACATTAAGTAACATGGTGCATAGGTGGAATAGTGCATACAACAGTTAAATGTAAATGTACACGTTTTTCTACAGGGACCGTATGGCCTCGACCCTGCTCATTTTTCAATGAATTTATCGGGCGAGATCCTTAACCACCCCTGCCTGTTTGAATGGGCACCACGCCATTTAAGGCCCTCGTGTACAGACCGTGATGGCCCGAGATTGAAATCTCTTGACAGCCACCATCATCGACCCTGCAATGAGCCCACAGCTGGCCACCAGTTGCTTCCAGAGGTACGATACAGGCCCGCTCTGGGCCCCATAAATGTGGCTGACTGAGACATGTATTCTTAAGGTATTTCGGTATTTTTTGTATTTTTAACAAGGGGCACAGTTGGCATTGCAGAAATTGACATAGTTTCATCTGGAAAGCATACAACACAAATCAGAAGCTTATTCAAAGCAAATGACATGTTAAGCAAAAACATTCTACAAGAATTGCAAGACATGAACACCGACACATCCTCTGATAATCTTGTCTTTTTGGCATCATTCTGGGTTCAGCCGAGTAAGAGCAATTCATTTCTCACATTTATATAGCTCCACTACACAATGACAAGGCAGAAATCTGAAAGGGTGATTCGGCCTTTTGGGTTGCTGGCCCTCGTGCACGGAACAGCCTGGCATTTATTCAGGAGGCTAAACATGTACATGCTTTGAGAAACACTTTAATTTCTGTGTACTATTGACAATTACACTGACAATTAATACTGTACAATATTCCAGAAGTAGCTTGCTATGAAAATTGTTATCTGAATTACAATCAATCAGAAATACATAGCAAAATTTGCTGTCTTAAATTACAAATCAACCACCAAAAAGGAAAAGATCAAGTCAGTTTGGGCCTCAAGTGACTCTATGGCCACATTCCAAATTAGCACTCCCCTTCCACAGATCCTATCCTGATTCTTCCTCTTCCCTGCATCTCACTTTCTAGTTCATATCCAAACACCATCCATTTATAGCCGTCTGACTGTCTGCCTGCCCGACTCTTAGATCTTGACCTGGAACCGAACCCTACCATCCAGTCGTTTTGTTTTGACTGAGCGCATGTGATTAAGCAGGTTCCTGTGACTTGACCTGACCCCTACGTTGGGCGCTGCAGAAATCTCGAGCTTACGATTACGATAAGTAGACTCGGTGAGGGATGAGAAAACATGGGTGACCACAAAAAGAAGAATCAAACAAACCGGATGGCTAACGTTAAATATTTGGCAACTCACTCACAACAGCATTGGAAGGAAGAGAGGAAGGAAAGAAGGCTACAGGCAGACCAAGAGCTGTGCCGCTTGACTCAATCATCGGGCAAAGGAACTCGAATGAGGTGATTGGCAAATGGGGCCCCACTGAGGTACAGATACCTATGAAGCACAAAATGTAGAACAGGGCAAACCACTGCTGAAGAAGAAGACCCAAAGCACGTACCAGTTCTTGTAGCGCATTAGGAATACTGCAGGAACAAAGCTGAGGAAAAAATTTCTAAATGTCCCTCACAGAATCAAGCATAGTATTTTAATTGTTTTGTTTGGGCTTAATGCCTGATCCGACTAAACAAAGCCCAAAATCACAATCGCCCTGTAACGACAGATTCTGGATCGGCGGACAGACGTCGGGCAAGTCCTCATGATCTGATTGGCTCATTGACTCGTGTGCAGTCATATCGGAAATTTCCGTGACTGGTTTCCCAATGTTCTTGGATGAGTTCGGTTGAAGCATGGAAGAGAAGTTGGTCTGCATTTCCGTTGTTGTTGAGGGGAGATTTTGCAACCGTAGCACCTGAAAACCGTCGCCGAGATTCATGGTGCGTCCTTCTTTATTCTGAAAGCAACAGGACACTCGTAAATAAACAAAATCGTCATTTTAAACTATTGAAAAGCCAAATACAGGGCACCAGTTTATTCAGCAATGCTGCATCAAGTCAAAAGGGGTTTCCAATGATATCAAATGAACTAGAAAATCGCTGGAAGACTACATAGGGAAGGATCACAGAGGGAATTACAGTTACTTAAAAGCCAGGAGGTCAAAAGCATTCATGCTCTCAAAACACAACTGAACAAAAATGACATTATATCTATTCTTTAACTCGCTCTTAGCACCTGCACTGACAATTGACTGACAACTGACTGACAACTGACTGACAACTGACCGACAACTGACTGATATTTGATTGGCAATTGACTGACAACAGACTGACAATTGACTGACAACTGACGGACATTTGACTGACAACTGACCGACAACATACTGACAAATGACTGACAACTGACTGACAACTGACCGACAATTGACTGACAACTGACCAACAATTGACTGATAGTTGACTGACATTTGACTGACAACAGACTGACAATTGACTGACAACTGACCAACAGTTGACTGACATTTGACTGACCACTGACTATAATTGACTGACAACTGACCGACAATTGACTGACAACAGAACAATTGACTGAACTGACTGACAACAGATCTACAATTGACTGACAACTGACCGACAATTACTGACAACTGGCCGACAATTGATAATAAAGCACCTAGAAGTAGCTCACTCACTACTTATGATGCTATATAAATTGTCGTCATTACATGACATTACGTCTGTTAACACGCTATATGTCCATCAACTGAGCAACGAATCGTAGATGTGGGTGGGTCACAGTGGTCACACAATAAAAGCAAGACGATACAAACAGGCAGAGAGAGTTGTGAGGCACCGAGAAGGGAAAGGATAAGGACTAAAGGTGGTGCTGAGAATGGTTTCAGAGCTGTGTCTGGCTTAAGAGTTTGGACTTCCAGTCAAAGACCATTCCAGTAGGAGGGCAGCGTGCAGAAGAAAGTGCTGTGTGCCCAAAAGAATCTGATTTACAATTTATCACAAAATTACTGTTAGACCAACTATGACCAAAGTCTCAACGTACAGCTTTGTAGTCGAGAACCATTTCTTTGAAGGAAAGAAAATCCGTGAAAGTCAAGAGAATCTCAAACACTTCACCATCCAACTCTTTTCTTCGACTCCTAAAACATAAATTGTAGCGTAGCACACCAATAAAATGTATCACTTGTGCAAGTCATTACTTCTTACTATCCTTCGACGGCTGAATGCATTGGCGAATGTACAGCACCCTTTTTTCAACCTCGGTTGTGTTGCAGTGCTATATAATTTGTCTTATTATTATTATTACCAAATGCATTATCAAATGCATTACTTGCAGACTTATGTCATATGTAACACTCAGCAGTAACATCAAGTATTTATTTATTTATTTATTTAGCATCAACGATTAAACTGGATTCGGTTAGATTTTATGAATAGTCATCTGTTACTAACGCAAGCTGCTTCTGGAAGTCTGCCATACTGAATCCGGGCATTCGTCGATAGAGTTCCGTCTCCAGAAATTTCTCAATAAGTTGTGTCTTAACAGCAAATAAAAGTTATCGCTTGTTACAATTAACTCTCCACAGGTGCACACATTTTTAAAAATCGGGATAAAAACAGTCAAATGAGCAGAATAAAATGCAATTACAACACTACCGCGAGTGCAGCCAGAGTTTAATGATATTAACAAGTAATTAATTAATTAAAAAGTAATATACTGGTATAGATTTGCTTCAGAAAGATGCAGCACAAATGTTCAGCTATATTACACTACACATATTACTAAACAGTTTACAGTACAACGTTTAGACACGTTAAACAACCACATCATTAAGTATTAATGTGACGAAAAATGTTCTTTCTCATGTTTAGAAAAATTATAAAACCTAATGTTCAGCTTCGCATACAACCAGTGTTTAGACTTTTCCATAAACAATACTCACGTATTCTTTGTGAATGTCTGTGTAGATTAGTTTGTTTTCTTCGACATCTTCAAACACTCGATAATGTTTTTCAAGGAAGTCATTCTGCAGCTGTTGAAATCCGTCATCTTGACAAGAAACAATAAATCATCTTGATTACAACAAATCCATACATGAATCACCCGATCTAATCCGATACAGTTATTTCTTAGCATTTTCCCATAGTTCCTGGTTTTAGCGTGAAATGTGGTTGCATCTGTAAAACATCAATTTAACTGTTATTTAAAAGTTATAACCACATCAACTGAGGACCGTTGTAAATGGCCAAGTCAGGCGTTCAAGTTTTGCAAACCTGAGAAGTTGTTAAAATGGGCGAGATGTTCCGATTTACTCAGATGACTACTTCAGGTTTGTTATCATAATGCACAAGCATCAAATGATGGTCACTTCAAGTGAAATTGTGGTAATAAAATTACTGCACTTTCACCGCTAAAATTACTATTACTAATTTTATGGCTATGGTTACAAAATTATTTGTCTGTGACTGCTTCAAACTCACCCATGATGATATCTTCTATGTGGCCAACTGTCACATCAAATTTTCTGTCTGATTTGCTGGATCTATGAACAAAAAAAACAGATCAGTTTTGTGTTCTGCCGAATCTGAGGTTTTGCCACACATACCTGACGTATACCACATGCAAGCTGAACATATAATTCTAAATATGAAACAGAGGTTTATATATTAAGACTGTATTGATAGTCTTGAACTATACATAATATATTTTCTAGTGTTTTGAATAAAATGAAACTGACAATTAAAAAATTAGTACGAAAGACTCTGCATGCCAGTAAAAATGCAGGCAGACGTACAAACAAATAAGTAAATGAATGAATAAGGAACAAGTTAATGTGAAAATAAAGTAGGGTGAATAGTTACTTGGCCACAGCCAATGATTCTTCAAATGTTTTATCTCCAAAACATAATTCCATTGGTTCTAGTTTTCCTACAATAAAAACATTTTGCATGCACCATATATCAATCAAGAGATTAATATAATGATTGTCTGACTCGGTAATTATCGATCATTAAACTCGGGGCTATTTATTGCAGTTCAGACATGAACAACTTTATAACAATTTAATGCACATAGGTGATATTTGTAAAATGTAATGTTATCCTTTTCTACTGTTCTAATTTTATTGGTCATACACGAGATTACTTGGGGAGAGCTAGTATAATGGATTTTAATAGCTGCATGGATCTGCTGGAGGGCGCGCGTCCTAAGACCGTGGAGGTGGAGTAAATATTGATAAAACGATTCACCAGAAATCTATTCATCCTTTGCCCTTATGATCTTGTGTTTACTTACCGCAAGTAACCTGGTTCTCTCGACTGGTAGTGAGCCAAAGAAATGCAATTGTTTACGTTTGAGATAACACTTGACGATGGTGCCATCGTTTACATTGCGATTTACACATTGAATAACAAGTCATTAACAATGCAAAGTCTGTAATTAAACGCTTAAAACAACATCCCGCTTAGCAACAGATTTCCGAAGTAGTCAGTGGCATGCGTAGAATTAAACAAGTACCTGAAAATTTATTTTTTGAGGCCATATCAGACAAAAAATTTCAATAACTGTTGTTAACGACTTGTTTAACATCGGCCGATCTTGCGCCAAGTTCTACGCTGGGTAACTAGCATGTTATTCGTTGTCGAGCGCGTTAAAAATTACACCACCATTTTTTCTAACTCGTCTGTTCTCATAAATCACATCAATTAAGAACTCATCCACTAGTTCAATATTGGAAACACGCTAAAACATGTATCACTGAGCGGCATATGCCTATTTCCAATTTTGTACCCTGTTAGTGTTTAGTTCCCTAAACGCCGTCAGTGAATAATACACCATGGACTTTTAGTAGCTTGGGTTTGTGTTAGTCTTATAATTTTACCTCCATCAATTGGTTTTCATTTTTATGTTGGGATACTGGACAATGCGGTACGGAAAGTTGCCCGGTCAATTATTTAAAAAATTTCATATTTGTCATATTCCTACACAAAATTTTCTCAGAAAAACACCAGCAACCACGAGTTACTCAACCAGGAAATCACCATAAAATCTCAAACTGCTTCCAGCTATTGTGTAAGGGTAACCCAAAAGGGCCCAAATATGCGGAAATGCTATAAATAACGAAAAACGTCTGGTCAAAGACAGGCCTGTACAAGTTCTATCCAGATGAATCAGACAATAAGAAATAGTGGAATTATTTATTTTCAAAATTTCCATGTATCAATGACATTTGAAAAATAAGTTGTTGACAACTTCAATATACCTTCAGACAGTCTCAGAAACAACTCAAAAATGTCACAAGGCAAATTCTCAGCTGGTCAACTGAAATGCGCCAAGTTCAACCACCAACAAAAACAACAAATATCATCTGTCAGATGCTGTTAACATCAATTTCAATTATGTCAGTCTTCATTTAGCCATTAATGAAGTCTAATGAATTAACAACAAACTTCATTACTCTCTAGTTTCATCGATATCCTGCAAAATACGCACATGCACGCAAATCCAGAAATGACTGCTAAAAGCACTGTCCAATCTCCATGAAATATGGCTGGAGAAAATATTGCAATCCGCAACACTAAAAGTTCAACAAAGAACAGAAAATCACAGTCATCCAACGTAAAAACAAGCTACAAGAGACAAATAAAATGTCTAACCAACCCGTCAGAAAACGTTAAAATATGCATAGAAAAGTGAGCGCCATCAAACAAGTATGATCTTCAACACAAAAGTACGTTTGTTTCACGTATCTTGCAGGTTTAATTCCACGCCAACACATTTGTAGAGTCTGGAACTTTGGAAATGCATTTTAACAGAACATTACCGAGTAGCCAGCATCTCTCTACTACATACTTTGAAGCATTCCAAGATAACTTTTACATTCATATCAAATCCTAGTCTAAAATGACTTTGATAAACACAGTGAAATCAATTAACTCCCAGAGTAAAAACAGCAGATTATGCTGTACAGTTTTAAAGACGTTGCCAAAATATTAACTACATTAAAAAGTAAAGAAATATTAACAAAGCCTTGCTTTTGCTTTATCTTTTCTATCAGCTCTATTTAAACACAAGTCAAAAAGCGTTTTAAAACAAACTGGTATCTTATGCACCACATAGTAACTGGAATTCATTAAAACAACAAATAAAAAATAAATTACTAAACTTAAACAGAAACTCTGTCTAACGGTAAAATGTCGACGCATTTATCAAATTCTATTCCTCATTAGCGCTACAATCTAAACAAAATCAACTGCAATCACACTACTTTGAGGATTCTTAACAAGGCACTATACAAATATCTAGACACATGCATCTAGCAATGGCCCTGAGCAATAATTCTATGGTACAGACTTGCCCAAGGTGCCTGCACAGTGATCAGTTCAGGGAATAGCTGAACCTGCATACTTCACATCATAAATGAATGCTCATCCTACCAACCACCAATGTGCGTGCACGCCTCAAAGAAAAACCAGGCATATCCTTGTCACCAGTAACTCAAACAGGTTTGTTCGGATCGTCTACCTCGTCCTGCTGTTAAAAACTTTAATAAAACGCCATAATACAATGGCAGAATCAGAACTCGGCAAATTACAAAAAGAAGCATCCAATCAAAAAAGTCAGGTAAAAATGTACCTGCCATTAAACGTTTCACACGCTGACCACGTAGCATTATACAGAATACAGTCGAGGGGTTCAGAATTCTTGTACGCAGATCACAGCTAATGGCTGTAGAAATTTGCCTACACAAACTACCATTGAAACTGACAACACAAATCATAGTCGGCTGCTGCAAAATTCACAGGTTACAAATTCAACTTATCAAAAAATGCTGAAACGACAAAAGCCAAGGCAGAAACTTTTGCGACGCACAGCTCGGGCAACATGTGGCTGGGATTCTGAGGCTGGCAACTCATTAGCATCCTCTCCCACTCTTGCACCTGACAAGAATGAAGAACGCTGATCTCGTTCTGAAGCTGGAAATGCAAATCCCTCTGGAAAAACCAGCAAACAAACAACTGAATACGGTTCATAACAGACATTTATTTTTACTGTATTTAGACAGCACAGTTGTCTAATATCAAGATCTATTTGGTTTGGAATGCTGATCGAGACCTTCAAAATTCAGTCATAAGTGGATGAAATTTTAGTCCTTATTGCATTATAAGGTTTTGCACTAAAGCCTAATAATTTTGGATCCATACCCAACCAATTGTGGGTTCCACACAGCTTGCTCTTCCAGGAAGACGAAGGAATATGCTGTTGGACTGGATGATGGGTAAAGAAAGATGATGGGACTACAAAGAAGTTAAGGCAAGGGCACAGAACAGAGAAGATTGGATTCTTAGGCCTGCCTAAGGACAGAATGCTAAGAAAGATTAACAGCTTGGAGAGCTCAGGACGGAACAGTATAGTGGTCTGGTCTTTCATAAGCTAATAGCAGTTCCCTGGCTCCTGT
The DNA here is from genome assembly GCA_964023275.1 of Norana najaformis. Taxonomy (NCBI): domain Eukaryota; kingdom Metazoa; phylum Annelida; class Clitellata; order Crassiclitellata; family Hormogastridae; genus Norana; species Norana najaformis. The sequence continues at coordinate 28,937,323 of OZ029922.1, forward strand.
TATATTGAGCAACTTCTATAGCGCCGGTGACTAATGCACACGGCATCAAATTGATGGCACATGTGACTACAGTGTTCTTGTTATCTCAACATCTCTGTCACACAGTGATCATCAGTACAATAGCTAAGCAACAACATTAATTTCCTAAACTACACTACTTCAGTCAATGGGAACTCTTCAATTCCAAAAATGCCAGTTCTTAATTTATTAGCACTTAATTTATCAGTTTAACTCCAAAAATGTAATGATACCTAATTTATCGGTACTTTATTTATCGGTACTTAATCATTACTTTATTTATTGGTACTTAATTAATTGGTACTTAATTTAGCAGTTCTTAAACTAAACTGCTTCAAGCAACAGGAAACTACAAAAATTTATTGGTACCATATACAAAATGTTCTTAAATTATACTGCTTCCAAAAATGGGAATTTCACCTCAAAAGCCAGAAATTTCTCCTTGAGGCCCTTTAGCCTTGACTTAAGGTCGCTCTCTGGTCGACTTTCCAGAAGGTTCTCATGACTCCGACTGCAGTAGTTCTGCTGGCAGAGGACGTTGCAGCTGCTCAGCGGACGAACCTCCTCCTGTCTTTTCTCCTCTTCTACGTACTCGCGTATCACCTCTGCCTCGACCGTCAGCAACAACCTCTCCTGCGTTAAATATACCACCTCATCTAAGTCATCTGCAGATTCTATGTGCAGTTTTTTTCTACCATGGTGGCTAAAGCTCTCTTACATTAAACATGACAGCACAACGTACAACATGACAGCATAACGTACAACATGACAGCGTAACGTACAACATGACAGCGTAACGTACTGGTAAGTTGGTTGAGCAGTGTGTGTGTGTGTCTGTGTGAGAGAGAGAGAGACAGACAGACAGACAGAGAGAGCAAGAGAAAGAGAGAGAGAAAAAGAGACAGACAGACAGACAGAGAGACAGAGTCAGAGAGAGACAGAGCCCAGCAGTGGTGACTTTTCCAGTTTCATGAGAACTGTTTGCTTACAGAAGTACTTTCTCTTTTTTCGATGGACTTTAACATCACTTATGCTAGCAAGTACAGCAATTCTGTAAGGTTTTCTGGAGACTGGCCCTACATACATACAATACTACACTGGAAAAGAGATGCCATTTTTGAATACGGAAAGTATCTTAGACACAATATTTCGACCCCAGCACCAAGAAGGCAAAAGAATTATAATAGGAATCACCAGATCTGAATCTACAGATGGTCAATTCATACAGCTTCTAACTAGTTTTTTCTCAAATGAAGAAATGTACTCTTGTGCCACACATACGCATCTCATGGTTTGTTCCTGTTTCAGCTTCAATCGATCCTTCTCTTGCTTAACGAAGAGATTCCTCAGTCGCAAGTCCAACCCACTCGGAGCACAAATCTGAGCAGAAACAAACAACAAAACTCATTACACTTACAGGTTTATGTAATGTAATGATGTAATGAAAAGAAAGAGACAGCAGTATGAGGCAACAAGAACTGAACCTCAAACACAGCACTAAGAGTCAAGATTGTCGTATAAATAAAAGTATACGTTTTTCTATAGCGACCATATGGCCTCGAATGTCTTCTTCTTCTTTGCTTCTCCTCCATCAGGCCACCGCCGACAATGAGTCCTCAACCTGTCGTCTCCACAGTTCTCTGTCGTTGATCTTGTCCCTTGCTTCTCCCATGCCTATTTTCATTCTCTCCAGATCTTCTCTTATGTTGTCCATCCATGTCTTCTGTTGTCGTCCTCTGCTCCTCGTTCCTCGAATGTGCTCATTTTCAATGAATTTATCTGGTGAGATCCTTCACCACCGCTGCCCATCTGAATGGGTGCCATGCCATTTAAGGTCCCCATGTACGGATCATGCCAGATCTCCAAAATAAGCCATGACCAGGATGTGTATAACAGTTTTTTTAAGCATTGTTCTGAATAAATTTAACTACACAAAGACCATTTAACTGTGCGATGATCAACTGTTTGCTTACAGAAGTACTTTCTGTTTTCGATGTACTTTAACATCACTTGTAGCCACTGCTGACAGATTTTGGCACATGAATAATTTATCGATCACCTGCCACACAAAGTTCTTAACCAAGGTGTTTTTCCATTCCTACCTCTTGAACAGGACTTCGGAGACTGTATTCCCTTGTAGCCAGCAAGAATCTTTCAAACTCTTTGGGAAAATCACGCTTCTCTTGGCCAGAGGAAAACTTGCGCCCGTTACTCTGCCACAAAATAAGCAAAAACCTCTGCCAGACATAATGAGTATTCATTAGCATGATTGGTCTACAATCCGACAGTTGTGGGTTCAAGACTGCTGGGTGGACTCCGGGCGAGTCATTCGCATAGTCACTGCTGCTCAATTTGTCCAATGCCTGCTCAACAGCCTAAGAGAAGTCCCTCCCCCGTGTTCCACTATCAGACATGGAAGCTTTCCTTCTCCCTCTATCAAAAACCAACAGCATAAATTTACAAGCAACTTCTGCCACTTTCAAATGTCATGCAAGAATCACATTACAGACAAATGAGATTAAAAACTCTCCCCAATGCAAAACAAATCTACCTAACAGAAGACACACTTAATCTCCCAATGAATGACAAATTTCCCCCAATGAATGGCACTTTTACTCATAGTCATTAACCATAATAATCTAAATAACAACACCAATAATAAATGGATTAATAACAGAGTAAACCTCACTCACCTGGTCAGTTAAGGCTTCTAAAGAGCCAACAGTTTTTGAAGAAAGGCCGTGCCACAAGATGAAGTCGAGGTCCTTTGAACGACACCCATCTTCATTCAATGACCGCTGGTGGCTCGAACAACCTCCTCTTAGAACTGGCAAATAAAAGCAATTAGCATTCATTAATTTCACAGTATCCTCTAAAAACTGACAAGTAAAAGCAATTAGCACTCATTAACTTTCAGCACATCATTATTAATATTAGTATTATTATAGTTGAATCTATTACTATTATTGTTGTTACTATTATTTTTACAAAAGCAATTGGCATTCATTAACTTTCTGCAATTGTTACTCTTTATATTACTACTAGTCCTATTACTATTATTAGTACAGCAGAAACCATTACTAACACTAATAGTAATATTGTAACTATTATAATACTTATTATAATCATCTGTACAAGGCAGCAATGATTCCACTCAGGATTGAAAACAATGTCTTGTGATTCCTGAAATAAAATCTATATAGAACAGTGACTCTTCATCGAAGTCTGATAGGATGGAAGTGTTACTGAAGGCATAATGAAACACTGGATTGCAACTAATCTGCAGAACACTGGAAAAGGTAATGTGGTTACAATTATTATTATTATTATTAATTTATAATAATAATAATAATAATAATAATAATAATAAATAATAATAATAATAATAATAATAATAAAAATAATGGCAGACTCCAAAGTCAAAGTCGGGCAATGTCAGGTCAGTCTGTGATGGCATGACTTTACGCCTTATTATTATTATTTTTATTATCATCATCATTATCACGATCATTATTATTATTACTATTATCAATGTTATGAGTATTGTTGCCGTTGATGTTGTTATTTTTGTTGTTATTAGTATTATATTAATATTATTGTTATTGATGAAAATTTGTAGAGAAGAGAGTTAACTAGTTAATTCATTCTTACCATCGGTCTTCACCTGAGCCAGAACCTCGCTGTCTCTGGAAATTCGCGTCTGCTTCGCCTTGCCAAGACCGCATCCACTTCCCACGCCACTCCCAAAGCCAGCCGATCTTCTTGTGGTTCCAGTCAATCTGTTGCAATCCATATCACTGCCAGTGGAATTCAGTTCGCTTGACACATCTTCCAAACGCCCAACTCTGTCATTCTGTAAATACATGTGCAATCATCAAAATAGGGTAAACTTAGGTTGGGTAAGTCAAGACTGGGTACAGGACTGGGACAAGGCCCTGCACAGCAAGAGAATATTATGGTCTTACTTTAACTGAATCGTAATCGTAATTCCGAGATTTCTACAGCCCAACCAAAGCCATGTCACGGGGACCAGCTTATTCACAGGCGCTCAGTCAAAACAAAATCGATAGGCAAAAGGGTTTGGTTCCAAGTCAAGATCCAAGTTATGCAGACAGACAGCATGGCAGCTACGGTGGATGGTGTTTGGGATTCGTAATCGTAATCCCGAGATTTCTACAGCGCCCAACGAAAGCCACGCTGCGGGGACCAGCTAATTCACAGGCACTCAGTCAAAACAAAATCGATAGGCAAAAGGGTTCAGTTCCAGGTCAAGATCCAAAAGTCAGACGGAGAGACAGTGTGGCAGCTATGGGGGGGTGTTTTGGGTTGGAGAGGAGAGAGAGATTAGAGGAAGAAGGGGTGTCTGATGCTTTGTGCATTATGAAAAGCTACAGAAGCCATCAGATCAGACGAGTTATACATCCAAACAATGAAATGTAATTTCAGCCATGTAGGGATTCGAACGCTAGAGGCAGATTATGCATCTACCTGCACAGACGTACGTATCATAACAATCTGTAAATGCATCTTAAAAAAACTCTAAAAACTAAGTTAAACAGAGGCAAATTAAGTTGGGGTTGAGAAAGTGTGTGGAACAGTCAAATGTAACAGGATGTATATTTTGCAACAGCAGACGGTTCCAAGACGTAGGTCCAACACAGCAGATGACACATCTTTTCTTGTCCGTCTGTCTGTCTGCCTGTCTGTCTGTCTTCCTGTCTGTCTGTCTGAATCACTAACAATCTGTCATCTCCCTTCAATAACATTAGAGGTTCTACTGACTGTCCCTATACTTGTCTATATTATACAGGTCCGTACATTATTACAATTGCTGCATTAAAATTGTACATTGTAAATTGTACACGTTTTTCTATAGCGACCGTATGGCCTCGACCTATCGGGTGAGATCCTTCACCACCGCTACACGCCACTTAAGGTCCCCTTGCACGGAGCGTGCTAGCCCGAGATTCAAATCTCTGAAATAAGCCACGACCGGGACGCGAACCGGGGATCCTCACGCACAGAGGCTTCCTTGGCGTAAGCGCTTATCAATGCAGCTAACTAGGCCAGTAGTACAATTGACCCAATGGTGTCAGATTTTATAATCCCACGCATAGGCTACCTCTGTCTATGACCCTAGGTAGCTACACCGGTTTCACCCGGTCTACCTGCCCGGCTAGGAGCGCCAGTCTAACCCGCTACCTTTGAAGCCTAAATCCTTCAGCCACCTCAACGGCCTCACTGTCAAACCCCACAAGCCCAAAGATGGCAGTCCCAGGTCGTCCATGAACCACGTCGGAAAAAGGACCTACTCTGAATCCCTTCCTCCCCTTATCCGCATATGGCATTACCCTCACGCACAGAGGCTTCCTAGGCGTACGCGCTTACCGATGTAGCTAACAGTAATAGTACAGCTGATCCCTTTGCCATAGTACACCCCCCCTTTCGCCATCGTCCAGACCCCAGCGGACTACTAAGGCCTAGACTGGCCTACTCTGTTCATCTTGCAAGGCTAACTGTTATTAGGCATGGGGTATTTCGTTATCGCCGCGACCAGCAACGGTACAGTAATTAAATCTAATGCAGTACAGTGTCTGCTATCTGACTGAAATAACTAGATAACAATTTAGATGGGGAAGTCCGCACTGTCCCTCCTCTTGTCCTCATTTGGTGGCCCTCCTTCCCCCTCCATGCGGACGTCTTTCATGGACAACCCCTTTCCGCACTGTCCCTCCTCTTGTCCTCACTTGGTGGCCCCTCCTTCCCCCTCCATGCGGACGTCTTTCATGGACAACCCCTTTCCGCACTGTCACAGTCAAGAGCAATTTAACTAAGGATAATTGGGAGAAATAACATCCCTATTACAACATAAAAAGACTAAAATCTTGATAAGGTAGATTAAAATCTCTTTAGTTTAACATAATACAGAAAAAAATTCTCTGGTAGCTGACTGGATTGAGCGCTCGGCTTGTACTATGGAGAGTACGGGTTCAAGCCTCCCCTTAGATGGTTACTGTGTAAGGACCTTGAGCAAGTCCTTCACTCACAACTGCTTCACGTCACAGATTCAGATTTACTGACCTTCCATAATAAATGCATAATAATAATAAGAAAAAAGTAACACAGATAAAAGTTTCCTCACTAACGTACATTGATATTCTTTTTCCTCGCAGTCAGATTCTTTGCTGCACCTGGTACAGAGGCAGCCGATTCCTTTCTGCACGATAATGTCTCGGTTGAAGACTTAAGTCTGGTGCCTGGTGCAAACGGTTTGCCTCTGTGTTCAGAAAGCTCTCCTCTGTAAATCGCTGAAGGGTGGACAGCTAACAATTTCTCTTCACAGATGGATAAAATCTTTACCCTCGGTGGAGGCTCTCTGGGAGCAGAAAGAATTGGATAAACCACCTTTGGAGTGGCAAAACCATTCCCTGATGGGCTCTGATTTGGCTTCGCATTGGCTGTATTAGAATCCAACTCTGTATTGTGCTTCGGCTGGCGAGTTGCTTTGTAAGAGGCAACCACAGGAAGTGAACCAACTTCATGGCATACTTGTGCCCTGCAAAGTTGACCCAAACCATTGGAAACCAGAGTTCCAGGTTTGTTCGTCTGTGGGCAACTTTTAAATCTGACAGCGCCAGCTGGAGCGCTGCAAATGTCAAATGTTTTCTTGAACCCCGAAGATTGGTCAGGTGAAGATAAACCACGCACGGTTGATTTCCAGTCACCAGTGCACGTCTGAAAAGCAGCTGCCTCGGGCGTGACATTCTGTGCCACGTCATTCACGGCTGGACTCGCTTCTCCTGCGATACTTGTCTGCGTTTCGGCAGCTGAGTGACAAGAGAAGTTACCAGACCCTCTGTCATCCGACTGTTCTTTAGCGATGCTTTCGTTCAAATCCCAGTCGCTTGCCGCTGTCATTGTGCTCTTGTCAACAAGAACCGTTCCAGTAGGCCTAGATTTGTTCCAGTCAAACACACGCTCCTTCTGGCCACTGTGCAGCACCGATCCTGCCAGTGGAACAGATTTTTTCTGCAAAAGAGTATTACACAGCACGATTCGTCTTTTGGTCCTTTTGCCTGTATCTGTTTTTTGCTCTTCACTCGTGGACTGGGTCCCTAAATCAGAAGGGAGGAATCGTTGGCTGTTCTGAAATTGACCTGGGGTCGTTTCTGCTGGTAGGTGGTCATTAGATTTCGTGCTATGCTCAGAATCCGCTCCGACCGCACTAGAAACATTCTGAACTGCCAAACGCTTCATCTCACGCGCATTGACAGTTGCCTTGCGCAGAAAAACGACCACATCTCTTCCGAATTTATTTAAAGCGATGCTCTGGCCTTCCTTTGACTCCCTTCTTCGTGTTTTGAATTTATCAGAACTCTGACCGCGTCGACTGCTTAGGCCTTCTTCAGCGCACTGAAAACTGTTGCCTGGTGAAAACTGGAAACTATTCATTGAATTATTGTTTACTTCAGGAAGAGCCGATTCCGAGCAGATTTCCATGTCACCTTCTCTTGTATCACCAGCAGTTCTTGGCATACAGACATCACACCTGAGACCAGGTAAACTTTGAGATAACTGTCGGGGAAGGCACATGTTCCCCAACAGCACATTTGCTGTAGAGACCACTTTCTTCTGCAAAACTTCAACATTCTCTAGATCCGGGGCAACCCTGAAATCCTGTGGTCCATGGATCAACTGGTTGTTGATTTCCGGCACAACAATTGGTTTAATGCCAATAGAATCCTCTGAGATGTCGCTATGTCCACTGAAAACCTGTGCCTTTCCGGAATCGCTTGTTTCAAAGTGAAACCCTCGAGAAGCCGACCGTGGAACTGCGTTACCTGCAACGCATTCCCTAAGACTAGCAGAAATATTCTGCTCAACTCTACTGCCAGTCATCTCTCCAAAAGCTGGCTGAACTGCTTTATATTCTCCTCCGTTGCCACTCCTCACACTCACGGCACAGTCTGAAGTTTTCCACCGCGATTCCTCAAACTGGGCAGCTGGTAAGTTGCTCGCAAGTCCAGTTTTAGAATATGAATGGAAAAAAGGTAAGTTGTAAGCTCTGAACCGATGGCCTCTCACAACATCTCCAGTCGACATTCCACCTGGCATTTGGGAAGACGGACAGCTAACGACAGAATTCTTTGAATTCTTATTCAGTTCGTCAGGATTCATACCATCGAAGAGACTTCTGGGACCCGGTTTCTAGAATAAATATAGTAATAACAAGCCTTAACAACAACCCTGTCACCTGCCTGCTGCTGAAAGAAACAAATTTACAAATTCATTCATATATAGCACTTATTACGAATGCAAGTGCAGAAAATTTTAATCTGAGGTGCAACACAAGTGTACACGAACAACTTCTCCAGGGTCGTTACATGGAATCCACTCAGCAAGCTCAAACCCACAAACGCTGGATCACAGACCGAGTGCTACCAAACCAGACCACTATGCCACACCTCAAATGTTAAACGGTAAAAAGGGACCCTAACATTTGATTGCACACAACAAAAATACCTTAATAGAGGCGCATAAACAACAAAAGCATTTCAACAACAGCACACATTTTTCACATTCAACTTGTTTCTGTACTCAGTTATTGACCACAAAAGGATGGAGGAACGAGTTGGCACCAGGTGGGGTGCTATTCCATTGATGGCCACGCATATTAGGTAGAAAGATTAGTCCTTCTGGTTTCTCTGACATATCGGAATTCGACCCAGCTTCTCCAACGGATTACGATTTTTTACTGCAATTTTGGCTTGAAGCAACAACTGACTGATGCCTTGGGCATTATGATAACGGTGCTACAGAAGTCATTAGATTAGATTTGAAAAATGCAAATCGTACCTAAAAAACTGCATTAAACAAGAACAAGGCAAATTTAGGTCGAATCCAGAATGTGAACTCTAAGAAATTAATTTACAAACTTTCAAAATTCAACTGTTGCAAAACTGGCAAATTATAACAAATGTACATACAGATTGCGTTAGCCTGATGCGCACCCGTGGTGGTGCACCCGAGGTCTTCGCAACACCTGACCGCGACGAAGTACCTTCACCATCGCTGATGTCCTCATACACCGTAACAGGGCACGGAAGAGCTGCTTGGGAGTGAACCAGAGCCCAGCTGCTCACTGGTAAAGAGCTCGTATCAAGACGCTTGCACTGTCTCCTGCTTGGCACTGATTGCCGACTGCCATTCAACACCCCTGCATCAAAAATTCCTGCTTCAAGATCTCCCCCATCAACAACTCCTGCTTCAAAAACTCCATCAGAGGCATCTATTATAGAATCACTTCTGCCCTCATTTGCTCTTCTTCTGGCCTCAAAGTTTACTGACAGTGTAACGACAGAAGTCGATGGCAATGCTGCGATAGAAGTTGAAGAAAGAGTCAGTGCAGAAGTTGAGGCAGAGGTGGTTTTAGAATTCGTGGGTGTAGTGGTAGGCGAAGTCCAAACACGGCGCCCCTCCTTAAAGACATCCACTCCTAGTGCCAAGCTCGAGGATGTACTCGGTTCTGCGTGGCTCTCCTCCAGTCTCACAGAAGCCGGTGGCAACCGTGGCGGATCGACGTATGGACCGTACAGCATAAAGGGTCCGTCGCGGTTTGCAGCCGTCTTTCTAGAGCAGATGCCAACCATATGACCAAGAGCACAGTTTTCCAGTATGGGAGGAATCATGGTTGAACATTGGCGGAAACTGGACCCAGGCTCATTAGCACAAGCATCAACGGAACAGACTTTTGCATGGGTACCTAGAAAACAAACATATGTACAAAGGTAAGAGTAATTTGGCAGACTGGTAGTGCAGTGGCCCAGCTCTTTCACAATGCAAAACCTCTTTCACAATGCAAAACATCTTTCAAAGGCAAACCCTCTTTCATGGGCAAATCCTCTTTCACGGGCAAACCCTCTCTCACGATGCAAAACCTCTTTCACTGGCAAAACCTCTTTCATGGGCAAGTCCTCTTTCACGGGCAAATCCTCTTTCACAATGCAAAACCTGCCTTTTCAGAAGTTCACAATAATCTTCATATAACATCGTAAATGTATGTAATCCTGAGATTTCTACAGGGCCCAACGAAAGCCACGTCATGGGGACCAGCTTATTCACTGGCACATCAATTATATTCCCACACGAATAGCTCTTCAGAGAGGTACTTAACTATAATTGTTAATCATTATTATTTGTTATTATCATTAATAAACTTCTATTACGCTGGTATCTAATGCACTAAGCACCAACCAATGGCGCCCCAAATTCAAGTCACTCAAGTCAATATCCAGAAAGTCAGTCCAGTAAAACAGAAGCAGCCTACAGTGGATAAGCCAAATGAAAAAGGTAAGTTTTAAGTTGAGATAATTATTACCACGAGATTATTACAGCACCCGAAGAAAACTATATCGTGGGAACCAGCTTATTCACTGGCTGCTGTCAGTCAAAACAAAATCAGAAAACATGTTGCAAGTCGTGATCCAAGGATCAGGAAAGTAGGCAGTCAGGCAGTTCCAGCCGATGGAGTTTAGAACTGGAGTGGAAAAAGAGCTCAGGGAAGAGAAGGAAGAATTCATTGATAATTCATTAAAAATTTTCATACTTACAAGCAAGCATATGTACATGCACAAACATCGGTACATATAAAAAACATATGAATGAATGCGAAAATGAGCTCATTTACATATACCACAAATACGGCGTCAACAAGGGAACAAATAACATCCCTGAACTACTGAACTACGTGTTGACCCAGTGCTGCTGATCCACCCAAAACAAAATGACCCATATGACCAATGACCTGAGACAAATGACCAAATGACCTGAGAAAAATAAATGACCAAATGACCTGAGACAAATAAATGACCAAATGACCTGAGACAAATGACCAAAAAAGAAATGACCAAATCATCTGAAACAATCACCCAACTTTACAAAACCCAAACTACACCATGCACTATTAAAAAATTAGATTTCATTTCTAGGTTTGCAAAATGTTCAATAATAAAAGATTTTACGTACAAGAAGCACTTTCACACAATTCACGACGCTCGGCGCGACTCGCTTTCGCCGTTCTGTGCAGATGGTCCAGCAAGCACTTCTTGATGTCATCGTTCGAAGCAACTTCCAGAGGAGTCTTAAAACTATCGTCCTTCTGAGAAGCGTCTGCACCATATTGCAGCAGCAGTTCAACTACCTGTCACAAAATAACGAGAAACTACATGGCCATACCTTAATCGTAATTGTATCATAATCCTGAGATTTCTACAGCGCCCAAGGAAAGCCAGGTCACGGGGACCAGCTTATTCACAGCCGCTCAGTCAAAACAAAATCGATAGGCAGAAGTGTTCAGTTCCAAGTCAAGGTCCAAGAGTCAGGCAGAGAGACAGCATGGCAGGTACAGTGGGTGATGTTTGGGATTGGAGCAGAATTCAAACACCCAAGAACAACACACCTTCACACATCCCGAATAGACTCCGTCATGAAGAGGTGTTGTGCCACCGAACCCGGCAATGTTCACATTTGCACCAGCCTTCAGTAGACACTCAACTGCATCCGGTAATCCCTTCAGGCACGCTTCATGTAATGCTGTCCAGTCTAACAATAAAGTAAACAAAAGTTCCCATATCCCATAAGTTTTTGATTACAATTACAACTACCTCACCTTACAACTACAATACACAGAAATATATCACCACATGATGCGCATCCACTGGAGTGGAGAAAAAGGTATGGGAGGGGGGGCCTTTCCCGAGAGCTGCAGCGCAAGCTCCTCAGTTTGTTCCTTCCGCAGTTTCGCAAGCACCTGAAGTCTGTATTATTTGACAGGGTCGGGTGCGCCCCTGATGAGTTTATTCTTCAAGTGGTGCTTTATAAATGTCAGATTACAATTACAGTTACAATCCACGTGTCGGAGATAATTCAAACAAGGAGGCTACAGCTGTTTGGACACATCACATGCAGCAGAGGTGACCAGCGCCATGCCAAGGCCTTGTGAGCAATCATTTCCAGTCCTCCAAGAGGTTGGAAGAGATGCCCAGATGCCCTCGCCACACATGGAAAAGAACAGTGGAAGCTGACCTGTGCCAAGGGGTCCTAGATAATTAAGCAGGGTCTCCTAATATACCTTGTTGGAATAACAGAGGGCATAGTGAAAATTACTGGCAGCACTACTCTGAAAGCCGACTTCAGAGTAATTGTTACAGTAGAAGACAAAGTTATTCCATCATCGCAGTATTCTGCAGCACTACAGAAACCATCGGCCTAGACCCGTCTAGCCCGTTATCAGCCTGCCTGTCCAGTGGCTAATTATCTAGAAGTCTTTGCCTGTGCCCACTGAACTTCAGGTTACCTACGGCCTGCAAATGAGCACAGAATACAGGTGGCTGGTTGCACATACTGGAAATGGTAATACTCCAGAGAAGAGTATGCCACGGATGGCGATGATATCCCATACTGGAACATTGCGTAGGTGATCATTTCTTACACTTAGGCCTTCCAGTGGGCTTTGGATGAATCCCAATGTCTTTAACAGGGGGCCAGTGCATCTCAGGACTTGTCGCTCACTTGCAAGCTTACCATGGTACCATATGATACTACTTGGTGACAGAGGCACGTGTGCTTACAATTTGCCCAGTGTTCTTACATATAAAGTCTGCTCGACAGGCTCAAACTTGCAACCGTTGTACTACAGACCAAACAGCCAGACAAAAATTATACCTTATATTAATGTTACATAGTGCTGTTTCAAGAGAAAATACACAAAGGTGCTCTCTGCGCTAGCCTCAATGGCGTTAAATATCATTAAGAACAGAACATTAAACAGACCTACATACACGAAACAAGAACCAAAAAACCAAGAGGTAGTTTTGTAAACGTTACGAACCTGCATTGTCCTGAGCATTAACGTTGGCTCCTTGCTGTATCAGTTGTTCTATTTCGTCGACGGTTCCATACGTCACTAACTTGTGAAGCTTCGTCTCTCCATGCTTATCTCTCCAGTTGATGTCTTTCACGCGGCTCTGGCGCCTGGCAGAAGCGCCTTGACCAAACGTCGAAGACGCTTTTATACAAGGGAAATGGCAAAGACTTAGTGACAGAGCAAGTCACAACAAGACACTTCACCTCATGCATGTATATTTGTATGTATGTATCTATGTATGTATGTACCAGTATGTAGGTAAATATGTATGCACTGCACTGGTATGTATGTATGTATCAGTACCTATTATTATTATTATTACTATTTTGCAAATATTACACACTCAAAGTCCGTGAATATGAATCTGAGGCACAAAGCAATTGTGAGTGAAGGACTTGCTCAAGGTCCCTACACGGTAACCGAATAAAGGGAGGCTAGAACCCTTACTCTCTGCATTACAAGCTGAGTGCTCTATCCAATCGGCTACCGTGACTTACATACAAGCCGAGTGCTTTATCCAATCAGCTACCGTGACCTACATACAAGCCGAGTGCTCCATCCAATCGGCTACCGTGACCTACATACAAGCCAAGTGCTCTATCCAATCGGCTACGGTGACCTACATACAAGCCAAGTGCTTTATCCAATTGGCTACCATGACCTACATACAAGCCGAGTGCTTTATCCAATCAGCTACCGTGACCTACATACAAGCCGAGTGCTCTATCCAATCGGCTACCGTGACCTACATACAAGCCGAGTGCTCTATCCAATCGGCTACGGTGACCTACATACAAGCCAAGCGCTTTATCCAATCGGCTACCGTAACCTACATACAAGCCAAGTGCTCTATCCAATCGGCTACCATGCCCCACCATGGAATGCATGTATGCATGTTTGAGTATATGCCTGCATGTACCAGTAAGTATGTCCCTATGTCAGCATGTACATACATATGTATCTATGGTCACACGAACAAAAGTATTGAAGCACATACATATGAATGCTGTACAATCATACGTAAGTGAGTGCATATGACCTGCTGAAGTTATGCTCCTCCCATCATTTGTTAACTTAATTAAATGCTTAATGAATCAGCACTGACCTAATCTCTCTTGTCTGGTCTCAGCTGTTGTCAGCCTCTGAAGCAAGGCTATCTGCTGACGCTCAGACTTTGGCTGGCGATTCAGTGCAGACGCTTGCATCTGCCTCTGCAATCGATCAGGCATATCGTCGTCCACCGTAAAATCATTCTCAAGCCTGCTGTCACCTGATGCGCAAAAGAAGTAACGGACAAAACACAAACTAAAGCTTTTATTCCCATTTGTAAATGTAAATGTACACGGTTTTATATCGCAACCTTATGGCCTCGAACTTGCTCATTTTTCAATGCATTTATCAGATGAGATCCTTCACCACTTCTGCCCATTTGAATGGGCGCCATACCATTTAAGGTCCCTGTGCACGGACCGTGCTAGCCCAAGATTAAAATCTCTGAAATAAGCCACGATCGGGTTGCAAACAGGCATCCTTACACACCGAGGCACCTTAATGTAGGCTCTAACCAATGTGGCTAACTATGCCAGTTGTCCTAACACCTTCATCACAAAAAGTTTCAAGGATATCCCGATTTAAGTTTTAAAACAAACAACAGTCTGGTTGAACATATGCAGGAACAACATCATTTAAATGTGTTAATTCGGTCAGCGCAGCGGATCTGTAATCAAAAGATTACAGGTTCCATGGAGTGACCCTAGGCTGGCTTTTTGCACTCATGTTCCTCAGTCTTTAAGCAGTAGAATTCGGTAATGGCATAAGCTGCGAAGTAAACTATGAGTCCTGTCAACATGATAAAGCTCAGCATCCACACACTGACCTCTATTGTGATTTCTGTAACATATGACATGTACACCAACGATCTGACTAATAAGTGTGTTTATGTATGTTTCTCTATAGTCCTATAGTTTCCCTAGGCCCTATAATGCCATCATTTCAGAACCTCTTAAAGATGCTAAAGTGCCTCACCCTTGCAGTTATGACCAATATCTATTGACTGTTCAATATATATAGGCCCTAAACATAAACTTACGAACCACAAACCACATACATACCATCGTCGTCACATTCATCGCTGAAAACGTCCGACTGTGACTTGCGCTTGCGTAAAATGCGTCGCTGATGCGGCATGTTAAAACCTCCGTGAGATAACTAAACATACAAAAAAAGCTTTACAAGTGTTTGTGTTTTCACTCTGACGAGGCAACAGTTGCCAAAGCTGCCTAGCGCACACAGCGTTTGCTACTGAAGAAATATTAAATGATTCGTAAAAGTTCATAAATAAAAAGTATCGAACGCTGTTAGGTTTGTGTACTTTTCTCAACGTATGACCAACAGAACGAAATGCCAAAATTACAACCTAAAACTTTATAACTTTAACAAGAACTCCAAGGTATCGCAAAAGCATTTCTTTTAATAAAGTAGGCGCATCATACGATTCGTTTCTTATACACACGAAATAGAAATTACAAAACAAAAATCTTACAAAATTTCATTTCAAATCGCTCCCACAATCTAACACTGACATCAAAGTGGAGAGCCGATGCAACGAATACTCCTATTGGCTAAAAGATCAACCAAGGAATGTAACGATGTCTCTTATTGGTCAAAATAGTGAGCGGCATTACTGTGACGTCACAAATACGGTGAATCATAATATCACAAGTTCATAACATCAGACGACGCGTAACAGATATTTTTATTTCGTCATATTTATTTTATTTCATATTTTTGTCAGAAATTTTGGCTAAGCAGAATTTTATTTATTATAAACTCGAACCTGCATTGGGACTATTCCCAAATCTCCGTTATAGACTAATTTATAACTTGTTTGACAAATTGCCAAATATTAAATGTCCTGTTGTAAAATACACTTACAAGTTTCACTAAATTTTCATGACCTGTACCCCAATCCTAGATTTTTCTGTTATCGGCATTTTATATAGGCTTAAGTTTTCAATAAATATCACATTCCATTATCCTTCATGGTCCTACTATATGCGCCGTTTAAGATATTTCCTGCAAGCAGCTAGACAAATTCAATTGTTCCAGATCAAATTGCGGATCGACTGTTTTCCTTTATTTACACCTTCATCTTCGTCGGAACACTACAACTGTCAAAGCGTGAATTCCAGCTCTTCAGCAGATTTATAATATTTATTTACCATACATTCCTTCTCTGATCGATATATTGCTTAAGCGTCTGCGATTGTTCATGCGCTTAGCGCTGAATTTTGGTAAGCTAAGGCGCTCTATGGCAATTATAAAAAGCAGCGATCGGCCTATTGTAGTTAATTAAGGAGGCCTCAAGATCCGCAACATCGGTTTCAGCTATGGCCTCTAAGTTTCAACAATGTCATTGTCTCTAAGTCTGATTAGGTCAGTCTAATAACTCCAGTGTTGATTCCGTCTGCAAGCATGGTCTTCATTCGTCAGCTGACACCAGCATCTCGCGCGAATATGCAAGAATTTTAAATCGAATAATATTAGCTGAGGTGAGTGAAAACCTTCCCCGTTGGACAAGTCGACATCATGACGGGACTACGAGGTCCGGACGAAAGCGATGACGACCTCTATTCGGGATTTGACCTCGAGCGAACGGATGACGTCCTCGTGATAGACGCCGACCAGCTACGCCAAGAGGCGATGGCTACGAGCCGCGGGTCACGTAGACCAGCCTCCAAAGTGACCGCCAGCGTCAAGGTCAGCATCCCAAGGCTTGGTTCCGCCGTCTCTACGAGTGCAACACCGAAACAGGGACTTGTGAAGGAACCGAAATCGACCGAAACGCGGCCTTTGACGTCCGTCCGTCCTTCCGGTTACTCATCGGGTCAAGACAGCGATAAGACTCTTCAGCTCCTGAAGCAACCGAGATCGGGAGGGACCTCGTCATCACAAGCGACACCTGTCGACGACCCTGATCACTTAGCGAACAAGTATCGCGCGGTGGAAAAGAGTATAAATGACGACCTTGTCGACAGCTGCATTGCCCACGCCAAGGGTGATTGCAAGATGGCGCTGGAGAAGGCCAAGGAAGCTGCCCGGAAGCACCGTAGTTATGTTAAACAGAAGGCGACCTATCCGGTCGTGGTTCCGCCGAATTCTCTCCAGGACTTAGGCACGCCTTCGGAAGTCGACCTCTTCTATTCGGTTCTGTTCAACCTGGGAACCCAGTTCTTGAACTGTCGCATGTACACGGAGGCCCTCAAGACCTATGAGGCGATCGTTAAGAACAAGGCCTTCCGCAATGTCGGACTGCTGAACGTCAACATCGGCAACATACACTTCCACCAGCGAGACTATTCCAAGGCCATAAAACACTACAAGATGTGTCTCGACCAGCTGACGAGAACCCACATGAAACTCAAAACAAAGATCCTCACCAACATCGCCGTCTGTTTCTTCAAGATGGGACTGTTCCGCGAAGCCCTCGATGCTTTCCAGCAGATAATGGCCGTCGAGACGACCGTCCGGACGGGCTTCAGCATCCTCATCTGCCAGAAAGCACTGGGTCAGTACGAAAAGATGCGGGTGGCGTTTCAGACCCTGCTGCAGATAGACTTGAAGCTGGACGACGAGGAACGCTACTCGGTCCACGCAGACGACAAGAGTTACAGCTCCGTTCTGGAGGTCATCAGGAGCGACGACTTGAGGCAGATGGAAAAGAGGAGGAGACTGAAAACGGAGGACTGTATCCTCACGGCGGGAAGGATCGTCGCAAGCGAGACCAGTCTCAGTGGTGGGTTCGACTGGACCATCGAACAGCTGAAGTTGTCGCCGTTTCAGCATCTCAGCAGCGCTCTGGAGATCGAAAAGGTAATCAGGTACCTCAAGCAGAAGAATTTCTCCGAGGCAGTGGACACCCTGAGAACCTTAGAGAGGAAGCTGACCGATAAGGAGGTTGCCGTGGGGGCAACAGCTACGAACCTGTCGTTCCTGCATAACTTGATATCCGAGGCAGATGCAACAGGAGGCAAATCCGAAGCCTACGCGGAGACTGCGCTCCGGGTCGACAGGTACAACTCGGCGGCCCTCGTCAACCGAGGCAACATCTACTTCCGGAAGGGCGACTTTGAGCGAAGCCGGGATTACTATCGGGACGCCGTGGAGCAGGACCCGTCGTGCCCCGCAGCCCTCTTCAACCTCGGTCTGTCCGAGAAACGCCTCGGGCGCTATCCGGAGGCCCTCCGGTGTTTCAGTAAGCTACTGGCGATTCTGAGGAACGATCCGCAGGTCATCTACCACATCGGGGACCTCCACGACCTCACCGGCGACAAGACCAAGGCGGCTGACTGGTTCATACAGCTGATCGGCATCGTGCCGTCGGACGTCAGCATTCTCTGCCGACTGGGTACGATACAGGAATCGCTGGGCGACAGAAACCAGGCGTTCCATCACTACATGGACGCCTTCCGCCACGACCCCAACAACATCGGGGCGCTGGAGTGGCTTGGCGCCTACTCGGTTGAATCACAGTACCTGGAGAAGGCCGTTGAGTTCTTCCGCAAGGGGGCGCTGGTTCAACCGAACAATGTACGGTGGCAGCTGATGATCGCCAGTTGCCACCGACGAAGTGGACGCTACCAACGGGCGATCGAACTCTATAAGGACATCCACAGGAAGTTTCCAGATAATCTGGAATGTCTGCTGTCCCTCTTGCGCCTGTGTGAGGATCTGGGGTTACCGGAAGCAAAGAACTTGGCCAACCGTTTGAAGAAGGCAGAGAAACTGGCAAGGCTGAGACAGGAGCGCATTAAAGACAGGGCAACGAGGGCAGACCATCGGAATGACAAGGAGACGTATGCACAAGGTCAACTGGCAAAGACTAATCCAGACCATTCAGACTACGGGGTGTATTCAGACCCCCTGGGGCCGAACGAGGAGGCTGCACATCACCGTCTAAAGACTGCCTCTCGTTGCAGAGACCAGCACGAAGACTTTGCCAGCATCGTACTCGGCGATGATCTGCTTCCGCGCTAGTATCAGGTACACCTCCTCTACTGACTGGCGGGGAACCAGCGTTTCGCTGTCGAGAAAATCGAGCTGCTTGTCCCACACCAAAATGTACAAGACCTTCACCAGTAAATCTTTCTGGGTGAGAGATTTATTCATTCCCGTCGGGTAGTAATTTGTGCCCGGGTTAAGTAAGGCTAGTTCATTGCATTTGTGTGATAATAAGAACAACACTGACAAACTGTAATAGTAATCATTTAATTAAAATGAACAGCTGAAACAGTGGACTAAATATTAAACTTTAACGATTACTGTGTTAATATTTCGTCACTTTAACTCGTAGACCGCGTGGGATGTTTTTCTGGCGATAACAAGGACCACATATAACCCGAGTATCCCAATCCTTATTACAGTTAGCCCTGCAAGATGAACAACCTAGCCAGATCTAGGCATAAGTGATTTGTTGGGAGTCTGGGAGGGTAATGCTTAATGCGGACAAGAGTAGGGAGCGGTCCAAAGTATGTCATTTTACCGGACGCCCTTTATGGTAGGCGTCTAAATCACTTAAATTGACATTCATGTCAGTACACGCGACAACCTCCATGCAAAGAAAAACTATGAAAAACAAAGAAAACAAAAAGGCCACAGATCAGTGGCATAATTAGATATCCAGCAGGGCAGCAATTATGCGATGGGCATTCAAAGTGGAGGCGAACGATTCCCACTGCAGTCCACGGACAAGCCCCTTGCAGTACTACAGTGAGTTGCATTGTACATGTCCTTCCATCCGGGTGGCAGTTTGAACACCCAACCTTTTGTTTAACAGTCTACCAAGCTACCCCCTATCTGGATGCGATATGCACAGGAAAGGGAGAACTTCACTGTCGCTGGTCAACGTCCATAAAAGCCATCTGCAAAGAGGGGGAGAAAGAGGTAACCCAAACGTGGACAAGGGGAGCGGTTACACCCAATGCGGACGTACACATATTAATTTAATACAGTACAGCCTGAGCTTTAGTCTGTACTGCCTTGAATCTAATTAGAGTACCCTGCCGGGTGTCGCAGTATCAAAGTACCCCATCTGTAGCACAGTAAGATCAACCAGATAAACAGGGTAGCCTTACCTAGGCCTTAGTACTTCACAGCTGCACATGGAGATGGGACAGATTAACACCAAATGCAGACAGGGGGAAAGGGAGGGGTCCAAAGTAGGTACTTTGTGCAGAGGCCCTTTAGTGACAACCCCCATATATGGGAAGTCTTTCCAAAACCCTAAATGGCAGCTCCAAGGTCCCATCGGTTATGAAAAACGATGGTGGCAAAGTAAAAACAAGGTTGTCAAAATTTGCAAAGCAGAAACATCATCCAAAACTGTAGGCAACAACGATAGTCATGCGTAAAAACTTCATAAAAATTTTCATCTGCCCCTTGGACTAGCACCTCCAAAGTCCTGCTTACCAAAAGGCCTACCCCTTCTCGGACCCACAAATCGCACCCCAATCACACCATCAAGCATCCCAATGCTTATAGGTACACAGGTAAATATGCAGTCACTGTGACATTCTAAAGGATCTCTGCTAGCCATGTATCAGCAGTCTACAACCCTTGTACAGCGCCCTTTTCTTCGGCCTCGGCTGTGCTACGGCGCTATATAAATTGTCTTATTATTATTATTATTATTACAAGAAATGCAATGCCATATGTTGTATTGTATCTATCTGGAAGCAATAATAACCAGTAATTTCGTATCTGTAATGTGACTGGATTTTACATAGCACCATCAGGTAAACACACCCGTAAACAATGCAACAATCTTTATGTAGCCAGATTTTGAGCAGCAGTACACAGGGGCTCACAAGTTTTTTTAGCTTCATAATAATTTGTTGCAAATACTCAATGCGGCAAAACTGGAAACCTTCAGTCCAACGTTAGCAAAAATATCAATTAATACAGTTTGCACTTTCTTCTTTGTATCATTTATCAGCTTTTATCAGAATGTGAAAATGTGACAAAGCATGTGACAAAAATCAACGCAGAACAGCAGTGAAAATGCCGGGCAGAATTCAAAAAGCTTAAACAACTGTCCAAACAGACACACAATATCGTAAAGGGTAGCAATTCAGAAATGGAAGAAACAAGTAAATGGGGCAAATCCAGCATCGCGTGTTTCCAGAAAATAACAGACAGTGTTATACCATCAAATCCTTAGCTTGGTGAAACATTTAGTTCATGCAAACAAATCTGCAGCTGTTTCGATAAAAATTGTCCAGCTCCGTTTCCAAGCAAGGTGATGGCAAAATTAGTAAAAAAATTGTTTCCAGAAGCCGAACATCTAGGAGGATTTCATCAGAGAAGTTATTCTAAGCCGGGAAGTTCTGCAAAGCAATACACACAGCAATGTTAAAATTTTTACAGTGAAGCCGGTTCTATTATAACTAAATTACCTACTATGCACCAGTATAAAACCAGAAAATGGTTTCTAATGATTCAACCCACTCCTCTTCTGTCCTGACACTTCTCCGCCCTCCTGTCAATCGTCCTTAAAATTTGGAAATCGCTCCATAGCCACGGCTGCTCCGCTCCGCTGGAATAAACTCTCATCAGAACTACAACAATAATCTGATTTATTGTACGAACTCACCACCCTTTGCAAACTCTGTGCAGGTCTTCCGCTCGAAACTGAAAACACGCCTCTTCCACAAATCCTATTCTGTTTCCTCTTCTTACCCTTATTTATCCTGCAGATCCAATTCCAAACATCATCCACTGTAGCCTGCTTGCCTGCCTGACTCTTGGATCTTGACCTGGAACTGAAACCTTCTTGCCTATTGATTTTGTTTTGACTGAGCGCCTGTGAATAAGCTGGTTTCCACGACTTAGCTTTTGTTGGGCGCTGTAGAAATCTTGCATTTACGATTACATGGATTGTTTAGAAAGTTTGCAATGCTATCACACAGAATGTTCAAATATTAAAGTTAATCCACAAGTCTCGGAGCACAATGACTTTGACAGGCTCGTAAAAGGCAAAATATATATAACCAGCTAAACAGTAGACAAATCTGAAGTACTTTGATGAATTCAAATACATTAATACAGAATAAACTGGTTTTATATATAAACTCGAAATTACCTTCATCATCACTGTCATCGTATTGCTGCAATAGATAAAAAACGAGATAAAAAACTAGATAAAAAACGACAACGTACATCACAATATGAAAGCATAAATCTTCTACAAAACAAGGCAATGTTTTCTGTCTACAATTCTCCTAAGATAAGTAATACGTTTGTTGACACGCCATATGGCCATCGACTGAGCGAGGAATCGTAGGCGAAAGATTCTTAGCTCAGCTGAGGAACACATGGCGTGTTAACAAAGGCATTACTTACTTACTTACTTGTGGAAGTTTGTCTTTATCACTTAACCCTAATTATCCTAAACTAGTCTAATCTCAAGACTTCTATAGCGCCGCTTTTGTAGCACACAAGGTGTCAATCGATGCTCACTTTAAAGTAAAATCCCAGCTTAACCAACAATCCACTGGGCAGGTTAGGTCAAAATCTGAAAGGTTAAGAACAGCAACGAGTGATTTTGCACTGACTGCGTTTTTCCGGCCGCTTACCAAACCTAAAATTCAGTTGGTATAAAGCCCGTGGTTCTTAAAGTGGAGGACCGCAGACCGGTACTGGTCCACAGAGCACTGTCCCTGGTCCACACAATGGTCCTTAAAACTTAATCTGTCACCTTCTCCACAACAGTTGATAATTTTTAAACATATTTTAATTAAAATCATTTATCAATTGAAAAAAATTAGTTTTAAACAATTTTGATTAAAAAATTTGTTATTTTGATATATTTAAACAAAAAGCCGGCCTAATTTATGAAAAAGTGCTTCAGGGATCACACAAATGACTGCTTTAATAAGTTTAAGAATGACTGGCTAAAGAACACAATAGTTGGTACCAGTTCCAACAGCAAAACAATAATACTATGTGCCTCAGATTCAACTGTACTGACATTGCATGCATTATAAGTGCTTTAAAAAATAAATAAATAAATAACAAAAATATGTGTCTAAGCTAGCAGAAACATACCGGCACGTCGTTTGACCCTGATGTGTTGAACTGGCCCATCTTCGACATCATCTAAAGAAATATGAAAAGAAAATGACAGAATATAAATCACAATTTTCTTGCGTATTTTACAAGCAGGCAACATAAGGTAATTGTAATAGTAATTCTGTAATAATATTGTAAATAGGTGTTTCACATTGCAGAAATGTAAGTAGGGTGGCAATGTATTTGGTCAATGATCATGCGGTCGGGGGTTTGAATCCGGGTAAACACCCTGGGCAAGTTGATTGCACACACCATGCCTCTGTCACCAAGCAGCAGAATTTGGTACCAGCATAAGCTGGAAAGTAAATGGCAAGTCCTGCGATGCAATGGCCCCCGAGTCCAGAACCTTGGGATTCATCTACACCCAGTTCAAGGGCCTAAAGAAAAGGAAATGAGCGCCTCACCTATGTCTCACTTGTGGGATATTGGATACTAATGTAAGTAACATCAAGGTAATGTAACCAGATATTTCTGAGCAGCCAAAAACACTAACGTCTTCGAAATCGGCGTCCTGCTTTTCGTCGACATCAGAGTCATCTTCATCTCGCCATTTGTTGAAATCCGTCTTTAGCCAGTGTGCCTAAAACAAAAGTAACGGACCAGATTAGTCACAAAATAATGTCTCAAGAAGACCACATGAATCAAGATTCCAAATCCAAAATACCCCAGACCTTGTAATACAGATCCCTGTGGCATCCATATCAACAACTGGTCATGTTATAACATGGTCATTTTCTAAAGCTGCACTACATATCAGAATCTGTGTAATAAAATAGCAGGTTAGAAGAAGGTTCCTATGTACCAAGAACAGAATTACATAATCCAGTATAGGTTTTACGGTACAATTTAAATTTAGTGTCATATAGCAACAAGAAAAAACAAAGACATTTGCTAACTTTAGTCGTTCCACTCATGAGTCGCGGCCAGTATGGTCCGCTCTCTGCTTTCTTGACGACCATTGGTATGTGACGTGAAAGAACGGCATATTTAGATTCCTGGAACATAGAAATCAAACGAGCTCTAAGTGAATTAATTTATCAAGAAGCAGCACAACAGTTCAGACAGAGGTAACTCTTCAAATTTTCTGAACACTTTCTGCTTACTTATGGACCTTTTGTTCTTAATGACTTTTGTAATCGTAATCAAAAACTTATAAAGTGCCACTTCAAGGTGTACTCATCAGAGGCACTCCCAGCCCGACGACCCAGAAACACTGGGGAACAAGTGGGTCTTCAAGCACTTGTGGCAGAGAGGGGAAGAAAGGCTGACAAGTTCATGCCACAGGTCACCAGGCAGGCAGTTCCAAGATCTAGGGCCAGCCACAGCAAAACTTCTGCATTGAGCCGTGGCTGTTCAAGCCAATGGGACAAGCAAGATTTTAATTTAATATCATTTAGCCTAGCATAGGCAGTGTTTTATGGGGAACTTAAAAAGTGCAATAGTAAATATCTACCTAAATACATACATACATACAATACATATAATACATACACACAATGTAGTCCAACTTAGCGTCTAGTGTTTAGCGTAACGTCTGATTTCTTTGACCTCTAGAAGTTCGACCTGGCTTCTCCAACAGATTAAGATCTTTGATTACCATTCACATTATGATAACGGCACTATAGAAGTCTTCAGATTAGATTAGAGTAAATAACTAACTAACAGTAGGAAGGCTAAACTGACCGTTGGATTGATCTTCTTGTAGAATTCCATGGTCAATTCGTACTCCTGATTCTCCGGCCCACCTTTTCCGCTGAAAAACAAAAGTCTCTATTTTATTAAATCTTTGAAGATCAAGCAGCGAGGGAGATGAATGGTTGCCCACCTTCATATGCCATGGCTAAGAAAAATAAAAAACCTAACACTTCCTACTCGTGGCTGCCTTTCAGGGACTTAATGGACTAATCTTTTCTTCTCTTCTCTTACACAGCATGTAAAATCAGGACATCAGAATAACTTCAAAGTAACAAGGCATCAACCACCGGTGCAACCAAAATCAAGCTAAATATTGTGTTAACGCCCAGAAATTCAGTCCACTCAGACAGATCTTTTGTGGTCTGTTGTGAAATTTACCATAATAAAAATTAATAATAATAAGATGATCTATAGAGTGCCATACTACTTTGAGGCTGAGAAAAGGGTGCTGTATATGTGTCTACCATAAGCATAAACACAGCAGCATTTTAATAATAGGTTACATTGTACAACTTGATGCACCATCTGACTGTCTGCCTGCCTGTGTCTTGGATCTTGACCTGGAACCGAGCCCTTCCAAGTCCTTCCGATTTTGTTTTGACTGAGTGCCTGTGAAGCAGTTACTGCAACTTAGGTTTTGTTGGGTGCTGTAGAAATCACGAGCTTACGATTACGATAATGAGCTTGTGATGCAGGGCTTAAAGATCGAAATGCCACCACCTTGGCACCGTTCACATTTTTAATGAAAGAAAGTGGCTTAGGAATAAAAGCACTGATGCCAAGTAACTGTATGAATTGAAGAAACTCTTACCTGAAGAACAGACCACTCTCGGTGAAGCTGACTGCTACATTTTTGCAGTCCTCAACGTTGATCGTAATATACAGGCGATCATTTCGCTGGGCCCAGATAACCGATGGAATATGTCTGAAGTAGAAATATAAAATCTGAGTAAAAAAACAGGTAACATCTTACTTTAGGTTGGTTAAGTAGAAGTGTAAGGAACGTGGCCACCTCAATTGCAAGAGAAAATAAGGCCCACTGGAAATTATCCAGAGAGAAATGAGTAAAAGAATAAAATAAAAGCTGTTCAAATACTTTTATTTCTTATAAACAATAATTATGCGGCATAAGTTTGTAAGAAGCTTTGAGAATAAGTTCTCAGTCTAATCTAATGACTTCTATACCGCCTTTAGCGTAATGCTCAAGGCGTCAATCGATGGTCGCTTCAAGTTAAAATCACAGTAAAAAACCGTATATCGTTGGAGAAGACAATCTAAAAGGCATTTACAGTCATACCACGGTTTATAAAGAGGGCAGCACACATTAAACACGCACAAAGTTAGTACCGGTGCCAACAGCGTCTTGTAAATTTTTCAAAGTGCCGTTTAACCAATGACTTTGACATAGAATGATTTTCTGCCTACAAAACAAGTTACTTTTTGGCAATATTGTAAGAAAGTTCACATAATAGCAAAGGCAGAGCGGCGAAGACACGTGATTTGACTGTGTCACTTTCTCCCTTCAATCGCAGGAGGTCGGTTAAGTTTCATCTTAAAAGTAGCACACTATATAAATACGAAAGTGAAATCTAAACACAAAGTTATTTATGCTAAGTGAGCGACATAAGAAAACGATATAGTTTTCTCACTTTTGATTTGCCATTTTAAGCAAACTCGTCTCACAAGCAGCTGTACACCGGAAGCCACTATCCCAACGCCAACTTTAACATCTACGTTTGTTTGGCATCTTCTGAAACCGGATGATCTTAGATTCAGCAGATGTCGCCACAGTTAGTAGAGTTAAATGTAAATGTAAAATGTAAATGTACACGTTTTCTATAGCAACCGTATGGCCTCGACCCTGTTCATTTTTTCAATGAATTTTTTTTGGCTGCTCATTAGAATGGGCGCCACGCCATTTAGGGTACCGGTGCACAGAGTTAAGTGACTTTCGTCGCCTGCCGATAAGCGCTGGTTTGAAAAAGCTGATTCGAACATATCGCAATCTCGTAATCGTAATCGTAATTCCAAGATTTCTACAGCGCCCAACGAAAGCCGCGCCGCGGGGACCAGCTTATTCACAGGCGCTCAGTCAAAACAAAATCGATAGGCAAAAGGGTTCGGTTGCAGGTCAAGGTCCAAGAGTCAGGCAGAGAGCCAGCGAGACCTCGAGATTTTTACAGTACCTAACGAGGTGACGTTTCGGGAAACAGCTTATTCATATGAATCTAAAGTGCGTTTAGCTTTAAAGTAGCACTTTAGAATTTTTTAGACTACAATTACGATGGGAAGGATGCGTGTTAGATGTAACTTTTTCAGAAGGTGATTTTTCTTTTAGAAAATGCTAGATCTTCCGACTGTTTGATTGAACCATTCCTCTTCTTGAAGTATAAAAGTGATCTTTTGGTACTCAAAGTCTCGATGACTAAAAATTCATAAAAAATTTAAAACCATACAAAACTTCAACCATGGTAAAATTTTCCCATTTCTCAATGGCTGGGTGTGTCATTGGTGTTTCTTGTGTCCTAGGCTCTGACAGCTGCGTTCATTGGGCCCATTGCAATTTCTTGGCCACTGCCTTTATCGGTTCATTCCACTTAGCTCTTCATGAGAACATGTAGCCTCCACCAAGAGAATAGACCTTTTATTACTTAGTGTTAGAGTTCTGTTTAAAAGTAGTTTTGTGAACCATTTAAAAGTACATTTAGTTGTTCATGCCCGTCGATTATATTTTCTCATGACATAATTTGACAAATATGTATGCAGTTGTTCTACACAATGTAGTATACGTAGGCGTGTCAGATGAACGTAAAGGCTACTTACTTATCCCTCACCTACAACACACTTCAATCCTCCCAACCCTCCTATCTTCGTCAATTATTTACTATCCAACCACTCCGTTCAACCCGCTCCTCATCTGTCCTAACACTTCTTCGCCCTCCCGTCACCTCATCCTTAAAATTTGGAAATCGCTCGATAGCCATAGCTGCCCCACCCCTTTGGAATAAACTCCCGCCAGAATTGCGACAGTTGTCTGGTCAATCATACGAACTCACCAACATTTCACCTCTTTCAGTTTCTGCGCAGGTCTTTCACTCAAGACTGAAAACACTTCTTTTCCAGAAATCTTATCCTGATTCTTCCTCTTCCTCTTATCTCTCTTCTCACTTCAATTTCAAACATCATCCACCGTAGCCGTCCGACTGTCTGAGTGCCTGACTTCTGGATCTTGACCCTTTTGCCTATCGATTTTGTTTTGACTGAGCGCCTGTGAATAAGCTGGTTCCCGCAACTTAGCTTTCGTTGAGCGCTGTAGAAATCTCGAGATTACGATTACGCGATTACGATTACTTACTTATATGAATAAACTATGTACAGTGATATGGCGCTATAATTTTTAACCAATTGCTTTGGCTGACGCACTTACTTATTAGGCGGTCATCGGCGCAGTTTACCAGTCTGCTTTTAACGATCGAACTTCCTTTTGAGCCGAACGAAAATGAGAGCCACAGGCCAGGTGAGGATAAAACTCATTAAAAATACTCAAAAAAGCAGATAATACGCGAATTTTTAAAACCCATGACCCACATGTTGTGTGCCAGTATGCTATTGTTGAAATTCATTTCGTGATGACTCGAAAAATTGTCGACATCGCTGTTTATTTCTTGCACAAAGTGGTAAATGGAAAGCGTGCTGTCCATCCGCCATGACGAATTCTGTCGTGCGCACAAATTACCGTTCACTGACTTAAAAAGAAGGCGTAACTCATAGTAACGCCAGTACACTTTTGGACCAAAATAAAAATCGTACAAGCCATATCCAGAATAATTTCTGCCGCTGGCATGTCTGCAACTGAAATTTTACGTATAAAGACGACTATCATGAAACGTGGTAAAACAAAATCCTTATTAAAATGTCACCATGTTACTTGAATGTCTGCTTGAATGTTTGTAACTGGTGTGCGATTTTGTGGTGAAGTTGTGATTTCTGAGCCTAAGTGTAAAAAGTATAGATGCAGTACAAATTAATGTGTATTGTATTTATTAGTTTTGGCGTGCATTCTAAGCACTTGGGTAAATGAGAATGCTATACACTACAGCATCCGGTGTAGTTTAATACACATTATGTAGCTCCCTTGCTGATAATGCCACTCTCAAGTTCTGTTAACCACTGAGTTTTTCTTGTAGCACAGCCCTTAACTTTGTATTCTGTATGAAACAAAAGTTAGAAGACTGTGCAGAAAGAAATGCAGATTTTCTGTTTGAAACTGTCAAAACTGACTTTTGACAATTCAGAATTCTGCAACACATTGGTAATATACGCAGTTATAAGTGATTGTACACGTCATTGTAATTGATTGTTCCCCGGAGTAACCTAACTGCCTCAATCATGAGTGATACCAAAGCCAAGTTTTAAGACCAAAATTACAAAGCAGATAATAGTATTATCTAACAGTCCCATAAACCAATTCCAAGAAGTGATCATGTGTATAAAATTGTAGCAGTTGCGTTTTCTTACCATTGGCACATAAGAGTACATGACCTGCCCTGTCCCTCAGTGTATAGCTGAAGGCAATAGTACAAGATCATAAAATGCTAAGACTTGAAGATTTGACCTGTCAGGCAAAAGTCCAGCATGCTTACCACTAGACTGTTTGTGTCTCTTACTGGTCAGCTAATTACAAAAAACTGACATGAGTGAGACATTGTTACTTAAGAACTGGGTAAACAAGTAGCCATACAAATTGCACTTAACAATTGTTTCTGATTAAAGCTATACTGCCGTAAACAAATGGTAAAAACGTGCATGGTTAAATTCAGTTTTTAATGTTGTAGTGCCGTTTTATACACATTCAAGTCACGACTCAAGACACATCTTTTTCGGATATCTTATGACTGTAGTTGATTTTTGAACCCACGTACAGCGCCCTTTTCTTCGGCCTCGGCTGTGCTACGGCACTATATAAATTGTCTTATTATTATTATTTTAGCAATTTTCTTAAAGGTGCACTTTGCTGTTGTGTAGTTGAAGGAGTACAAGGTGCTGGGGCGTATGATGCCCACAAGCAAAGTGCGGGTACAGCCCATCTATCAGATGAGAATCTTCGCCCCTGACCGTCTGCAGGCGAAGTCTCGTTTCTGGTACTTTGCGTCTATGTTGAGGAAGGTGAAGAAGACCCAGGGAGAGATTCTTTGCTGCAGCCAAGTGAGTTACCTGCAGAACGATATTTTCGCATCTGTCTGGTGACCGATAGACATAGATGTCACATATATCATCATCTCCTTTATTGATCCAAAGTCTAGAATAATACTTCCTAAAAACGATGTGCGATAAAACGGGATACAAAAGGCACACTCAGAAAGTCCATTGTAATGACCCCTCAGATGACCCTTACAAGGACCCTTGACAGAAGTCCTGCTTAGTTTGGGCCACCCACTGACACAGTATCAAGTTTGACAACTTTTACTACAGCCATATAAATAAGACATAAACATAGATATCTGTGTGTCAAAGATTATAGATGTCTGTGTATCAAAGACGATGGGGAGATGTATGTATATAGATTTTAGGAATTTATATAGCACCACAATCAGCCAGAGATGTTATAAAGAAATGCTTTTCTTCACTGCTTTCTCTCATGTGTTGTAGGTTTACGAGAAGAAGCCAGCCGCAATCAAGAACTTTGGAATCTGGCTGCGTTACGACTCTCGCAGTGGATCGCACAACATGTACCGTGAATACCGTGACCTGACGACTGCCGGAGCAGTGACACAGTGCTGTAAGTAGCAGACCTCACTAAACTTTACTGCTCCATCCTGGAAGTGAGAACTATCCCTGTCACTTTAGGCTGTTACAGATCTTGTTTGCTTTACGTGTATGTTCTAGTAAAGATGAGAAACTACATCCACTGTCAGTTACAGAGATGGGCAGTGACTGTTGTATGAAATACTAAGTTTTTTTGTGCTTGATATTAACAGTAGTCAGATTTATAAAGTCATACTGGATGAAGTTTTATTACTAAAATATTATAAATTATTAGAACTAAATAGCAAATTAATATCTTGCTGCAGGGTGCATAAACGATTTTCACTGTGTTTTAGATCGTGACATGGGAGCACGTCACCGTGCCAGGGCCAGCTCCATTCAGATCATGAAGGTTCAGGTCATCCCTGCAAGCAAGGTCAAGTCCAAGAACCTGAAGCAGTTCCTGGTTAGTAGTTTCTCAGTATTTTAGCCTACAGTCCGCATTTTGGTTACCCTTTCCTTCTTCCTCTGTGGGCGTCTTTTATGGACGACCCCTCTGATTTTAAGGGTGATTCAGCACTAGTGATTGGGGTGTGCAATACCTCCATTTTGTGGCTACATTGCAGAAATGGTACTGATCAGCTAAGTACACTAATTTTTTAGAAAATAGGAGTATCGTAGCATGCTGTTTTGCATTTTAATAATCTTTGCTTTGTTAACTAGATAAAAGACGTACATTTCCATTTAAGTACAGTTTCGGAAATCATATGGACAGAAAGCTATTCACGAAGATTCTGATATGTTAAAAGTGCTAGAAATAGACTACAAACTTAGTTTTAGGGTTCTGTTAAATCCAGACAAATGTCTACTTTAAGTGTTGGAAATTTTTCTCATGTACCACTTGTTTCAGAATGCATTCACCACTTGTAAACTTATCTAATCTTAAGTGGACAAACCATATGAACATTTTCACTTAACTTATGCCTAAATATTTCTGGTGCCTGTGTGTTCAGTTGCTGTCTTCATTCATGCTGTTGTAGTTTGATTGTAGTAGTTTTTGCTAATTCATGTTTGACATTTGTGTTTTAGGACAGCAAGATCAAGTTTCCTCTGCCTCACAGAGTGAACCGCCAGCTGCACCACCCACGTTTCACCACTTCCCGGCCACACACCACCTTCTAAATCTACGTCTGTCAGTGGGGCCGAACTTTATAGAGCAAGGCACTAATAAAATGTTCCAAGTGTGCATTTGTATTCTGCCTTGTTAGATGTCAGAAGCCAGACAGAATTAATAAAATTGCTAGAACTGGTTGTGTTTTGAAGTCTGTTTAAACGAGATGCTACACAAACTAACAAGTTGACATTCTGATGTTAGGTTAAATGCTGGTCAAG
Source organism: Norana najaformis (assembly GCA_964023275.1). Taxonomy (NCBI): domain Eukaryota; kingdom Metazoa; phylum Annelida; class Clitellata; order Crassiclitellata; family Hormogastridae; genus Norana; species Norana najaformis. The sequence goes on from OZ029922.1 coordinate 28,969,226, forward strand.
GATGTTTGCAGACTTGATACTTTGTGAATTGGAATAGTGGAATATTCGAAACGGTCCTTCCTATAAAGTTATCAGTACATTTGAAAGCACTGCCAGAAAAATTACTTTGAGGGTGCTATGTGACCTTGGCAAAGTTTTTAACTCGCAACAAGCCAATTAGAAAGGAGGTTTCTTGTGGCCGTAACTTGGAAAACAAGCACAAGAATGCTTCTTTGATATTTGAGTTGGAGACAAATGTTTCACAATCAGTTTGCTAGTCTTAATTAAGATAAGTTCTGTCCTAACAAACTTAATCACTTAAGTGACTGTTCTGAGATACTGGTTCCGTCCATTGACCACAAATACCTAAAAGAATCTAAGCAGTTTAATGAGCTGTAGCCAAAATTCCAAGTGTTTCCTTCTCCCTAAACTCTCGATGATTGGTACATATTTTACCAAACAGGGGTTGTTTGACCTGCTTCTTCAACAGACCGTAACATACAGATAACCATGGAAACGCCTTAGCACGACCCAAAGCGCTGTCAAACCATCATCAAACAGTTGTCTTCAACTGGTTTTCAAATGAAATGCTTGGAAGTTCTCGTTAGATTGTTGGGTAGTACAATCAAAACTAAGCTACGAAACAAATTACTGGCACCAACTAGTGTTGATCTGTAACATTATCTCCATCATCCAATTATGTGGTAACCTCAACCAAGCATTTCAACATTTTAAAAAAATTCTCACTTGAAAGCTAAATGTGTTTATTAATATCCTACAGTTAAAAATAAGTTATTTCATGTAATGATATTTACATCCAATTTTCTAGAAAAAAAACAGCTAAGCATCGCATACTGTGTGCATCTACAATCTACTAACGTTATACAAAACCTATATTACCCAGTTTATTAGTTGTCTAACAAATTCAATCATGAGAATCACTCATATGAGAATGTCTATATATGTTAATTTATTAAAATATAAAAGTGACCCAACTGATTACAATCCATTCAAAGAAAAATCATAATTGAATACAATTTTTGTGAATATCTGTCTGGCAATATTCTGTGAATATCTGTCTGGCAAGAAGATCCTTTCCGAATTGTTTTGAGCAACCGGATTTGTTCAGTGAACTGACAATCCTTCGTTTTTCTTTGTTGATAAGTGTTATCTTTGCTGTTGTTCATAGCTTCTCTGTAGATGGCGCACCTCTTCGTTGTGCTGATGCCTTGCTTCATTCAGTTCTTTGAGTAGATGTTCATTTGTCTGAAGAAGAGATCTGCCGAAAATGATAAACACGAAGCTGACATTAGTACTGTAGTTAGGATTTTCAGCAATGTAATTAATCATAATCATTAACTGACATACATGTATTCAGGATCTTACTTGTGGCTGTCCTGAAGCATCTTTGCAAGTTCCTGCATCTGAGCAGACTGCTTCAAGCGAATTGTCAACGTTTCAGTCTCCTGCCTCAATCGACTGTTGTCCAGAAAAAGTCTCTCTGACAAAAGACAAAAGCAGTCGATGCAAAAACAGGGCTACAAACTTAAATCAGCTGGTTCCCACGACTTAGCTTTCATTGGGTTCTGTAGAAATCACGAGCTTATGAAACCTGTCTTGGCTCAACGTTCCTTATGTGTGGTGGGTGTGAATAAAGCTTGTTACCGTGACTTAGCTTTCATTAAGCACTGTAGAAATCTTGAGTTTACAAATTACTAACTATCCGTCCACCTACATATCCAGCCATCCAGTTGGATAGCTATCTATCCATACGCAATCTGTAAGTCTACCTGTATCCATGTGTTACATGTACGGAGTTCCCAATGAGCAACTCACCAATTTCTGCTCTGTCTTCTGCAGAACCGGAAGGAACGGTTGGGGTCCCAGTAACAGACTGAAGTTCAGCTACACGTTCGCTAAGCGTCTTATTTTCCTCGGTAACTTGCTGAAGTCGGCCACGTAGTATTCCCTTCAAAATACAAGAAAAGCACCGCTGAACTGATTATATGTGATGCCACATCGATATCTTGGCACGACAGTTGACCTTTGTTCACGTGCAAGTGACACTCGTTATCGTGCTTGCCCAAGTAGCTACATTGGTTAATGTGTACACCAAGGCAACTCTGAGCGTGAGGATGCCAGTTGGTTGTAGCTTATTTCACAGATTTGAATCTCGGGCTATCACGGTCCGCACATGGGGACCTTAAATGGCGTGGCATCCATTCAAACAGGCAGTGGTGGTGAAGGATCTCACCCAATAAAATCATTGCAGGGTGGAGGCCATACGGTCGCAATTGAATAACGTGTACATTTATATTTATCATCGTCAGCGTTTACAGCAATAGCTACTGATGAATGAGCTTTATACTGCTTTTTCAAGTTTAATCCAAGCCTATCCAGCACAGCAATGCAGAAGCTAATGACCACTGAGTAATCGAAAAATAAGATAATTACGCAACTCACCAAGTCTCGCTGGGCTCGAATCAACGAAGACTTCAGCTTAGTTTCATCGACAGGAAGTCCCGACCCGCCCTCATCGCTAAGGCCGCTGTCCATCGTCACGGCAACAAGCTTCTCATGCAGTCTCATGTTTTCGTCACGCGCTCGGTTAAGTTCGCTCCTCAGATGGTCCAGCTGCCGTTGCAAAGACAAAGAAGACAACCCAGCCGTGTGAGTGGCTGCATCACCAGCTCCACTGGACCCTGGCATAACCACTTGTTCCTGCTGAAAGCCACGAATCAGTTTTGTTACGTTGGCTAAAACAGAAACAGAAAACTTGTTTGTTGTATTTAAGTAACTGTAATTTATTTGTAATTGTAATCAAAGATTTATTTAGCGCATCTTCAAAAGATACTCATCAGAAGTGCTCTCAACCTGACAAGACAAAACCAAGATCGAATAAAATGGTTTTCAATCGCTTATGGAAAAGTCGTAAAGAAAGACCAAGAATCTCCTATCAGATTACTAGATAACCTGTTCCAGAAAGTTGGACCAACCATAGTAAAAAATGTAAAGTATCCCGTATCCCACAAGTTAGACAGAGGGAGGCACTCATTTCCTTTTCTTTAGGCTCTTGAGCCCACAATGGACGAATCCCAAGGTCCAGGACACGGGGGCAAATGCATTGCAGGACTTAATATTTACTTCCCCACTTACACCAGTACCAAATTATACTGCTTGGTGACATGGGCGCAAGCAAATTGCCCAGGGTCATTACAATGGAGTCAAACCCACAACCGCATGAGCAATTACCAAATGCGTTACCAATAGACCACCATGCTGCAGGAATTAAGTATAATGTTTATTTCTAATCTAATCAATAATTTACAACAACAAAGTATACAATACAGCAGAATGAAAAACAATGATAGCTAATCAAACAACGCAACATAATACAAACTTTAACATACAGTTTGAGTGAAAACTATCAGTATTTATAACTGGGTAACTATCATAATCAACAATTTTTTAGCAAGGCCACTCACTCTTAAATCTCTCATTTTTGAGCAGCGACTTTGACCCGTTCCAGTATTTGTCAGCCATGTCGCTGATTTGACTAATGAAAGTTTCGTGAGGATTGGGTGAACCGGAAGATGCTTGGGTAGCCTGGGAGTCAGATGCAGGCTCCACTCGTTCCCAGTAGACCCTGGAAGCTGGTGGAGATGAGGGTGGCAGAGGTGATGATGGCCGTGGGGGAAGATCAGATGAACTGTCTTGACTGAATTCACGTTCCTGCAAAATACATGTAGATCACTAGTAAATTTACATAGCACCATTTTAAGAAATCTAATCTAATCCTCTAATCTAGTTTGATCTAACCTATTCTACTCTAAGTGAAGCTACACAAATTAAATGCAGAATGTAGGGGAGAAGCTCATTTCCCACTCTGTAAACCAATGATTTAGAGTTTGAGCCTAAAAGGATGACCCCTAAAATGACCCTTGCAATGACCTTTGAAATGACCCTTTTAATGACCCTAGACAAGTTGTTTGCACACACTTGCACCGCAACTCAGATTCAGATTTAATGACTGACCAGGTAATAAGCCTAATAAATAATAAAATAAACAAAGTACAGAATAAAATAAATTAATTAATATGCAAATTCTGATAGGGGAATCAGATGCAAGAATCAGACGGTGTTATCTTACCCCATACATTTCCACTGTACAATCCGTCCGCTCTTCGAAATTTGTGCCAGGCGCTGGTGACGGTGGTGAATGCACGGCCATAAGCTCCACTTTTCTCTCGTACATTTCTATCAAAGCATCAAAAAAACTTAAACTCCAACCGTAGGTCACAGCAGCCAGTTGGTTAGACAACTCGCTTTGTAAAGCAGAGTACGGGTTCGAGCCTCCTCTGAGACGGTTACTGTGCGGGGGACCTGGACCTTGAGCAAGTCCTTCATCGCAATTGCTTTGCACCTCAGATTCAGATTTACTGACCTTGCATGCGTAATAAATGCATAGTTAATTATAATATTAATAATAATTTTAATTCTGCTTTCTTTTTTAATTTATAAAGCACAATTATGACATTATAGGGACAAGGCACTGATATATGGTGCTAAGTGGCAAGTGTTTAATCTTTGGCTTTTATGGTTACTCTTCAAAAGAGTTTCACAAAACCAGCATATTACCGTTAGTTTTACCTTTGTCTCAGAGGAGACTTGAACCTACAGACTTCACAACAGAAACTATCACTCAAACTATCAGTCACCAAGTCATAAAAAGTCACCCAAAAATTACTCTAATGCTATCGACAAGAATGTCGAAACATTCGTGGGACCTTCAGATATCAAGTTTAACGGTCAAGTTCATTTTTCAACAACTGTAAAATTTGGAAACTGATTCATTATGGGTAATTAGCAGAGACCGCAAAATTTCATGTCACTGACCTCAACTTGGAGATTTATGAATGTGCTGTATAACCCCATGAATTCTTATATAAAACAATCAAGTATACGGCTGCAAATTTAATTTAATGTCTGAACGTGTATCCCCTTTTCAATGCAACTTCTTTACAGCATGTAACTGCTCTGGCTCTCAAATCTTGTGATACACTGAAGTTCTAGGGTATTACACAATAAAACATGCCTTCTGCATTGCAGGAAGTTTCATAGCTAAGTAAAAATGACCCACCAGGGTTTGGGGTGAAATGCCCCACCGCTTTGTTAGAAGCATAAACGTCGGTTGCACAAAACAAACTGGAACTCGAAGTAGATACTTGTTGCCTAAAATTTAAAAAAAAATAACACTTCAACACATAATTTCCTTATTTAATCTAATGACTTCTATAGCACCACTATCATAAAGCACAAGGCATCAATCAACGCTTGAAACCACGTTCAAAGTTACAGTCCATTGCAGAAGCCTTGTCAAAATCTGATGGGTCAGAAAAACCAGAATTCAGGCTACAACAACATCTTATCTGATAGCTTCTGCAGTGCCATTATCACGATGCAAAGGCATCAATCGATTTCTGCTTCAAGTGAAACCACAGACAAAAATCTGTTGGACAGGTCCAGTAATAATCCAGTGGGGCACAAAAAACAGAAGTCAGGCTACAACATTATAGCCAAACACTGCGACTTAGATCCAAGACAAAGAAGCGTAAGATCGATTTGTTTACAGTCAGTCAATCAGAAAGATATTGAACGTGAGTCACCTGGCTTTGTTTGAGTCCTTGTTATCCGAGTTTGAAGCAGACAAGATGATTGGATAGAGGTTAGGGTATTTGCTTTGGATGTCTTCCACATTCAAACCGCTCAGCGTCTGACCTAAACAAAATCAACTCGGAATGCAACTCTACGTCAAACTTTTCCAACTCTGCAAAGAATGAAAAACTGCTCTTGGGCTGAACATCTATTCATATTTCTCTTCTCGCGTTTTCTTCTCTTCTCGTTTCACTTCATTTCAATTCATACTATTAAGTAAGTAAGTAGGTATCTAGACATTTAATATAGCAACTTATCAGAACTTATAAACAGCACCATCTATGCAAGTCAAAATGGTGTCAAGTTATTAAAAGCAAGTTAAGTTCATCAGTAAGGAAACATCGCTTAGACAACCGTAGAAGTCACCACTGGTACACACACACACACACACACACACACAAACAGCCCAACGTACAGATTATAATTTACCTACAAATTATTTTTTACTCAAGGATAAAATCCATAGGCAGCAGAAAAAACAGCTAATTAAAGCAGAGTATATTTACATTTACCTGGATCAGACTGTCTGAAAGATGGTCTCATACCTGCATCCGATGCTTTTCCATTCTCAGTGAGAGGCGTTGTGACACTCAGGCCAGAGAAAGACTTCATCGTAGTCGGCAAATCGCCACTGTCGCTCGTCAGAAAGGCTTTGTTCATTTGACGAATGACTTATAAAAAAATCATCAGTTACAAGTTAGTCTTCCCACCAACCAATTCCAAACATCACTCACAGTAGCCGTCTGACTGCCTGACTCTTGGATCTTGACCTGAAACCGAACCCTTCTTGCCTATCGATTTTGTTTTGACTCAGCGCCTGTGAATTACCTGCTTTTCCCTAAACTTAGGTTTCATTGGGCGCTGTAAAAATCTAGAGTTTACAATTACGATTACAACGATTACAGCTTACTCATTTAATAGCTGGGTTCGTTAGGAAAGGGGGCGCAAGAGGAGCAGAAATTTTTACACATCTTTCTACCTCAGTGAAGATTTGAACCCCAAACTCTTAGTTGACAGCCCATCGTGCTAACCACTAAAGTATCATGCACCACTAGATGCTATTCACAGAAACTGTAATATATCAGCATCAAGACCGTCCTAAGTGGCGTGGTACGGTGGTCTATCATTAAATAGTTTGGTCAATGATCATGCGGTTGCGGGTTCGATTCCATGTAACGACCTTGGGCCAGTTGTTTGCACACACCGTGCCTCTGTCACCAAGCAGTAGAATTGGGTACCGGTGAAAGCTGGGAAGTAGATGGCAAGTCCTGAGATGCACTGGCTCCATGTCCAGGACCTTGGAATTCGTCCGTTGCCAGCTCAAGGGCTAAACAAGCGCCTTCCATACATCTCACTTGAGGGATATGGGATACTTTACCGCCCTTAGCACCTGGACTGTCAGCTGACTGTACTTAGCATCATGAACATTAAACAAGGTGATAAGTTTGCCTACCATTGGGAGAATATTCCTCTGAGCTGACAGTCTTAGAAGACGAACCAGTGATGACGTTGCGAGAAAGGTTGCCCTCCGTCCTAAGCACGTGACTTAGCAAAGCTTCATCATCATCATCTAAACATTCAAGTCGCTATGCAATAATGGTGATGACATTGTTGAAGATGATGAGAGGTTGATGAAGATAATGATAACAACAAAGATTAAAAAGATGATGTTAATCCAATCTAATCTGAGCCATTCTAAACAATATCTATCCAATCCATTTTAACCAATCCAACTTAACTCAACCCATTCTAACCAATCCAGTATATAATCTGATCTATTCTAATCAATCCAATATAATCTGGTCTATTCTAACCAATCCAATTTAATTCAATGTAATCCAATCCAATCCAAACCACTGCAATGCAGTCTAAACATTTCTAAGAAGCCCCACAAGGCAGTGAACAAAGTCACTGTTAAACTGCCGTACAAATAAAAATTCCAAATAAAAACAAACTTCAGTTTCTTACGGAACATGGGCGTTTTGGCTAGCGACTTGACATGTTCCACCCTTGGATTTGGCCTCTGCTCAGGAGTTGGAGGTCGGAATGGACGGTCCGTAAATAGCGTTGCCTGGTCTGAGCTGAAGTGCATCAACGCTGCCTTGCGCTCGAGATCACGCACTGCACGATCGTCTGTTGCCAACCACAAAAACAGCACCAACTGAGTAACTCGGGCTCCAAGTAAATGAAAGAGTGATGACATTCTATGCACTGTTTTGAAAATTCAGGATTTTAGTAGAGTACAGAAAAGGCAGTAAATTCATCTAAACTTAAAGCTCATTTGTTTCAAATTGCGCACACACCACAGCCCAACTTCTGATTTCCCTGACATACTGGATTTTGACTGGGCTCTTCAAAAGATTGCGAGTTTTGACTAGGGTTTAACTTGAAGCGAGCATCGAGTGATACCTTATGCATTATGATGACGGCGCTAAATAAGACATTAGATTAGATTTACATTAGACAAGTTAGCAAAAAACAATGTAAGACTCACAAAGATAAGCTTATAAACGAAAGTTTACAAGTTTTAATTTAATTTTAACATGTGTGAACTAAATCAGTAAGACATTTACTAAACTAAACATTTTAAAAAGGCAAAATTGAGCATGCAGTCATTTTAGAGAAAGAGTTTTAATGCAACTGGCTGTCGTTGTTACAAATTTCCCATTACTGGCAAAGCAGTTCAAAATTAAAATCGCTCACCAAGTCGTCGGAGGTTTGGAAGCATGTGAATCAGAAAGAGTCGATAGTCAGGTTCACTGCGGGCAACTGGGTTCAGCCTCAGGTCCAACTCTTGCAATTTAGTATTCGCACGAAGTTTGGACAGTTCAGAAAGATTTGGAACGTTGTTGTAATACCTTTGTTCAACTTAAGGGTAAACCGCAAACAGTGTTTAAACCAGGCAGAAGAATATACCTAATTTTAGCACAATCTTGCGCCTACTTTTAATACAACAAAGTTGAACCTAATTTTGGTACAAAAACATTGAACTTAATTTATAGTCTAGTTTTAGTACAATTTTTGGTCTAACTTTATTACAAACCTTGGAACTAATTTTAGTACATCATTGGGGCTAATTTTAGTACAACCTTGGGATTAATTTCAGAACAACCTTGGGATTAATTTCAGTACAACCTTGAACCAATTTTAGTACAAACTTGGCCTTATTTTAGTATAACTTTGAGCCTAAGTTTATTACTGTAGAACCTTGTGCCTGACAGGTTAGTACATATACAACTTTGAGCCTAATTTCAGCACAACAAGAGCCACAGACACAATATTTAGCAAAACTGCCTTGACTGCTCAACTAACAAGATTAGGAGTTATCCTAGTGTGGCAAATTTATGAGCACTCTTAACATTCTTTGTTACTTTACACATCAGAATTCACTTTTGCCATTACATCATTTGCATGTTAAATTCCATAAACATCCATGCGGTTGACATATTTTAAAGGATACAGATTCAGCTTTTCCAGAAGCTTTAAATTCTCCAACCCCTACAGAAAAAAAAACAGGAAAATTACCTTTCACAGAGAAGCATACATCAAAACCTCGTGATCACATGCATCCCCAAAACTTCTGATTTTACACAATAATAATTTATTCAGTCTTCAACTGCAGCCTCCTTACACTGTAACCCTGTTAAAATGCACTATTTGATACAACACTAAACATCAGTATGATAAAGCAATTCCAGCACAAAGCACTTACGATTCTTCACTGGAACTTAAAAACTGAAAAAATTAGCCTATTTTATGAAAATGTCACAATTCTTCCAGTAATTACACCACAAAATCCAACACATAACAAGATCAAAAATTAGTAAATAAACATATTTGTTTTGCATTTAATTCAATAAAGTTAGTCAGTAAATATATGTGTTTTGCATCTAGACATTTCCGATATGAATTTTACAGGCAGCCTCCAAAAATCCAAACAATTCTGTTGCCTAATAACTATAAATCTCTTAATTTTCCACCTTTCCTAGCAGTCATGTTTCGTGGGCCCATAGCTATCTACCAGCCGCCACCAGTGGCTCAATGTGGCCAGCCAATGAACTTAGCTCTCTCGGTCAAGCAAGCAGATGAGTAAAAATATGAAGCTAATTTAGAAAAATAATGGAAGCAGATTTTACTGATAAACTTTCAATGGCATTTCTCGACACATCGAGCGACTTCAGCCGAGAGAAGTGTTTAAGCGAATCCCCAAAACCAGATATCTTCTCGTGGTATGTACCAGGTAGAGACAGTGAACGCACATTATCTGAAACAATCAGAAATCATTCACCGTGGTGACCAAACAAATTACCAAAACTGCTCTAAAATAATCCAATGACTTCTATAGCGCCATTATCGAACTGCATAAGGCATCAATTAATTGTCGCTTCCAATGAAACAGTAGTAAAAAATCTCTGCAGCCTTCAACTGTCTTCCATTTCATCAAGATTACAACATCGTAATCGTAATCCCAAGATTTCTACAGCGCCCAACGAAAGCCGTACCGCGGGGACCAGCTTATTCACAGGCGCTCAGTCAAAACAAAATCGATAGGCAAAAGGGTTCGGTTCCGGGTCAAGATCCAAGAGTCAGGCAGAGAGACAGCGTGGCAGCTACGGTGGGTGATGTTTGGGGCTGGAAAGCAGAGGCAGATAAGAGGACGAAGGAGTGTCAGGATAGATCTGTGGAAGAGGAATGTTTTCAGTTTTGAGTGAAAGGCCGAAGCAGAAATTGCAAGCGGTGGAGCATCGGTGAGTTTGCATGATAGGTCCGAAAACTGTCGCAGTTCTGGGGGGGGAGTTTTTTCCAGAGTGGTGGGGCAGCTATGGCTATGAAGTGATTACCAAATTTTAAGGATGAGGTGATTGGAGGGCGGAGAAGTGTTAGGGCAGAAGAAGAGTGGGTTAAGCGAAGCGGTTGTATTGTAAATAATTGACGAAAATAGGAGGGTTGGGAAGATTGAAGTGTGTTGTAGGTAATTGATAGGACTTTGTACTCGATTCGTTCAGGTATTTTTAAGCCAGTGTAGTGATTTAAGAACAGGAGTGATGTGATGGTGTTTGGGGGTTTTGGTAACAGCACGAGCAAGAGCATTCTGTATGGCTTGAAGGTGATTATGACCTTAAAGTAGTAAAGTTAAAGTAAAGCATTTGTTGCAGGCGCTTGGATTATCAAAGGGATTAATTTGCAGGGTGGTGTAAATAGTTCTTTCAATCGCACCACCTTCGCGCATCCAAACAAGTTCGAACAAACCTAGTCAGCTTGAGACCGACTTCTCCTGCCGGGTCTGCGAGGGCAAAACTGCGAAACGCCTAAAGCGCAGTACAACATCTATGCGAAAACTGACTGGACCTTCAAAATGCAACAATAAATTGCACTGAGAAAAAAGTGCTAACCTAAATTCTCGTGTTTAATGAGAACTTTATCTCGTATCCAATCCTCCGTTATCACGAGCGCCATGTTTAAACAACGACCGTAACAGCGAAGCGCATGCGCACGCTATACTGCCTATGGAAGTCCACTGGTGACATTTAAACACCAAGAAAATAATTCAGCAAACTTCAGATCTGTTTAAGAATCACTGCTACAATATTATTGTAAGGCAATGTAGGGCCTGATGTAATGTTGATCTTAGCGCAATAAAAAGGCTGCGTTAGGGAGACCAGCTTATTCGCCGACGTTTAGTCAAAAAATCCCCCAAACCAATTTTTCGGGTCAAGTACATCTATTCCATCATGCTTCCCACCGGAGCTTGGCTTCTGGTTTCTCTGACTTATCGGATTTCTACCCGGCTTCTCGTAATCGTAATTCAGAAATTTCTACAGCACCCAACGAAAGCCACGTCGCGGAGCCCAGCTTATTCACAGGCGCTCAGTCAAAACAAAATCGATAGGCAAAAGGGTTCGGTTCGATTTCAATGTCATGGTCGAAAAACAGGAAGTTCAAGCCAAGAAAGTCTGAGGGGTTAGGGCAGAAAAGGTTTACGGTCTTGTTGATACGGAAATTGGAAGGCAGGTGAAACATGGTAACACGGATAAGACCGTTTGGAAACTTCAGTTTTAACGTTTCAGAGTAATTTTCCAGTGATGTAATGGGCTAAAACTGTTTTTAGTGTGGCCTGGCATATCCCAAACAGCGGCGTTCATTAATTGGTCCCATTTAGTTGATCGGTACTGTGTCAATGGGGCAGCTGGTGGCAATCTATGGGCCAATGAACGTGGCTGTGCCTTTTTTGTTAAGGTTTCCAGATTTTTTAAAGGTCAGAAAAATACATTTTCGCAAAATCTTTTAGTTCCCCATATTTTAATGACTTATTTTTAGTTTACCTGTATCTTCGATTACCTTTTAATTCATGACCAGTTAACATAGTTTTATTATTCCCTTTTCTTACGTCACGAGCTTAGTAGTATGTATGTATGTAGGAACTTGGTATAGCGCCTATTAAATGCCTCACAAAGGCTCTTCCTGCGCTAACTTAAATGATGTTAAGTGTCATTAAGAACAAAAATTCCGTCATTTTAGCAAGCAGTGTTCAGATAACTAGAAATGTCACCAGCTGAGGACTTGCGCACACATGAGTAGCCCTAACCGTGATCAGACTGGGGATAAGTCTATCAGTGACATGACTCCAAAAACAAATGGGGAGGAAATTGTGGGATTGTCCTTCCACGGATCCGCGTTTGCATGGCAAATCTAAATCAGTGGTCCGTTTAGCTGGTCGGCAAGAGTGTTGTAATGCCACGGCGCCCCAAAATCTGGGTGACCCACCTTAGCACTACATTACCCGTCTCCCCCGGCCTGACATGGCAGTTTCGGACCGACTTGAAAGACAGTCAACCTACATTGCGACAGCGATTCGCATACCACCTAAAAATTTCAGATTTCTATCTCGGTCCATACACCGCAGCCCGGGTACCTGATTAAGATGGTATGGTACTCATTAAAATGTCAGGAATGGCGCCATTCAAGGGCAACAGTGAAGGGTGATGGTGTGTTATTTGATGTAGGCCTGGTTTCTTAAAGTTGGCCATAATTATGATGCATATCACAAAATTATGACAATAGGTCATATAGGTTCAAGTCTTGTGCCAAAACTTTCCAGTGAATTTGGGTAAACCTTCATTTACTAAGATAAGGGTAATAGGGCAGACGACACAACAGCACAAGCAGTTCACAAAACTTACTCAATGTGTGGTAATAATTTATTTTTATATCATTTCCAACTAACCCTGTTATTGTTGCTAGTTTTCTGTATTGAATAGTTTACCTAGGTAGCAAGTTCTATACAAGACCCTCTGAACGAGCACAAAGAATCCTACAAGATCTAAAGATACACTGTTCTACCAAGACTAGATTTTCCATTTCACATCTAGTAGCTAATCAATCTGCACTTCCAGAATGAATTGGCTGATAAAAAATGTGGTCATCGTTTGCATAATTAATCAGAGCAATTAACTTAAATTTTCCGCACTGACTAATTAATAAACCACATTTTTTAAGGCTTTTTAAGTTCTAAGGCTTGAGCATGTAATATTTACACTATGAGAACACAGCCATATACATCTCAGTGATGCTAATTATGTTTTAAAAGATGCTAATTATGTTTTAAAAGACTAATTTTGGAATATTTAATCTTCATTCAAGCCCAATGTACAGAACCGAAAACAAAAAAAAACAACAAAACAATTTGTAAAAAAACAATCGTACCTTTTACAAACTCAAATACATTAGCACAGAAGACAAGGGCCTAGAAAAGATGCAAATGTTGTACATTCATGTTGTTCGATTGCGTCTGCAATTAACTGATGCCAAACCTCTCACCCATTCAATAATAAACTACCTTCCAAATATCTCCGTTCCATAACAACGGCAAATCTCATCATACAATGAAGCTGCAACAAAAGCCAACTAACTGAAATTACCTCAAAAAAGGAGTTTAAATCAAATGCATCTCTTATTTTACAGCCTTGGAACATTAAAATAAGTCTGTTAAGTGCAGAATGGCCAACAGCCAACGAAACTCGATGGCTAGACATAACAGTTGCATCAGCTACAGAATTCCTATCTGTAAACGACAACATGGAACACTGACGATCTAGCAAAGTCGTCAGAGTGAGCAGAGTTCACGAGATGATCTTGACAATGATACGCTTGTGGAAACAATACAGTACTTAAATCTGTACAACAGGTTCAGGATGAATGAATGAATGACACAGTGTGATGACGTGTTGACACAGCACGACCAAATTAATTAGATGAGAAGACAGTCATGAATAGACGAGAATTTTATAGTTCATCTTTCTGGGACTGTTCTTTGTCCGCTTTGTCTTCGGCCGTCTCCTAAAAAAGAGAAAGCGTTACCACAATTAACGCCAAGCAACATAATTAGGCCACCATTTAAGAACAGATTTTCTGAGTTTTTAATTTAAATTCGAACTGACTGTTTTACAAAAAACATCCTATCATGACAATAGCCAAACTACACTGATCAATCATTTGTCTTTAATATTATATTTTCTTGCATTTTGATACCTATTTTAAAATAAAATTGACTGAAATAAAACTGACTGTAAAAAATTAACCAAAAACCACCATAAAGACAAGGAATGTTGTTAGACATGCTTTGGTTACATTTACTGTGAAAACATTCTGAAGATTCTGTAAAACTTTTCATCCTATAGCAAAGATCTCTATCTCCTTACCGCTTCCTCCTTTTCCTCCTTGTCCTTATCGCTGTCTTCTTCCTCTTCTTCTTCCTCTTCCTCAGCATCATCTTTCTTTTCCTCTGTAATAACAAAATCAATCAGATTTGTAAAACATAAGAAACTGCAGAAGTCACTTTGACTGGGCATTACTATTTACCTTCAACTCATCCCCTGATCATCTCACAACAATATCATGATTCTTCTTATGGCATATGCAGAGCTAAAACTTGTACTCCATAAAATAGTAAAATGGCTTCCTTCTCGTCCTCTAAATGAAAATGGTAATTACCATAAACACATAATTGCAATGATTAGCCTCTGTTGCATTCCTTATAAATCCTGTCCTCAAGAATGAACCCAAGATAAGCCTTGAACCAAGTTGCAAAAATTGATCTAACAGCCAATATAAGGTAAACTTTAATAAAAAACCTACCATCTTTCCTCTTCTTTTCTTCCTCCTCGCGCTTCTTCCGTTCTTCTTCGTCAAACTTGTCCTTCATTTTCTTTTCACCGTCTTTGGCTTTGCCCCAAGTCTCCTCACCAAACTCTTCAGCATACTTCTCATCATCTGTAATCAGTAAGTTGTCGAAGATCGTTCCGGACTTCACCTACAAACATCAATCAGACTTCATTTAAATGTTAACTATGCATGGCAAGCTTTCCATTAAAAACCCTACAATCAAAACCACCAGATAAAACATAAAAGGACTCTTACACACTGCTTGTTTTTAAATTTCTTAACCAGTAAGGTAAGGCAACTGCTCATTAATTACAATCTCCCCAATAACATTAGCCTTCAGAGGTTTACGAAAGCAAGCTCTTTCAACTGAAGCACAAACAAGACAAAACCAACAACCTTTACTTTTCACGTTAAATGGCTGAACAATGAATTTCACATAAACTCAGATGCAGAGATGACAGGCATGAGCAATCTGCTGCTGAAGGCACCAACGCACAGCCTTTGCTGTCCATGTCTCCAATCTATATTCTCCAGTTAATTCATGTTTTCAATATTATCTAACATTTGGACAGAAGATGCATCTTTGGGATTACTATGTCGCATACCTGCCAGAGATCGAAGCCGATAGCACCAATGTCGCTGTATCGGTACAGAAACTCATCTGGTGAATATTCAGGATTGTCAATCTCTGGCTGAACCCAAGCTCCTTTGTACGCAGGATTGGGGATCTGTTTCGGCTTCCATTCTCCCTGTTATAAACACAACAGAGGGTTGGAAAAGTCCACAAGCAAAAATGACACACACACAAAACCGTAATAAATATTCTGGAGCATTCAAGCCAGAATACATGCACCTCGATTTCTTCTATCAACGTCTCTTGGCAGGAAATAGGAGTTTCCATTTCTCCAACTGCTGCTTCAAAGATGTAAATATCAACAGCCAGTTTGCAGTCAAATACAGTCAACCCCACTTTTAATGGGACCTTTGGGAGACATAAAAAATGCCACATTACATTGTATGATGATGTCACTTAACAACTGTGTCGTATGAATTAAATTTGAAAATGGTCTGCATCACAGTGACATATCAGGATCTGCAAAATAGTGAAGTGCTTTATAAGGAAGTCCTGTTGTACCATACACACGTGCATCAGTGATTTTAGCCTTCAGCTACAGATGGACGAGAACAGAGGGAGTTACCTTGTATTCTGGGTTGTCGATCATTGGTGGCTCCCATTCACCATCCATCTCATCATCCCAGTCGTCTGGCTTCTTGGCTTCTGGGTCTGGAATGTGTTCTGGCTTTTCCCAGTCCTCTGGCTTCTTGTCCTCTGGGTCATCCAGCTTCTCACGGTCATCCCAATCCTCAGGCTTCTTCGCGTCTGGATCCTTGATCTTCTTGGGAGCCAGGAAGTCCCAGTCGTCATCGAGCTTTCCGCTCTCTTCCTTCTTGTTGTCGATCTTGACTTCGTATGTGTTGTCGGGTCGGACGATCAGAGTGTACAGGTGCGACAGGACGTCATCCTGAAATCAGTCATAGCAGATTGTCAAAACTGGTTTCACGAACAGATGAAGACGTGCCGATACAAATCACATTTAAGGACCTGAGTTGACCTCATTTAGCCATATGCATTAAACAACTTTGTTCCATATCACAGCAGTTTTCTAGCATTCAAACCACAATCTCTAAATAACATTACACAAAAATAATAGTAAAAAATATGTTTGTCCCCAATTTAAAATGAAAACTGGTGTGTCTATAGTTGCAGTTTATCGACGCTGTGTCAAAACGAAGACATTTAGCATCGCCCTCCTCCTTTATCTACGCTTCAGACTGGCACCACCCGAACATCGCAGTGGAGGAGTTGAAAACAGTTTAAAAAATGCCCTCGGATCATACAAATGTCTGGGATATGTTCAATACTGTGCTCACCTTGCAACGAATTTCTTTCTTTGTCAGAAGATTATTTCCCTTGTAGTTGAAGATGACATGGACCTTCTTTGTGCTGTAACCGCAGATATCTGGGCCAAACATGATGTAGTACGGGCTCTCGCCATGCATGTTCTTCTGGTCGAGATCGCTAGCGAAGAGCTTGACGTAACCACCACCGCAATCAATTTCTTGTTCGTGCTTCACGGTGAACTGAATGACGAGTGTCTTGCCATCATTTGTGAACGGCTTGTCGAATTTGGCTGAAATGCCGTAGAACCGGGCATCTTGTGTCGTCTGTATACCTAGATGCAGAGAGAAAATCCAAAGGGTCAAAATAAAGAAAATGCTTCAAATCAAATCTAGACTCTTTAGAATACAAGGCTGTTTGGACAGTCAGATCTGCAAAGACACCTGAAAAGAACTGCATATGCTATGTATGCAAAATGTTATGAATGCCCATGTGCAGCATGTTAATCTATCAGTAACGCGTTTGGTCAATGATCATACGGTTGCGGGTTCAACCCCGTGTAACAACCCTGGGCAAGTTGTTTGCGCACACCATGCCTCTGTCACCAAGCAGTAGAATTTGATACCAATGTAAGCTGGGAGGTAAACGGCAAGTCCTGCGATGCACTGGCCCCATGTCCAGGACCTTGGGATTCGTTCACTGCCGGCTCAAGGGTCTAAGAAAAGGAAATGAGCATCTCCCCTAATCTCACTTGTGGGATATTTTACTTTTTATATATGCATAGTACATATCCGTTTTTCATATATGGTTCCCAAATTTTGTTGCAGACCTTGCAATTTCATGGTATTCATATATTTTTATTTTAAAAGACAAAAAATACTAGTAAAACTGCCACTAACCAAAAATTTTACATATATGTCAAAAGCAAAATAAAGTTTTACCTTTATCCTTCTCGGCATCATTGTAGAATTTGCCTGCACTCCATGCAAACTTCCCCTGTTCTGCTCCTTTAGATGTTGATTCCACCCATCGACTCTCCCAACCAGCTGTCAACAACATAAATGAAAACATCATTAAGAACTTTTAATCCATACGGTTGATTTGCCCTTTGTCCTATTTCAAGAACAGGCTAAAGCTATTTCTGGATTTAAGAGGGCAATTCAGCACTGACAAATGAGCAACACTGAAAGTCTAATGAAAACCGGATTAACTCAAAATGTGACTGGGCATAAATGAGAAAGGCATATCAAAAGCTGGAAAAGAATGAGTAAACTTATGGCAAACTTATAACCGTGGATAAGCAAAACTTTACGAAAAGTAAAAGCTGACAACCTGAGCAACTACCCGCGCAACCCGACAACTGCCAAGATTTCTTGTCAAAATGGGCAGTTTTTTGAGGGGTTGATAAACTTCTTAGATTATCTGAACAAATACAGGTAATCAAGCGATCGTGGGTGGGAAGCCCTCAATGTGCATCGCTATGGGAGCACGATTAAGATATCGAACCGGCATTTCTGAACCTACAACACTGAACTATGCAAGTGCCGCAAACCACAGGAAATTAAGCAGAATCATTTCCGAAACTAAACTGATCGCGGACAACCCAATCACCGGCATATACACAGAAACCATCGATCCGGTCCAGAGAAAGCTCGAGAACGTCGATCGAACCGCTTACACGAGACGTAGAGCTGCCGCTTACCGTCGAATTCCTCCTTGAAGTAGACCGTCGGCTCGGCCAGCGCGATTGCGGCGAGACAGGCGACGATGACAGCGCGAATTGCGGACATTATTTTCAGCAGCTTTGCAACGCAGAAGAAGACGAAGAAGCGGCCCTACTACTGACCGGTCACCCTCTCTGGACACTGTGGTCACTCAGACGGACACAACGTACAGAAGCGACCTACGAAGCTGAAGCACTGAACGATGAACGACCGTCTTGTGCATTAAAAGACCTAGACGCCAGATGGACGCTTCCGATTGGTCCACGCGCCGACCAATCACAGCGCTACACCTCGATAGCTGTTTCCTGGCCATCCACGCACATCGGTATATGCGCCCATTTAATTCATATAGCGCTTTCATTGTTATTACAAATTCCGAATAATTATATATTTTCTTATGTATATGTATATTCTTTCATATATATTCCTAAACAAGTACATCAAATGATATATATCATCATTTTCATTTATATATGTCATCATTTTCATTTATATATATATATACAACGATATATATCATCATTTTCATTATATATATATACATATATTCAACTAGAAATTATTGTTATTATATATATTCAACTATATATTATTTTAAGTTACATGTATGGTATTTTTAATTTTTGTGTGTATATATATATATATATATATATATATATATATATATATATATATATATATATATATATATATATATATATATTATTGATTATATTTATTGCGTAAATGTAGGATCTTCTATTGCACTATTCCAACGACTTCCTGTTAAGTCTATCTAGTAAGTAAGCAGTTGTTGGCTGTCGCTGATTGGCCGAAGTTCTACACGTGAGTCAACTGTGATATGTGCTCACGCACCCGGCCAATCATTGTCATACAACACATGACGTTCCAGAATTAAACAAGTAAGCAATCGTTGGCTGAATCTGATTGGTTATAGGATTTTCTCGTTCGAACGCTGGCACTTGAACAGAATGAATCCTTCACATAAATAAATGATTAATCAGGGTAGACACGTAAACACACTCAGCCAATGAGCATATTCCACAATATTAGGCTCCCACAGACGAATTTTATGATGTTAAGAGCGTAATCGTAAACTCGAGATTTCTACGGCGCCCAACGAAAGCTAAGTCACGGGAACCGGTGACCTCATCTAATCTAAAAACTTTTGTAGCGCCACTTTCATAACGCTTAAGGCATCATTCGATGCTCGCTGCTAAACGACATCGTTGTCGAAGTCAAATTCCACGGTGAGTCCGGTAGGAAAGCCAAGAGGTATCCAGAATTGTATCCAATTGCATCCAGAGGACACAAAGAAAGCCTACGGAAAACCATACATTTAGGCCTACATTTTACATATGACAGGGCCAGATCATCATCTGCCTCCATCCACACCTTTAATACTAACTCTTCTGTCCGCAATTTAGGTGTTATTTTCGACCAGAACCTTACTTTTTCTGACCATATCACCCATCTTTCCCGCTCCTGCTTCATGCATATCCGCGATCTTCGCAGAATCCGGCCTATGTTTGATTTCAAAACCGCATCTACCATTGCCACACCCATAGTCCATGCAAAACTTGACTACCGCAATTCACTTTTCCTTAATATCGACACAACCCAGATTAACCGCCTTCAAGCTATCCAGAATGCTCTCGCTCGTGCTGTTACCAAAACCCCCAAACACCATCACATCACTCCTGTTCTCAAATCACTGCACTGGCTTAAAATACCAGAACGAATCGAGTACAAAGTCCTATTACTTACCTACAACACACCAATCTTTCCAACCCTCCTATTTTCGTCAATTATTTACAATACAACCGCTTCGCTCAACCCGCTCCTCTTCTGCCCTAACACTTCTCCCCCCTCCAGTCACCTCATCCTTAAAATTTGGTAATCGCTCCATAGCCATAGCTGCCCCACCACTCTGGAATAAACTCCCCCCCCCCAGAACTGCGACAGTTTTCGGACCTATCATGCAAACTCACCGATGCTCCACCGCTTGCAATTTCTGCTTCGGCCTTTCACTCAAAACTGAAAGCATTCCTCTTCCACAGATCCTATCCTGACACCCCTTCTTCCTTTTCTCTCTCTCTCTCTCTCTGCTCTCCAACCCCAAACATCACCCACCGTAACTGCCACGGTGTATCTCTGCCTGACTCTTGGATCTCGACCCGGAACCGAACTCTTTTGCCTTTCGATTTTGTTTTGACTGAGCGCCTGTGAATAAGCTGGTCCCCGCGGCGCGGCTTTCGTTGGGCGCTGTAGAAATCTTGGAATTACCAATTTATTCGCAGCGATCAAGTAAATGCTTGGCGTCAGGATTAATGATGATGATGATGACGCCAACGACGACAATGAATGAATTCAAGAAATCCCACGCTGATCCTTCAAAACCGCTGAATTTTCACCACACCATCTTATCGTAATCGTAACTTAAATTTTTAAAGCGCTACCTCAAGTCAGTGGGGTTGTCCAAGGATTCATTGTCAAGAACAAAGTCCGGTTGCCAGAAGACCAGAGAGTGAAGGGGCAGAGGCGCTTTAAAAATTCGAGTTACGATTACGATAAGATGGTGTGGTTGGCTATAGTCATCTGGCGAGTGGTTACGCAGTGAAATGGATTCCTCTGAAAGGATACAAGAAACGGAGAAAGTTAACGCCTCGCTGATTTCGGGATGGCGAAGTCGATCAAAAGGTTTCTTAAAAGTTAACCTAAACATGTCTTGAACTTTTATGAATTGTGTGACTTTATTGTCATCTCTGTTTGATACTTGTAAACAATTAACTTCTGTAATACCTATATTATCGCCCACAAGGTCGCGCATGCAGAACGTTGCTGACCATTAGCATCGAAAGCGCCCTTGAAATTTGCTGTGAACTGCGCTATATAAATTGTCTATTACATTACATTACGCGAGAGACGGTAGTAATTAAGAAATGTGGAACATAAAGGCAGAGAAAAAGGTTTAGTGTTAAAGAATTATTTTTTACAATATTTGTAGAAATTGTATTCTTCACGTGCGTCGCGGGGATGTCTGTTGTTGGTGGATTTGCAACAACCCTAGCATTGGCTAAAAAGAAAGATCCAGGATCATTTGCTAAGGTCAGTAATAAACTCCATAATTCCGTGCTGCAGCGAACAAGTAACTGGAGGAAGCTTTCTTATGGATTAAATAAGCTACATCACAACCTGTGTAGAACATTATTAATAATATCAAATATGGGTCATTGCATCTAAGAACCCTTTTTTGAGTTTTTTAGCTTGGAGCAACCCAGATAAGTTCTAGGGAGTCACTAAATGATTTTAACAACATTTACCTTACACGTAAACGTTAAATAAAATGACGACTGTTGCTTAAAAAGCATGAGACAATCAGCTGTGATTTGGATTTGTAGGGTCTGGCTGCAACCAGAGAGATTCCTGAAAGCGGTGGGGCATTGGCGATGCGGGCCCTGGCACGCGGGTCGTTCTACGCTGTCGGAGGATTTACACTGTTCTGTCTGGCCGCCTGGAAGTTATCGGGAGTTAATTCCGTAAGTTGACGTGAAGTCGCGAACATCACATCTATGGCTAGATGTAACATAACTGGAAACTTGTATAGGACCATTTTATCCATAACATGTTTATGTGTAATGTCTTGCTGGCTGTGCTCCAACTTAGGAGCTATGCATTTTGGTCTCGTCAATCCCTGGCTGCGTAGCCATTCTCTTTGCCATACTAGGTGACCAGGTTACACGCCTATAATTCCTCGCTCAATCGACAGACATATGGCGTGTTAATAACTGCATTACTTACTTACTTACTTACTTGTCCCACCGGCCCCAACTTCCACCATCTTGCACAAGCTTTGCTGTGGTCGGTCCTTCTTTTTGGAGTCGGTTGCCTGGCAACCTGCGGCACGAGCTCATTGGCCTTTCTTTGCCTCTAATCTAATCTAATCTAATGCCTTCTGTAGCACCGTTATCATAATGCCCAAGGCATCAATCGATGGTTGCTTCAAGTCAAAATTGCAATCCACAATCATAATCTGTTGGAGAAGCTGCTTTTTCATAAGCGCTTGAAAATGATTCTGTTTGATGATGGGCTTGTCTTGTCAGGTCAGGAGCGCTTTTGAGGAATTTCTCGTGAAGGCGCTATATAAATCTGATTACAGTTACAATTACAGTGTAGTAAATGAAGAGATGCTTCAACAGGTGGTGGAGAAAATATCTCTGATGGCTACAATAAGAACGAGACAGAGGAAATGGATTGGACATATACTGAGAGGTGATTCCCTTCTGAGAAATATGATAGAGGGAAGAATGGAAGGAAAGAAAAGAAGAGGAAGACAGAGACAAATGCTGTTAGACTGGATGATGGAGGATGGATACGGTAAACTGAAGGACGAGGCCCAACAACGTCAGGAATGGCGCCATCGGACGTTCGAACCTGCCCAGGGGCAGAGAACTTGAAGTGGCTTATAACAGATAAACTGATATAATCTTACAGATCTTTGCCTGACAAGTCTTACTTTTCTGCCTTCACAGATGAACGAATTTCGACAAAAGGCGAAGGACGTTTTTCCATCGATGCGCAAGAATGAATCGCAAGGCCGGTCGGAGTTTGCGTCTGTGCGTGAACTTGTGCATTACCTGCTGGACGAAGACGAAAAAGTCAAAGCTGAGAGAAAGAAACCGTCGTCGTGAATGATGCATCCCATCCTTCAGTCATCTGCGGTTTTGACAGTCGCAACCCACAGCAACTGTGGAAGGGGTTTAGCATACAGCAACTTGTCTCAAGCACAAGGTGTACATCTCAGTACATTGTAATCATAAACTTAAAATCTAAGCGCCGGGCACCAGCTTATTCACAAGCGCTGCGCTAAGTCAGTGGGGTTGTCCAACGATGCCATGTCAAGAGCCAAGTCTGGTTGCCAGAATGGGAGAGGAGCTGTTAGTATGGGTTGCACTTAAGCCAAGAGAAATGGAAGGCAGCAGGTTTGATTGATCAGGGTGGCATGTATGTACCATGTACATGCTAGATGGGCAATCTGTAATTCAAATCTCTTAAATAGGTCATTGCAGGTCTCATGGGCAGAAAGGACCGCTTAGTAGAAAAATTTACGGTATCGCAGGAAATGGGATTCTCAGTTCAGTGTCCTCTGATCGGCTAAATTTGTGATGAGATGAAGTCATAATTTTACAGCAATGTTAATTTTATTCAGTTGTTACAAGGCATTTCAATGCTGCGTGTGTAAAGCCATCCCTGCAGACTAGTTCTGCTTTAGAATTGTGTTTAAAATTATGGAACAAAATTATTAATCAGGTTTCGTGAATTCAGTCTGGGTACAGGAAATATTAGAAAGTTAAAATTGGACATTTTTAAGGTTTGAAAAACTTTTGCCATTTGGATATCTGTTGTCCTACATTTTTGCAACCTTTGTTCGACATTTTTGCAAATGCTGGTACGTTTTTGTCACAGTTAACACTCGTTTAAGGCGTAAAGCCTTTTTCATCAGCGTGTATTAGAATCTTCATACTAAAATAGTCGCATAATGAAAAGAGCAGACAAGTTTAAGAACAAACTAAACAATTAGCACAGATCCAGCATGCTAAAGAACTCTTTAAAATCATCTCGCAGACCTAAAATGCAGGAAAAGTGAGTGAGAAACAACAATATCAGTACAAACTAAAAATAAAATTCACAGATTCTGTAACGTGCTATGTTAAAATAATATCACAATGACGCATAATGTTACTACAACAGCACGATTGTCTAGTTGGTTAGTGCACTGGATGGTCAGTGTGGTCTCCAGTCAGCATTTCAAACAGATCTGAAAATTTCTGATCCCCAGAAAACTTTGCTATAAATAAGAACAATGCCTGTACGCGGTCACTAATGCTACGTATCAATAACTGCTTCTCCAGTTTAGCACAAGGACTGTTCTTATGGACGAGACATAATATGCGTCTTAAACAATTAACTGAAGGACAACCATTAATACAGACATTTCCTTTTTGTGGTGCTACACAATTTTCCCAATATCAGTGCTACGCTGGCGTCCTAACATACGAGGAATTACAGAGAACCAGTGCATCTGCGTGCTAGTTTAGCAAAAGGCTGTGTAAACATAAATATCAAGATACATCATGTCTACAGATATGCTGCTGCCTGGAGTTGATATAACACCTCGTGCTGGAGAAGACCAAAAGAGCCGATAATCGTGGATAAACTGGAGACCAAGAAAGCCAACAGTGAAGCAACTGCTTGTGAGGCAGAGTTGTAGTTGCAGGGAATTTCGATGTTGCGTAATTCCGGGCATTTGCCGATCTGTGCCAGAGTTGACGTTGAAGTGTCTGTGTGAGCACAGGTTCCGTTTATGATGCGGTAGGCGCCAGAATTCACAATGCTACAACAGCAGGGAACTAGAAAAATTAAGAAACTTTCCACCAAAGTTTTAAGAAACAAATGCAAAATTTTAAGAACCTAAGACTTGGCTTAGGAGATTTCAGCACACTTTGAAAAAAGCTGAAATTTCATAAATTGAGTTTTATTATGTTTATTATGAGGCAGAAAGGATTCCTCAGGACTAAAAAATGTTGCCAAAGAAACATTTGATCCCTTAGGTTTAGAAAATCTCCGGAGATTACCAGTTACATCTGGAACAGCATCTACTGGCCAAGTTCCAGCACAGGAATGTGGCTACAGAAAGCAGAATCAAAGCACTGAATTAAAGTGCCAGATGTTCTTGTTAATATTGTTACTATTACATACGTCATAAATGAATTCATTTAGGTGCAAAATCTAATTTTCAGTGAACATGCTTGGTTTTGAACCAGTGGCAGCATTAGCTATAGTTGGGGGACCGGTTTGCCCCCCGCCATTCTTGGTTAAATGTCGGTGTCCCTCAGACTACACTCGTGCATGGTGGACTGCCAGAATGTGGTGCCCCTCTGGAAATGCTCGCTTGCCCCCATTCAAGCAATCCATTGTTTTGGTTGGGACTTTATGAAAACCCTTGGCTTAGAGGAAGATTTCTGATGATATCTTAAGGGAGATCAGAAGAGACCTTTGGGCTATTTTGCAGTTGAAATTGTAGAAGAACGTGTCCTTGTATTGCTTCCAGTTTTCGATGACCAAGAGAAACAGATTTGTCTTTGGTAGAGCCGTCACGTAATAGAAGCCTGACATACATGGACCGGAAACGTTGCCTGTGATCATTCCGCTCGGCCCTGAAATTACGAACATCAACGTTTAAATCAAGAAAATGACATTTGACATTATTTCTAGGATCACTTGTCTTGTCTTGAGCCATCTGCGATCCGAAATTGGGTCGCACCATGAACCGTCCGTCTCCAGATGTTTCTATCTTCAGTTGTCCTCAGTATTTGACTCATAGTTAATCCTCTTCAAGACCTGATGTTCTCAAATCCAGGCTGTTCGTGGTCTTCCACGTGCTTGCGATCCAGACGTTGTACCCTGCATTATTTCTTTCTCCAAACAGTCTCCATTTTTCCTCGTAATATGACCAAAGTAAGTCAACTTCCTTGACCTGATGTTACCTAACAGCTGACGTTAAGTATCACTTGGACCATTGGATTTTATATAATTTAATGATAAATAATTTTGTTTCCTATTTCCAGGCTCGTCATGTGAAATCAGCATGGATCTCATTGTTGAACTGTGTATGAACCTCGTAGGCATAAAGGGTTAAAATCCAATAAGTGTACACGTTTTTTATAGCGACCCTATGACCTCAACCCTGCTCATTACACAATGAATTAATTGGGTAAGATCCTTCACCACCGCTGCCCGTTTGAATGGGCGCCACGTCATTTAAGGTCCCCGTGTACAGAATGTACTAACCCAAGATTCAGATCTCTGAAAGCTACGACCTACACGCTGAACTGCGCTTACCCAATGCTGACTCATTGACGACATATTTAACGACATCTGTTATGCATCCAAATTCATTGGAGAAGTTTGGAATTGGCCCTTTGTTCTTGTAGTAGTTGTCCAGTTCCTCTGGGTTTTGGGGAATTCCCTCCAAAGTGACCTACACAAGAGAAATAAAAGATTAGTTCCTTAAGCCAACCATATACGGCCACAGAATTGTGTATCCTCTTCTTCCCCTTATCTCTCCTGCAGATCCAATTCCAAACACCACCCCCACAGCCGTCTGACTGCCTGCCTGACTCTTGGATCTTGACCTGGAACCGAACCCTTCTTGCATATCGATTTTGTTTTGACTGAGCGCTTGTGAATAAGCTGGTTCCCACGACTTAGCTTATGTTGGGCGCTGTAGAAATCTCACGATTACAATTACAGTCACTAGAACTGGCTAAGCAGAAGAAATATCTGCACCAAGATGGAACAGTTTCAAACATTATTCTTCTGAGGCATGTAAAACAGTTGTGTTACCATTACCTTTATGTTTCTGAGGCGTTTCTGTAGAGGCACTCAAGCAATTGTGTTACCATTACCTTTTATCTTCACCATCCTCAACTTTAATCCTCTATCTGCCCCGGGTGAAGACAGACTGACCTTGGGAGCGTAGGGCGAGATGCTGCAGACATCCTGGAAGTCGATGGATTCGGTTCGTTGAAAGAACCTACGTTTGTAGATGAGGTCCTTCATAACCTCGCCCTCTTTCTTGCCCATAGTAACCCCCTTGTACTTGCTCTCGTCCAGGTTGCTCGCACGAATGAAGTCCGGATCGGTTATAAGATTGGCTTTATCATCAAACAGGTAACATCTGAACAACGAGAAGTTTGACTGTTAATAAGCAAATGAACAAGAAAAAAACAACAGATGAAGGAAATTATAAAAAAACACTTCCAACCTCGCTGTCATCTTTTAAACTACTTGTTAATTAAGACTCACTAATTTACCCTGGCAGAAGGATGGTCCAACACATGGCTACGATTTTGATTTCGCCTACGATTCCTCGCTCAGTCAATGGACATATGGCATGTTAACAGATGCATTACTTACTCACTTATCTGAAAGATCTAAAACGACGCATAGTATTAATGCCGTGTGCATTACTCTAAGTTTCCAGATTAGATTTGGTTAAATCCAATTGATGACACTCATACCTTGTTTCGCAGTCTGGTTCCCCGTCGGGACAGTCGTACTTCTGGCCGCAGGATTTCTTGCGGTCGCTCGCCTCCATCGTCGCCATCGTTATTTCGTGGAAGCGGTTGTAGAGGATGTCGAGGCTCGTGACGGCTTCCACTCGCTCCGTGGCACACCGGGGCTGGTTGCGGTTCGGTCCCGGGGCTTCGCTCACGTAACAGTGTCCTGCGTAAGTACAGAACATGGTGAATCAGGAACATGGTAAAACGGAAACACAGGAAATCATGAACATGGTAAATCAGGAACACAATAATTCTAAAACATGGTAAATTAGGCATTTAGTACATGTAAATCAGGAACATGGTATTCAGAAACACGGTAAATTAAGAACATAGCACAGGAACACGGTAAATCAGAAACACAGTAAAGCAGGAACACGGTAATTGAGGAACATGGTAAATCAGGAACATGGTAATTAAAAAAATGGTAAATTAGGAACATGGTAATTAAAAAAAATGGTAAATTAGGAACATAGTACATGTAAATCAGGAACACAGTAATTCAGGCACATGGTAAATCAGAAACATGGTAATTCAGGAACATGGTAAATCAGGAACATGGTCGCTAGTAAGAGCCTCATTAGCAGAAATACTGAAATTTCATCTTCCCTGGCAGAAATTTGAACTCTCCACTTCTCAGTTGATAGTCAAACACCCAAAAAAAACTAGATTCATATCACCACATAAACAATTTCCCCTCACAGACCATTTCTTTCAAAACACATAATAACTCGGCAGCTGGAGAAATAGACAGACGATTCATCTACCGCTGATGCAGTCCTCATCCTTCGTACAAGTGCATCCTCCAGGCCACGGTCTCGTCTCCGAAATGAGAAGGCACTCCTCACTCGTCCTTGGCGTCATTCCCTCGAACAATGCCTGGCTTATCGTGATGATCTTTCCAACGCCAGCTGCGTCCATGTAAGCCGTTGAGATTGAGGTCTTAGTCGGGGATGAATCTGCTCTCATATACCAATCACGACTGCAATGAAGACGACCAGACAAATGCTTACTACTTGTATACACACAGGCCTACATATGGACACATTTATATGTATGCACCTATGCATACACGAACTCCAATCCCAAACACCATCCACCATAGCTGCCACGCTGTCTCTGCCCGACTCTTGGATCTTGACCTGGAACCAAACCATTTTGCCTATCGATTTTGTTTTGACGGAGTGCCTGTGAATAAGATGGTTCCCGCAACTTAGCTTGATTTATTGTCAGTTGTTTTATAGTTAGTTTCTTCATTGGCTTTTCATTCAAAACTGAAAACACTCCTCTTTCACAGATCCTATCCCGACTCCTATTCTTCCTCTTATCTCTCCTTCCACTCCAATCCCAAACACCATCCACCTTGCTGTCTCTCGGCCTGACTTTTGGATCTTGACCTGGAACCGAACCCTTTTTGCCTATCGATTTAGTTTTGACTGAGCGCCTGTGAATAAGCTGGTCCCCATGACATGGCTTTCGTTGGGCGCTGTAGAAATCTCGGGATGACGATCACGATTACATGTGTTCATGTACTCATACCAACACACAGAAATCTGCGACTTCTCAAAATGCTATTCAGTCTTACAACTCACGTGGTGGCCAACAAAGGCAGTCAATAATCAGCTTATAAGGTCAGGGTCACTTACGAGGTCGGGTCATAGTTACGCCTTGACCTGTGAGCAGGGTACGTTCTGAAGACCCCACTCCTCATACCGACGTACGTCCACTTGACGTCGTTAATTCCATCAAACGAACGAATTCTCCACAGCTTCTCCACCGGCTGAGAGATCAACACGTCAGCCCTGAATTGATGTACAACTCCACATAAATATACATAAATATTTAATTTAAATGTAAGAAAAAACTCTGAACGAAATATACTATGCAGATGCCATAACTGGATATAAAGAATATAAAGATGAGTGCATGAGTAGGGCCTGCATGAATATATAATTAGGATAACACATAAATAACAATAAATAAAGACACCTTTTGTTGGGCGCTGTAGAAATTTCATGTTTACGATTACACCACTGACCGCAGGCTCTTGAGTTTACGATTACACCACTGACCGAAGGCTCTTGAGTCTACGATTACACCACTGACCGAAGGCTCTTGAGTTTACGATTACACCACTGACCGAAGGCTCTTGAGTTTACGATTACACCACTGACTGCAGGCTCTTGAGTTTACGATTACACCACTTACCGCAGCCCCCTTGAGTTTACGATTACACCACTGACCGCAGCCCCTTGAGTTTACGATTACACCACTGACCGCAGCCCCTTGAGTTTACGATTACACCAACGACCATAGCCCCTTGAGTTTACGATTACACCACTGACCGCAGCCCCTTGAGTTTACGATTACACCACTGACCGCAGCCCCTTGAGTTTACGATTACACCACTGACCGCAGGCTCTTGAGTTTACGATTACACCACTGACCATAGCCCCTTGAGTTTACGATTACACCACTGACCATAGCCCCTTGAGTTTACGATTACACCACTGACCGCAGCCCCTTGAGTTTACGATTACACCACTGACCGCAGGCTCTTGAGTTTACGATTACAACACTGACCATAGCCCCTTGAGTTTACGATTACACCACTGACCGCAGCCCCTTGAGTTTACGATTACACCACTGACCGCAGCCCCTTGAGTTTACGATTACACCACTGACCGCAGGCTCTTGAGTTTACGATTACACCACTGACCATAGCCCCTTGAGTTTACGATTACACCACTGACCATAGCCCCTTGAGTTTACGATTACACCACTGACCGCAGCCCCTTGAGTTTACGATTACACCACTGACCGCAGGCTCTTGAGTTTACGATTACAACACTGACCATAGCCCCTTGAGTTTACGATTACACCACTGACCGCAGCCCCTTGAGTTTACGATTACACCACTGACCGCAGCCCCTTGAGTTTACGATTACACCACTGACCGCAGGCTCTTGAGTTTACGATTACACCACTGACCATAGCCCCTTGAGTTTACGATTACACCACTGACCATAGCCCCTTGAGTTTACGATTACACCACTGACCGCAGCCCCTTGAGTTTACGATTACACCACTGACCGCAGGCTCTTGAGTTTACGATTACAACACTGACCATAGCCCCTTGAGTTTACGATTACACCACTGACCGCAGGCTCTTGAGTTTACGATTACAACACTGACCATAGCCCCTTGAGTTTACGATTACACCACTGACCGCAGCCCCTTGAGTTTACGATTACACCACTGACCGCAGGCTCTTGAGTTTACGATTACACCACTGACCGAAGGCTCTTGAGTTTACGATTACACCACTGACCGCAGGCTCTTGAGTTTACGATTACACCACCGACCATAGCCCCTTGAGTTTACGATTACACCAATGACCATAGCCCCTTGAGTTTACGATTACACCAATGACCATAGCCCCTTGAGT
This sequence comes from Norana najaformis, assembly GCA_964023275.1. Taxonomy (NCBI): domain Eukaryota; kingdom Metazoa; phylum Annelida; class Clitellata; order Crassiclitellata; family Hormogastridae; genus Norana; species Norana najaformis. The sequence goes on from OZ029922.1 coordinate 29,000,276, forward strand.
TTACGATTACACCACTGACCGCAGCCCCTTGAGTTTACGATTACACCACTGACCGCAGCCCCTTGAGTTTACGATTACACCACTGACCGCAGCCCCTTGAGTTTACGATTACACCACTGACCGAAGGCTCTTGAGTTTACGATTACACCACTGACCGCAGGCTCTTGAGTTTACGATTACACCACCGACCATAGCCCCTTGAGTTTACGATTACACCAATGACCATAGCCCCTTGAGTTTACGATTACACCAATGACCATAGCCCCTTGAGTTTACGATTACACCACTGACCGAAGGCTCTTGAGTTTACGATTACACCACTGACCGCAGGCTCTTGAGTTTACGATTACAACACTGACCATAGCCCCTTGAGTTTACGATTACACCACTGACCGCAGGCTCTTGAGTTTACGATTACAACACTGACCGCAGCCCCTTGAGTTTACGATTACACCACTGACCGCAGGCTCTTGAGTTTACGATTACAACACTGACCATAGCCCCTTGAGTTTACGATTACACCACTGACCGCAGCCCCTTGAGTTTACGATTACACCACTGACCGCAGGCTCTTGAGTTTACGATTACACCACTGACCGAAGGCTCTTGAGTTTACGATTACACCACTGACCGCAGGCTCTTGAGTTTACGATTACACCACCGACCATAGCCCCTTGAGTTTACGATTACACCAATGACCATAGCCCCTTGAGTTTACGATTACACCAATGACCATAGCCCCTTGAGTTTACGATTACACCACTGACCGCAGCCCCTTGAGTTTACGATTACACCACTGACCGCAGCCCCTTGAGTTTACGATTACACCACTGACCGCAGCCCCTTGAGTTTACGATTACACCACTGACCGAAGGCTCTTGAGTTTACGATTACACCACTGACCGCAGGCTCTTGAGTTTACGATTACACCACCGACCATAGCCCCTTGAGTTTACGATTACACCAATGACCATAGCCCCTTGAGTTTACGATTACACCAATGACCATAGCCCCTTGAGTTTACGATTACACCACTGACCGAAGGCTCTTGAGTTTACGATTACACCACTGACCGCAGGCTCTTGAGTTTACGATTACAACACTGACCATAGCCCCTTGAGTTTACGATTACACCACTGACCGCAGGCTCTTGAGTTTACGATTACAACACTGACCATAGCCCCTTGAGTTTACGATTACACCACTGACCGCAGCCCCTTGAGTTTACGATTACACCACTGACCGCAGGCTCTTGAGTTTACGATTACACCACTGACCGAAGGCTCTTGAGTTTACGATTACACCACTGACCGCAGGCTCTTGAGTTTACGATTACACCACCGACCATAGCCCCTTGAGTTTACGATTACACCACTGACCGCAGCCCCTTGAGTTTACGATTACACCACTGACCGCAGCCCCTTGAGTTTACGATTACACCACTGACCGCAGGCTCTTGAGTTTACGATTACACCACTGACCGCAGCCCCTTGAGTTTACGATTACACCACTGACCGCAGGCTCTTGAGTTTACGATTACACCACTGACCGCAGGCTCTTGAGTTTACGATTACACCACTGACCGCAGCCCCTTGAGTTTACGATTACACCACCGACCATAGCCCCTTGAGTTTACGATTACACCAATGACCATAGCCCCTTGAGTTTACGATTACACCAATGACCATAGCCCCTTGAGTTTACGATTACACCACTGACCGAAGGCTCTTGAGTTTACGATTACACCACTGACCATAGCCCCTTGAGTTTACGATTACACCACTGACCGCAGCCCCTTGAGTTTACGATTACACCACTGACCATAGCCCCTTGAGTTTACGATTACACCACTGACCATAGCCCCTTGAGTTTACGATTACACCACTGACCATAGCCCCTTGAGTTTACGATTACACCACTGACCGAAGGCTCTTGAGTTTACGATTACACCACTGACCATAGCCCCTTGAGTTTACGATTACACCACTGACCGCAGCCCCTTGAGTTTACGATTACACCACTGACCATAGCCCCTTGAGTTTACGATTACACCACTGACCATAGCCCCTTGAGTTTACGATTACACCACTGACCGCAGCCCCTTGAGTTTACGATTACACCACTGACCATAGCCCCTTGAGTTTACGATTACACCACTGACCATAGCCCCTTGAGTTTACGATTACACCACTGACCGAAGGCTCTTGAGTTTACGATTACACCACTGACCATAGCCCCTTGAGTTTACGATTACACCACTGACCGCAGCCCCTTGAGTTTACGATTACACCACTGACCATAGCCCCTTGAGTTTACGACCGCAGCCCCTTGAGTTTACGATTACACCACTGACCATAGCCCCTTGAGTTTACGATTACACCACTGACCATAGCCCCTTGAGTTTACGATTACACCACTGACCGCAGCCCCTTGACGTATCTTCCTCCGTTGTCACAGCCAAGATCCTCGTCTCCGCCGTTGATGTAGACATGAGCATCGACTGTTTTCCGGGCAAGGTCGTCGTCATAGAAGTAGGCGTTCGGATCACAGTGGCACTTGGGAGCAAGGAAAATACTTGAATGCAGATATGAGACACGGAGACCAGTGAAGCGCGGCTCGTTCTCCTTGACCTAGCACCAAAGAATGATGAAACTTACGGATTACACCTCAGATAATCACGTGTTGTTAAACAACGATGGTCATCAATTAGCTTATTGGGTCAGGGCAGGGTATGTCTTAAGACTTACAAGGTCAGGTTGTAGTTGTGCCTTGACTTGTGGGCAGGGTACGTTCTAAACACCCCACTCTGCATTCTTTTGAAACGATGGTACTTAAAATAATGCTCAGTATTTAACCCATTCTTAAAACAGCACTTGGGTACTGATCGCTTACTATCAAAGCATTGTTTGCTTGATGATGAACTTTTTGATGACTTTAACACCATAGCGGCTAATTAATCTTAGCAGTGCTTTTGTGAGGTACTTAAAAGACAGTGTGTAAATGTCTAGATACATACTTAGAATCAAGGGAATCTAGTTAGAGTCATCAGTACTTAAAACAGTACTAAATACTTCAACCATACTTAAACAACGCTTTGAATCAGGAAGATCTCATCAGAATTGAAAGTACTCCTATTACAATCAAGAGTACTTAAAACACGACTCCAAAGAAAACTACCGTATCAACTAGCTGATGGAATATCCTGAAATCTTAAGACTTCTTTTATATTGACCTGTAGATATTCAAAAGTTCCCGGTAGTTCGTTGCGAGCAGCTTTTGAGTCGTACTCGATAAGAAGGTTGAAGTAGCTCTTCTCATAATGCTCTTTGTCCTGCGGTTCCTGTGCTCTGCGAAAAACCTGGCATGAAATAACACAAAGGTAAAGATATAAAGGTAAAGGTAACAAGCTTGTTTACACAATTCTACTGAAGCAGCTCCTAAGCAGCACAAAGGTGAAGGTAACATGCTTATTTAAATACACTTCTGAAGAATCTTCTAAGAAGCATGAAGGTAAAGGTAACATGCTTATTTACATGAACTTCTAAAGAATCTCCTAAGAAGCATGAAGGTAAAGGTAACATGGTTGTTTACACACTCTTCAAGATAGTCTATGCAGTAATCCAACGACTGATGGTTTGAGCCTGCAGATAGGACTCTGTGCTACAACCTTGGACAAGTTGTTTGCATACACTTGTCTCAGATAATTTTTATTATTATTATTCTTATTCTTATTACTCCTATTATTGTTTTTATTAAGCAGATACTAATATCGTGCTAATTTACGAATTCACCTCACAAGCGCAAAAACACTGAATACATATAAATCCCTCAACCAACACGCCCAGAGGGCGCCACATGCATATTAGATGCAATAAATAAAAATAAATGTGTACTTACTCGATCTGTGTCCGAGAGGCTGAATGCAAACGCAAATTCCGAGTCGTTTAGTGCCGCGAAATAATAAGTTGCAGCAATGTATTCACTCTGTAGGAGAAAAGCAACAGCTGTTCTATCAAAAGATATTACATTACGTGAAAAAGGTAACAGTTTCGTCAAAACTAAAAGCAACAGTAGTCAAATGACACGGAAAAGTCACAGTGAAAAGTTTTAGTTTCAGAAGACAGATGGCTCTGCTCAAGACCAGTGACTGCTTTGGTACACTAAACGTTGGTAAGATATATATTATTTTCTTTATTAATTTGCTTATTTATTAATCAATTTCACTTATTACATGCTTGAGGACGGTAAATTTAAACCTTTAACTTGTCCCAAGGTCATAACTCAGAGTCTGCTAAACAAGCTCAAACCCACAATCGTTGGATCACAGACACATCTATACCAAAACAAACCAAACACTTGTTGTCCCTCGTACCAGAAAATTCTCGTAAAAAAGAATGTTGGGCTCTAGAGCGTTGTTGGTTGCTGATCCACGGCTTCGGAAGCAACTGCCAAGTCCTGTTCATTCAGTCAGTTCTGGTCTAAACTTAAGACTCATCTGTTTCAACTTGCTTACCCACCATAGCATAACTTCTGGTTTCTCTGACCTATCGGAATTCAAGCCGGCTTCTCCAATGGATTATGATTTTGATCACGACTTCACTTGAAGCGACCACTGATCGATGCTTTGGGCATTATGATAACTGTGCTATAGAAGTCTTTAGATTAGATTAGATACACCACCATATTGCACATACTTGCAGAAGTTACCTTGGCCTTTCTGAGACACTGAAAACACAACAGGCAGGGCAAACTCTGCATTCTTGAGAGGTTTTTAGAAGGCTCTATATAAATGTTCAGAAACCAGAATCACCGATGATCTACTAAGAACGTTACCTTTCCCTTGGCTTTCCTCGCTCTTGGAATCGTCATGCTACCCGTAAGCCCTGCCTTCATTTCCTTGATGACCTGCGACATCTCCTTCGGATTTCCATCCTTATCCTGCTCCAGTTGCTCGATCGGGATGAAGATCGGATCGGTCACGAGCTGAACATGAAATACAATGTCGATCACTTAAAGCACGGAAGTTGACGAAAATTTGTTAAGTAGTACACCGCGGTGGCTTAGTGGCTTATCAATGATGCCTCAGTTATGGGTTTGAATCTTGGCACAAACATGTAATTTAATGTAAACGTAAACGTTTTTCTATAGCGACCGTATGGCCCTGACCCTGTTCATTTTTTAAATGAATTAATCGGGTGAGATCCTTCACCATAGCTGCCTGTTTGAATGGGCGCCAGAACCATGTCAGGATCATGTCCATGAGGACCATAGCTGATAAAGAAATACAAATTATTTACTACAGTTTCAGTTGAAGCAATCATCGACCTGACCTGACTTGACCTGACCTGACCTTTTGCATTATGAAAACAGAATTACAGAAGTCACTGACTTAGATTACAGTAGATTAGATTAACTCAGGTAACATTAGAATAAATCAGTTATAAAAAGCTTTCCTACAAATGCTGAAAAATAGATTAATCAAACATTAAAACTGATTGCAGAAATATGCTAAAATAAATGTGGAAACTTACTTTGGGCCTTGTCTAATTCTCAGGTAAAAATCATTTTCTCCTTCTGGCCAAACAAAAATTAAAAGAAAAAAACATGAAGATAAATATAAACAACAAAACCAACAGCACAAAATCAATTAAAATTAAACCAATTAAAATTAAACAAATCAAAATTAAACCAATTAAAACTGAACTAACTAAAACTAAACTAATTAAAACTAAACTAATTAAAATTAAACAAATTAAAATTAAACTAATAAAAATACAGTGTGGGGCAAGAGTCTACTTGGCCTAGTCTTCAAACAGACCACAAATTTAGGTGTAAACACCAATAGTGCTCTCTCGTTGAGCACCTCTGAAAAGTTCTTAGGAGGTGCATATAAATGTTACATTACGACTGCAATTACAGTCGCAATTCTGATAAAGCTGACTCAACACAATGAAATTTAGAAAGTAATTTTTGAAAGTTTCAAAGCAGCGACCTTTTCGCTTGGTTTAAGCCTTGGATGAAAAATCGTTTCCCCTTCTTTGTTCATCAGGAAAGAGTAGACAGTTCCCCACTGATGCCGATTCAGAAAGTTCTCAATTTCGTCAAGTGTTGCATCAATTCCGACCACACCGATGGTCCTAAAAACATTTTCAACGAGGTAAATACACTGGAACCTTATTTATTTATTTACAGTAAATTTAGTCAACTTGAACACGAATACATTGCACTGTTACGGAGAATTCATAAATTAGCACAACATAAGATCTGATTAATTAAGGTCAATAAGTCTGAATCCAAGGCGTGCAACAGTTGTGCAGGCACAACTTATCCAGGGTCATTTATTTTATCCAACTTATCCAGCAGAGTCCAACCAACAGGTTCAAACCTGCAAACGTTGGATTGCAGACCCAGAGTGCCCCTACAGACACCACAAAACAGACCACCAAACCGTACAGTAGACCACCAGACCACATCATATCAAATCATAACTATTTTATTCTCAGAATGCTTTTCTCTTATTCTCTTATTCTCAAAGTGTTCTTTCTCTTACTTTATTTCATAATTTATCCTTTTATTAAATTTTCTTAACGTTTTACTGTAATTTTACTATAGTTTTTATTATTTCATTATATTCTTTCACTGAATTTATTCTCGTGTCGTACATGCTTACTTTCCGTCTACTTTACTGAGGCAGGGAATGGCGTGAGTCACAAGAAGCCCGAGATCCCAGGCGTCGAGATACGGGGAAGTCCAAAGACCGTTGCTATTCTTGGAATTTCCCGACAGAAACTCAAAATAGTTGCTCATCTGCGAAATCAGGTTCTCTCCGTTGATTAGTTTCCGAAAACTTCCACGATGGCTGCATGCCAGCCGACCTGGAAAAGCCTCTCCATCGTCGACGACGAGGTAGCTAAACAGTCGCGCCTGAACGAACACGTACACACAGAAGTGAATCCAATCGTAACATTTATATAGTGCCAAGGTAGTGAATGCTGGGTAGTCTTGTATCAAGCAGCCTGGCCCAAAATAATTAATCTAGCAGGTTAATAAGTATTGCAGTTAACCTATTTAAATTGATCCATCAGATCTGCTCTGATCACATATATCCAATTTCTGGCCTACTAACAAAACTCCGTCACTGTCGTTAGTCAGGTGGTGCCAGTCCAAAGAAGGATAAAGGAGGAGGGCGACGTTAATCATCTTCGTTATGACACAGTGTCAATACACAGAAACTACTACAACTACTACTAACTGCTGTTCATCAACTGCATTTAATTGCAGAATTTAAACTCTGCCGCTGCCTTCAGTCGGGTGGTGCCAGTCCAGAGCCTGGATAAAGGAGGAGGGCGACACTAATCATCTTCTTAATGACACAGCGCAGTCAAACAGAAACTACATACCTATAAGTCTACTAGCTAAATACTACAATTTCAAGTCAATGAAACAAACGCCGTAGAATGTCTGCAAGGGAAGGTGACTGTATCGAGAATTTTCCATGACATCATCAGCGACGCGTTCATGATCAGCGCTCACGATCTCGATCTTTGAGACTGGGTTTTTGGCATCCTTCAAATTAAAACAATTTCTTATAACAAAATGAATTGAAACAATAAACTTTAGAACAAATTATATTTTAAATTATAATTGTATTTTATCTGCATTATATTTTAAGACAAAAACTCCGTTCAACTGTTCCGCTTTCTCTTGCAGATACCATATTAATTCATCTATGCCTCAGATTTACATTAACTCTTAAGCGATTTAAATAAATGAAATGACCTGCCATTTACACTACGTTACGCTATGCTATATACATATATGTGCTATATTTATATAACCTGCCATTTACACTACATTGTGCTATGCTACCTTATGCTACGTTATATTACCCTATGTTATGTTACATTACATCATGTTATGCTGTTATGCTACATTACATCATGCTATGCTGCGTTAAGTTCTACTGTTACATTACAATACATATTGTTTTCAAGAAAATAACAGCTGAAAAGGAAAAATAAACAAGGACAAGTGCGTAATTCATATAGCGCCTATGAGGAACCTACTTAAGGCCATGGATACCAAAGAAGACTAGGACACATACAGCCATGTACCTTTGACCTTTGAACCTACTTAAGGCCATGGATACTAAAGAAGACTAGGACACATACAGCCATGTACCTTTGACCTTTGAACCTACTTAAGGCCATGGATACTTAAGAAGAGTAGGACACATACAGCCATGTACCTTTGACCTTTGAACCTACTTAAGGCCATGGATACTTAAGAAGCCCTGTACCTTTGACCGTTTGTTCTTTTCATCGACGATGTCCCAAACTTTCGTCCAGTTGTATTTGCAGATGGGACCCGGGACGTACCCGCTCCGTGTATAGTAGCCTAAAAATGTAATGTAACCAAGATTTACTGCTTGACAGCTGATGTTGTACATAAGTCAATTCAAAACAGTAATAGGAGAAAGCACTACAGATCAGTTTGGAGACTTCTTCAAAAGGTAAATCAAGGCAAATTACCTAGGAGATACTTTACTCTGCTTAGGTAACCTACCTCACCTTCCTTAGGAGACTTACCTTCCTTAGGATATACCATACCATACATAACCTAGGTAACTTACCTTTCCTAGGAGACACCTTACCTTACCTAGGAAATTTACCTTAACTAAGACATATTATCTTACCCTACCTAAGACATGCCTCACATAACCTAGGTAATTTAATCTATATTACATAATGATACCTAGCCTTAGCCTACCTGGATGAGTTCAGTCAACCTGCATACCTGGGCCGCATCGCACCTTCTCTCCATCCGTGTCTTTTCCATCGGTGACAAAGACAATGACCGCCTGGCATCCAGTTTTCATCTTACCATTTAGAAGGTCAAAGGCCATCTCAAATCCCTTCCTGCGCAAATTACAAGAATTCACCGCCCTATTCTGTCAGTTCTTTAATGTCATTCAGGTCAAAACTTAAAACATTTGCTTCAACTTGCTTACCCACCATAGTCTGATTCTGGCTTCTTTGGCCCAACAGATTTCATCGTAATCGTAATTGCAACATTTCTACCCAATGCCTAACGCCCCATGACCGTGCTTCCTTGTTTCACTCCTTTGTATGCACTGGTGTTTGTAAACGTAATCGTAATCCCAAGATTTCTACAGCGCCCAATGAAAGCCACGTCACGGGGACCAGCTTATTCCACTGAGTTTCTCCAACAGATTATGATTTTTACTAGGGTTTCAACTGAAGCGACCGTTGACTCATAGCTTGTGAATTACGATTATGGCACTTTAGAAGTTATTACAATACGGACAGAATTTCTTATCAGAATTCGACATGTCTGCTCCAGTGGATTCTGATTCTGAGTGCAATTTCACTTGAAGCGACCATCGATTGAAGCCTCTTGCTTTCTGATAAAGGTGCTATAAAAGTCATTAGACTTGACCAGAACATTGTTTTCATCATAACAAAACAATATACATTGTAACAAAATACATATTAATTTGTACAGCGCCCTTAAAGATACTGACAGAGAAGCTCTCAACTGAGCCTCAGTGCTCCAAAAGCATTAACTCAAATCCTTAAGACAGTTTCAGCAAAGAAATCCAGAGGCACTGGTCTTGGGTCCATTTAGTACGTTTGGAAATAACTGGCGCCATCTTGTGGATAATATTATAAAAGAAAAGTTGCAGCTGATGCGCAGCAGATATAGGACTGTCCCAAAAGGGACGTTTTGCCAAACTAATCGTAATCGTAAACTCAAGATTTCTACAGCGCGCAATGAAAGCTAAGTTGCGGGAACCAGATGCTCAGTCAAAACAAAATCGATAGGCAAGAAGGTTACAGTTCCAGGTCAAGATCCAAGGTCAGGCAGGAAGGCAGTCAGACAAGCTATGGTGGGTGATATTTGTAATTGGATCTGTGGGATAGATACAGGAGTACAACTGAAGACACAAGTTCGCTTACTCGAGTTCGCTCGTTCCACCTGGTTTCAGTTTGTAGATCTTTTCGATCAGATCCTTGCGATGCGAAATCGTTGCCTGAACCAAATGATCCTGCTGACAGCTCAGCACATCCGTCGAATAGTAGTGCCACCTGGTGAATTTAGGTAAACTCAGCCTTCTTATAACAGACCCAGGCAGCCGCAAGATGTCGTTAAACACTGACTAATACTATGTCTACTTAGACACCTTTAAAACGCTTTCAACTGATGTCATATAATCGTCAGCCGCCTTTAAACGCCAGTTTTTCTTCAAGAACCTGAAAGGCTTAAAACCTCCCTGTAAGGTCGATGTCAAACGCACTGGCAGCCGTAAGATGTAATGTTAATACCATGTCTAATTGTGACCTTGAGATTTCTACAGCACCCCTGAGAGCAAAGTCACCAGAACCAGCTTATCCAGAGATGCTCAGTCACAACAAAATCATTAGGCAGTTAAGGTCAGGTTTGGTTCCAGGTCAAGATCCAAGGATCAGGCAAGTAGACAGATGGCTAACAATAGCTCAATAAACTGATGACAATAAATGAAAAACAAAGAATAAAGACAAAACGAAATGCATCAACTGACTTGCCGACGTCGTCCCAGTGGCTGGCCCGGGCACAGATGACGTTCACATAGTCCTGACGTGTCAACGTGTTGATCACCGTCTTTGCAACTGCCTGCGCTATTCTGAACTTCTCGTTGTCCAACATCGACAAACTGGACGATTCAGATTGAATAACAAAAGTTATGCAACGTAAGAAAGGTCCATAGTCTAATCTAATGACTTCTATAGCGCCATTATCATAATGCACAAGGCATCAATCGTCAGTTGCTTCAAGTGAAATCACAGAAAAAATTGTAATCCATTTGAGAGGCCTGGAACATCAAAACTCAAACTACAGTGGGTCGTAATCGTAATCCCAAGATTTCTACAGCGCCCAACGAAAGCTGCGCCGTGGGGACCAGCTTATTCACAGGCGCTCAGTCAAAACAAAATCGATAGGCAAAAGGGTTCAGTTCCGGATCAAGATCCAAGATTCAGGCAGAGAGACAGCATGGCAGCTAAGGTGGGTGATGTTTGGGGCTGGAGAGCAGAGGCAGATAAGAGGAAGAAGGGGTGGGTAAGCATAGTCGCTCTGTCCTGTAGAAACCAGCACTAAAAAACCAGCTTATTTACTAGCACTCAGGTCAAGATCCAAAAATCAGTTGGAGAGACAGCGTGAGGGCTATGGGGGGTGGTGTTTGGGGTTGGAGAGGAGACAGAGACAAGAGGAAGAAGGGAGTTGCATTACATTACATCAATCACAACGTAACATGCTGGTCAGGTGTGCCTTTGAGTGTAAATTTAAACTATGCTTGCCTGCAGTCGAGAATTATGATGACATCTTTGGGTCCGCTGGTTGCAGCAATGTACCACGGTCGCACACGAGCGTCGTAGTCATTGTAGAACCCAGCGAAATTCGTGTCCCACTCGCGACCCGGGAAAAGTCGGACCATGCCAGTTGTTGACCCGAAATACTGCCACCTGTTGAGAGAAGCAGATGAACATTTTAAGTCAATGTGAAAGGAATGTAAAATAAACAAATGGGTTCTTTGGTCTTTCTTTACTTCTATTCCTTCGGCACTTGAAAAAAGTTTGTTTGACAGAGGTTTTGCAGTTTCAGGGTGCTACCAGCACCTTTGACGAGTCTCTCTTAAAGAGGTGCTATATAATTCATCATAACAGCTACAAAAAGGTAGTAGGTAAGAGCAAAGGTACTGAAGTGGTAACAGTACAGGTTTTAAAGGTACCTGAGCTGTGGATCATCCTTGGCATTCTGCTTGAAAACCGACTCCAGTCCGATCGTCCAAGCAACCGTCTCGATCATCGTTTTGTCATCACGTGGTACTTCATCCGATATCTTGACGGAAGACGACGTCTGACTAACCGGCTGCTTGAAGTACCTAAAACACAGACCATTCCTTTGTTATAACTTAATAGGTACTTCAGTTTTCAATCAACACCTGGCTCTTGCAGACTTGAATTGATACAGCACCGGTGAATAAGCTGGTCTCCCAGAGACCAAAGTGGATTTCGTAACTCCTGTAAAGGGGAAATATTATTAAATTTTAATTGTGTAATGCCAATGATCAGCACTATTCTTCAACACAACCCACCCTCACCTTCTCTCCCCTCCTCTCTCTGATCTTCTGCCAACTGGACTTGGTTCTTGACATGGCATCTTTGGACAACTCCACGGACTCGATGCAGCGCTCGTGAATAAGCTGCTGACCTGTGCTTAGCTTTTAAGCAACGCTTTAGAAATTTCGAGTTTACGATTACTATTCTGGAATGTCTAGTAACGCATCACTGGTTGGAGGGCTCCTTGCAAAACAACTGTACAGAAGCATTGCCAAACCAGAACTTCAACACAACTAATCGTATTACAGTATGATCAAGAAATAAGAAAAAACTAAACTTTAATTACATTGAGCAAATGAGGAGTAGGCTCTTACGGACTAAAGTGAAGGTCGTCTGGAAATCTCGATGGAATGTCGGAGTCCCTGTAGACAGCCTTGCTCAAATCGGAAAGCTTCTTTGCTCCACTTGTCCAGTTAGACAAGACCATGACATCGTACAACTCAACAACTTTCTCAGCTAATCTCTGAAGCAATAAACAGAGTTCATGTTTACAGTGGAACAGCCGTCAACAGATACAACAGTATCTATTCATGAAACTGAGTGAGTTCATGCTTTCAACAATAACTGAAACTCCATTGTGCAGCTCTAGTATAATGGTCATTACAATAATGAGGAGACAAAGGGACTGGATTGGTCACATACTATGTGGAAATTCTCTCCTGAGGACAGTGATTGAAGGAAGAATTGAGGGAAAGATAATTCCAGGAAGACCAAAGAATATGCTGTTGGACTGGATTATGGATACAGGAAGAAGATGGGGCTACAAAGAAGTTAAGGAAAGGGCAAAGAACAGAGAAGAGTGGTGTCGTTGGATTCTTGGACCTGCCTAATGGCAGAACACTGAATAAGAAGTAACTTTAAGTGCTTGTGCTGGCATTACACATTATAAAGCACTCTAGAAATAGCTCACTACTTACGAATAAAATAAAATAAAATAAATGAAATATCACAATAACTATAACAGAAAGGACAAGACAAGGTGATATAGAGAATATTATCAGAAAAAGAAGTCTGAAATGGATGGGACAAATAACACATATGGACAAAAAGATAGGGAAATCAATCAAGCAATGAACTAGATTCCTGAAGGGTAACGGAGGAAGGGAAGACCAAGGAAGAACAGGCCAGAGACCATCAGAGACGACCTTGGATGTTTGCAGATGTCGTGGGATGAAGCACGAAGACTGGCAATCGACAGAGATGAATGGAGAAGCCGCGTTGTCCAATGTGCAGACCTGCACAGGAAGGACTAAGTACTAAGTACTTAAGAGGCTATATAAATAGTCTTTATTATGAATACAGTAGGTTGAACTGCTTTTGACAAGCTGACCTGTGCAGCTGTGCGTTTCTTGCTGAAGTAGTCACCCAGGCTGTCCTTCACTTGTTGAACAAGAAGATTGCCGTTCTTCTCTTCGTAAGTGTAGTTCGCCTTATCGAACAGACTCTGAGTGAACTCGCGCTTGATTCCATCACTTGCTAGCTACAATGTCAACATCCAACAGTTATGTAGCGTATTTTATCAGCCTCTCAGTAAAGAGTGTAATAAAACAGCTCTACGTTGCTTCATCTGGCCAAGAGAGCTTGATTCCATCACTTGCTAGCTGCAATGCAACATTTATGTAGCGTATTTTATGAGCCTCTCAGATGGAATGTAACAAACCAACTCTACCTTGCTTTATTTAAGCAAGAGAGCACTTAGATGCTCGGATTTCTAAGATATCTGAACTTAGATTTCTAAGAACAAATGACTGAATGAATGAATATTCCCTGTTAGTTTTCAGTGATTATCAAATCTAATCTAATCCAAGCGCTTCCATAATTCACAAGGCATTAATTAACGGTTACTTCAAAATAAACTAAAAGTGAGGCCCATAATTGTAATCCATTGGAAAGCCCACTAGAAGTCCGCATCTGATGCATTAGTGATTAGTCTTAATGCTTCCCAACCGACAAAGCAGCTTGGTTTTACTGGTACCTTTGCGTCAGTACAGATTTATTAAGTAACTCACCTCATTGTCAGTAAGTCCACTCACTATATGCTGTAAATCTTAAATCTTTTGGATAATAAGATATTTAGTTCATCAGTCTGTCTGTTAGTAAGCTAGAACTACAGTCTGTTAGTTAGTAAGTAAGAACTACAGTCTGTTAGTTAGTAAGTAAGAACTACAATCTGTTAGTTAGTAAGTAAGAACTACAATCTGTTTGTTAGTAAGTAAGAACTACAGTCAGTTTGTTAGTAAGTAAGAACTACAGTCAGTTTGTTAGCAAGTAAAAACTACAGTCAGTTTGTTAGTAAGTAAGAACTACAGTCAGTTTGTTAGTATGAACTAGTCAGTTTGTTAGTAAGTAAGAACTACAGTCAGTTTGTTAGTAAGTAAGAACTACAATCAGTTTGTTAGCAAGTAAAAACTACAGTCAGTTTGTTAGTAAGTAAGAACTACAGTCAGTTTGTTAGTATGAACTAGTCAGTTTGTTAGTAAGTAAGAACTACAGTCAGTTTGTTAGTAAGTAAAAACTACAGTCAGTTTGTTAGTAAGTAAGAACTACAGTCAGTTTGTTAGTAAGTAAAAACTACAGTCAGTTTGTTAGTAAGTAAGAACTACAGTCAGTTTGTTAGCAAGTAAAAACTACAGTCAGTTTGTTAGTAAGTAAGAACTACAGTCAGTTTGTTAGCAAGTAAAAACTACAGTCAGTTTGTTAGTAAGTAAGAACTACAGTCAGTTTGTTAGTATGAACTAGTCAGTTTGTTAGTAAGTAAGAACTACAGTCAGTTTGTTAGTAAGTAAAAACTACAGTCAGTTTGTTAGTAAGTAAGAACTACAGTCAGTTTGTTAGTATGAACTACAGTCAGTTTGTTAGTAAGTAAGAACTACAGTCAGTCTGTTAATAAGTAAGAACTACAGTCATTTTGTGAGTAAGTAAGAACTACAATCTTTCAAGCTGTTCATTAGGAAGTAACAAATGCAGCCTATCAACTGTTTATTAGTAAGCAAAATCATTCTGTTTCCTAGCGAGTAAGATATGCAGTCTATCGGTCTATCTGTCAGCAAGAAATACAGTCTGTGACTATATAATTCCAACCTGGAGGATGTAATTCTGTATCAGCATCGCCCAGTTCTGTACGTCTCCCGTAAGGGAACCAGTGTCCTCCACCGGGTCGTAACTGGAGAAACTGAGGGCAGATTGGCCCAAGCAGCATACGAAGAGGAAAAGGGACACCAGAGACGAAGGATGCATAGTTTTGGTTGAATCCCTCAAAAAAAGCAGTTGACCGGAAGCATAATCACTGCGTAAGAAGACATAAATAAATGCGCACTGGACGCTGAGCTTTATTATAAAAGATGTTCTCAGAAAGATGTTCAGTTGTAGCAGTATTCTCGTAGTATTAGTAGTTGGTGTTTGACTCTAGATTTAGCTGTCTTAGTAAAGTAATTTAAATGCATTAAATTAGATATTAACTACACCCAGATGGTACATATTTTAAACTGCTTTTAGCTTTACATACACTGTTTCATGTAAAGTGTGGATGCTAAAATTACGGAGAAAACTATAACTTACCCACTTGCTTATTTACTTACTCTCTGAAGTGCTCAAAAGGTCTCTTTCTTGCTAGCCTGGTTCCATTTATTTATTCAAAATGCTCCAGTGTATCCAGCTGATTTGATTAACATTCAAAGATTATTTTAAAATCTATTTTACAGTTTCTAGATCAACAACCAGCACCACTTTCTGTCACAGTTCTTAAATATGCCCAGAAACCTGTAACTACAAAAGTGTACACTTCTTCGTAAAAAACATTGTACGCATTAATATTTAGCTATTGCAGTACTGCACGCACTATTGCATTATTTAATTACATACATGTAACCACAAATGACTGCTGGGAAATCTAATTTTTGCTTTGGGTCGGAATTACGACTATCAAGCGCTATAAAAATGCTCGGACTCCAATCCCCTCTGTACGACATCCAAACTGATGTAAATTTGCGTTAATTGGCCATAATTGGGCAAATTGTTGCACAAAGTTTAAAGCATCGCCAAAACCTTTATCAAAACTCTAAAAATCTGTCATCCGTGACCAGGGAAACGAAACATCCATCAAAGCGTCATTAACACCTTGTTCTGCATAATTAATTACAGTTGACATCCATAATGAATATTTATTGCGTTCATATCCTAGACATTATGAATATTAATGCTTCATCTGCGTCCAATTGGTCCGTTATTTCCAGGTTTCGAAGTCATCCGAACGTCCTTAAATAATGGCAACTAAGGTGACGAAGAACGGCAAATACTATTGCGTAACAACTCCTCGCTGCACACCATCAATACACTTCTTAAATCTCACTTTAAAAACGGGGTTGGGTGTGAAGGTGAACTGAGTAATCGCAATGTTTTGTGTGGTGTGTGATACTACTGATATAACGTATAAGCACAACCCACCCTAACTGCTCCTAGAGCTTCCCCTTCTCTCTCTCTGCTGTTCTGGCAACTGGACTTGGTTATTGACATGGCGTCTTTGGATAACCCCATTGACTTGACGCAGCGCTTGTTAATAAGCTTTTGCCCTGCGCTTAGCTTTCAAGTAGCGCTTTAGAAATTTGGAGTTTATGATTACGATTACGATTATTTAAGTCCTATGGTGAATATTTGAGAAAGGTTCTGCGGCTTCTAGAAGAGGCAGAACTCAGCGAAATGGTTATAAAACTTGCATCTTTAAGAAGATACCTCTTCCGCAAAAGTATCCAGAAACTTTTCTACAGTCCGTAAGGATCTTAGATGATCCTTGAGGCATTGGAATAACGGTGACAACGGACTATGCGTGACCTTCGCCGCGTTTAAGACGATATTTGAATAAGTTTGTTTTTGGCAGACTCTAGTTAGTTACTAAGTTTGTAAAATGGATGCAGCGGAAGCGTCCGCTAAGTTGATAAAATGCCTTAATTTTGCTGCAATAAAGCATCGAGATCAAAGACGCTTGGATGCCGAGAAAACGCCATACATAAACCACCCGATTGGTATATATTGATCATGTTTAAGCGATTTATTTAAACACTTAATTGTAATTGTAATCTGACATTTATAAAGCGCCACTTCAAGAAGTCATGCTGGATATGAAAATTTTTGAACAGTGTGAAAACTGCGGCATCATAGTGACCCCTTTATAAACCAACTTTGTGATAATCTAGACTTCTATAGCGCCTTTATAATAATGCCCAGTGCCTCAGTCTATGGTCAGTTTTAAGTTTTTTGTTTAACAAAACACAGTGCTTCATAATTTTTCTTTGATTTTTTGTTAAGCAGGTTGTATTGGAAAGGAACAGTTTTTTAAAACAAAATGTGTGCTTTCTTAAATAAGTTGTAGAAAAGTTTTCAATGTATATAAAATGTGTGTAGTGTAATTTCAAGAGAAAGTCGTAATTTGGTACAGAATGGAAGTTTATGATTGATTTTGTGTGATTTAGTTGGTATTTTTTGATTTATGTATTTATTAGCGAATTTATTTTTTAAAATGAATTTATTCGTTCAGGTGTTGCTCACATACTGACTGAAGAAGCCAAGCTCACGGATGACATAAATGTGATACAGGTAGAGGAACTTTTATTATTACTTTTGTATTGTATTAAGCACCACTATCTAATGACTAAGAATCAGTCGATGGTGCTGAACAACTGAGTGAAGGACTTGTATCATGAGTGGCTAGCACATAGGCCAATAGGGACACTGATATTAGGGTTGGACATATAAGCCACGCCCTGTACATGGGTGCGCAACCCTCACTGATGCAAGGCCATCAGTCTGATAATATACATGTAGCTGAACACACGTGTCATAGTGTCTATACCTATAGGCCAACCTGATATATGGCGTCAGAAGTGTTGTATTACTAATCAACAATATGGCGACGACGACTTTACAAATTCCATTACCGGCGCCTCTGAAAGTAACGAATCTGGCTTTAGACTGGAAGCGTTTCAGAGGCCAGTGGTCCAATTATGTCAAAGCGGCAAAGCTAGATCGCGAAGACGGAGACCGACAGGCAGCTATCTTTCTAGCGTGCATTGGCTCGGACGCATATGAAATCTTTACTACGATGGAATTCGCTCGAGAGCAGGACAAAGAAGACCCGGCAAAGCTCCTTGAAGCCTTCGAAACCTACTGCGTCGGCGAAATCAATGAAGTATACGAACGTTATATTTTTCACCGCCGACAACAGGAGCCCGGTGAGACTTTTGATTCGTTTCTTGGTGACCTGCGTCGACTCGTCAGAACTTGTGATTACGGGACAGTCGAAGAATCTACGATCCGCGATCGAATTGTCCTGGGCGTTAGGGATGACGCCACGCGAAAGAAACTACTCCAGACGCGGAAACTCGACCTACCTCAGGCAATCGACATATGTCGCGCGTCGGAGGCGACTATGCGGCAGCTGAAGAGCATCACTACGCCAGACGAAGTCCAGGCCATGACACAACAACCACGCCGACGCCCACCAGGTTCTTACGCACAACGGCAGACACGAAATTGGGAAAGCCCGGACAAGCAAAAGGCGCATAACAACCACCCAAAGGATTCCCCGGGTCACTCCTGTCAATATTGTGGAGGCCTGCACAACCCGTCAAAGAGTGCGTGTCCGGCTTATGGTAAAACCTGCAATTTTTGTCTGAAGCTGGGCCACTATAGTAGCGTCTGTAGGTCACGGCGAACCACAACTGATGTCCGAGAACTGCAAGAAGGGGAAGAAACGTTATACGCGCTAGACAACGCTGACAACCCCAGAGTCTACTCACACATCCTTGTCAACGGACATAAGGTGAGATTCTTATTAGACTGTGGTTCCTCCGTCAACATCTTGCCGGTAGCCCTCTATACCAAAATCACAACCAATACCCTTCGCCCGCCTAGAGCAACTTTACGCATGTTTGACCGGCAGGAGCTTAAAACTCTCGGAATGCTCACTGCCACAGTGAAGCACCCACACACACGCACGGAATTCGATGTAGATTTCTATGTTACACAGCGCGACAACCCTATCCTTGGCATCGACGCCTGCCGCCGTCTTGATCTGTTGCGCATAGTTGAAGAAAACATATGCGAAATACGGGAAGCCAGCACATCGGTGCCCCGTTGCGCGCAGGCATCATCTCGCCTTGCAGAAGCTGAGATATTTGGCCGGTACGCCGATCTGTTCAACGGATCACTGGGCATGCTAAAAGGGAATGTAAGATTGGAAGTGGATACCTTTGTCCCCCCAGTACGAATGCCACTGCGACGCCTTCCAGTAGCAGTACGGGATAAGGTCGAGATAGAACTGCAACGCATGGCAGCGGACAACATCATCACACCAGTAACTGAGCCAACCCCGTGGGTTTCCGCCCTGTTGGTGGTGACAAAGCCGGGTGGCGGTCTAAGAATATGTATCGACCCAAAACCATTGAATAAAGCTCTTAAAAGATGCACATATTATATGCCAACGATCGACGACATCCTTCCCAAGTTGGCGGGAGTCAAAGTTTTTAGCACGGTTGACATAAAGCACGCTTTCTGGCACCTGAAACTTGACGACGCCTCAAGTCGTCTAACCACGTTCGAGACCCCATTTGGAAGATACCGATGGCTACGGCTACCATTTGGAATTAGTCCCGCTCCAGAAATATGGCAATCCAGGGTCCATGCTGCAATTTCCGGTCTAAAGGGCGTTCACTGCATTGCTGACGACATTCTCGTTACGGGTTCTGGTGACACCGCAGCAGCAGCCGAGTGCGACCACGACACTAATCTGATCGCACTACTCGACCGCTGCCGAGAGAAGGGCCTTAAATTGAACAAAGAGAAGTTTCGACTAAATCGTTCTATTCTCACATTTATGGGGCACGAATTGACGAATGCAGGCTTACGGCCCGACCCAATGAAAGTTACCGCCATACAACAGATGCC
Organism: Norana najaformis; assembly: GCA_964023275.1. NCBI lineage: Eukaryota > Metazoa > Annelida > Clitellata > Crassiclitellata > Hormogastridae > Norana > Norana najaformis. Next base: position 29,020,393 of record OZ029922.1, read on the forward strand.
GTATCCGGACGACAAAGCAGCCCTGCAACGCGCATTAGGAATGGCCACATACCTGGCACGTTTCTGTCCGCATTTCAGCGAAATCACAGCGCCACTAAGGGAACTACTATCGACGGAAAATGAATTCAGATTTGACCAACGACATGTCGAGGCTTTTGATCAGTTGAAAGCAGTGCTCGCTTCGGCTCCAATACTTCGTTATTTTGCCCCAGACCAGCCTATCGTTATTCAGGCAGATGCCTCACAAGCTGGCCTCGGTGCTGTATTGCTGCAAAAAGGACAGGTCGTAGAGTACGCATCGAGGGCGATGACGAAAACAGAACAGGATTTCGCTCAAATCGAAAAGGAGCTACTGGCCATTGTATTTGCATTGGAACGCTTTGATACGTATGTCTACGCACGACAAGTGATAATTGAAACTGACCACAAACCTCTGCTGGCGATAAACAAGAAAGCCTTGGCCTCCGCCCCGAAACGTCTTCAGCGGATGCTGCTCCGACTTCAAAGGTACTCGTACGAGCTTATCTATAAGCGAAGCACTGACATGCTATTAGCAGACACTCTCTCGCGTGCATTCCCTAGCGGCGCTACGGAGCCGACTGCGTTTGGAGAGGTGGTCGCCCTGCTAGATCGAGTAGATGAGGAACAGATGGACGAACTGCGAACGATAGCTTCTGCAGACACTATAGCGCGGCTGACTGATGCAGCGAAGGACGAGGACTACGCTCAATTAATACAGCAGATCGCGATAGGCTGGCCGGAAACGCCGACCAACCTGTCGACAAATTTACGACCATACCATACGTTTGCAGATGAATTGAGCGTCAGCTGCGGTCTGGTCTTCAAAGGCGACCGCCTTGTCATCCCTCCTCCAATGCGTGCCCACATCCTTGAACGGCTCCACAGCGCGCATACGGGTGTCAATTCCATCATTCGCCGAGCACGGGAAACGGTATTTTGGCCGGGACTCACGGCCGACATCAAACGCGTATCTGAGACTTGCGAAATCTGTGCCCGTTATCATCTATCAATGCAGAAGGAACCTCTGATGTGTCATCCGGTGCCAAGTCGGCCCTGGGAGAGAGTCGGGATAGACATCTTCACGTTTCACGACAGGGAATATTTAATCTCAGTCGATTATTTATCCGGGTTCTTCGAGATCGACCGTTTACCATCAAAAAAGGTATCGGATATCGTCTACTGCTTACGTCCACACTTTGCCAGGCACGGTCTTCCATCATTCGTAATTACAGATAATAGCCCTTTCTGTTCCCAAGAGTTCAAACGTTTCGCCGACAAGTATGAGTTCCAGCATATTACAAGTTCTCCTAGATACCCACAATCAAACGGAAGGGTCGAAAACGCTGTGAAGACTGCTAAAAGAATCATGACCAAAGCCAGGGAGGCGAACTCTGACCCATTTCTGGCATTATTAGAATGGAGGAGTACGCCTTCTGAGCAACTGACTCTGTCGCCGGCTGAAATTATGTTTGGCCGTCGACTGAGAACGCGCCTTCCGGTTTCAAATAGGCTCCTCGATACAGCTACTTCAAAAGCCACCACGATCGCCCTATCAGAGGCCAAGGCCCGGCAAGCCTTCTATTATAACAGAAGCGCAAAAGCGAGGCCATCATTACCAGTCGGGCAGACAGTCCGAGTGAAGTACGACGAACGCCCAGAATGGCGCAAGGCTCAGATAACGGCAGTCCTCCCCCACAGATCGTACGCCGTTCGTTTTGAGGATGGAACCACTCGCAGGAGAACTTCGCGCCACGTGACACCAAGCTCAGAGCCCCCCATCATGGAGGAAGACGGCGAGAGCCCGACAGACCGTCACATTCAACGAGCTAACTCCGCAGCTGAATCACCTCCGGTAGCCCTCTCCCCACCTCCTCCATCAGCCGCCCACGGTGGTCCGGCGCCGGTGATTACACGCTCTGGGCGAGTGGTGATACCCCCAGCTCGCTATTCGGACTGAGGCACTGCAAAAGAAAAAGCCTAAAGAACTAGACAGTAGGACTCCATAGATTTAGACTAGATAATAGGACTCCGTAGATTTAGACTTTTTTTTAAAAAAAAGACTTTCTTTCTCAACGTATATTTCGACGCAGATGGTACTTTCAACTTGCGATTTTCTGTGGAAAGGATGTATCATGAGTGGCTAGCACATAGGCCAATAGGGACACTGATATTAGGGTTGGACATATAAGCCACGCCCTGTACATGGGTGCGCAACCCTCACTGATGCAAGGCCATCAGTCTGATAATATACATGTAGCTGAACACACGTGTCATAGTGTCTATACCTATAGGCCAACCTGATATAGGACTTGCTCAAGATCCCTACAAAGTAACGTTCTCAGAGGAGGCTCGAACACATATTCTCCACAGTACCAGCCGAGCACTCTAACCAATCGGCTACTGTGCCCCATATTTGCTATGATTTGTCAGACTCTTAGTGCAATGTTCTGTTGGTCGCTATAGGTGTGAGTGGCAGAATAAAATGTGATGTTGCACCTGCACCATTTCAATTTCATCTGACTGTCTGCCAGCTGACTCTTGGATCTTGACCTCAAACCAAACCCTACCTACCTATCAATTTTGTTTTGAATGAATGCCTGAAAATAAGCTGGTTCCTGCAACTTACCTTTCGTTGGGTGCTGTAGAAATCTTGAGCTTATGATTACAATTACAATACCTTCTTTATGTACAAATGCTTGTTTTTAACTCCACTGCATGGCCGTGTATACAGTACCTTTTAAAGACAACACAAAGGCATTGCTTGCTAGCCTACAGGATGTTGGAGTTCAAAAGTGACGAGTTTATCATTCGTCGAATAATCCTCACACAGCTTGTGTTCATTTGTAGGATTTTCACTTGCAACTCGTATAGTAATTTGTGAACAATATCCGATTTGCAAAATCCCATCTCATCTATATTCCAAGCTTGTTTGTATTAACTCTATGTTAGATAGTTTGAGTTCTCCAGTTGTGGGCCATGTATGGAAATGCTACCTGTTCTTACCCAATCAAAGAATTTCCTTGGTGGCCTTAGTGATCAATGATGCTCTGGTCTCCAGGTCCAGAATGTTAGTTTCAAAAGTTTCTATAGAAATGTCCATGTAGAGATAAAGAAAAAGTAAACTATTTTTTAAAAGTTCTTTAATAATTTATGTTGAAAGGCGGCTGTGCTTCATGACACAGTTGAAGACACAGACACAACATTCGAAGAACTCCGACAAGTCTTTGGTGACGATGTAACAGGTGAGTTACCTGTCTGTATTGAAGCAGAGATTTTCCTACACATTTCATTAATGTACCACCAGCGCAGAACACACGTGTTTTCTCCTTGAAGGTAACTTCTTGTTTCAGTTTCAGTGCCACAGGAGGTAGTTCATGAAAAGTGAGTTAATTGCGTGAAGTTAATTTCCTCACAGCACATTTTTGGTGGTCTTAGAATAGGCTGAATAATTCAGTAGGGCACGCTAGAAGTATCTCACTAGATACTATGCTCCGTCAATTTAAATGTCAGTTTCAAGTTACTAGTACAATACACTACAATAAACTGTGATTACAGGAGTTGGACTAATTATGAGTGAAGCACCGAGCATGACAAACTTCCGGAAGGAGTGCAGATCATTGTTTGAATCCTTTGTGTGTGCTGCTGCCAAAAATCTGGTATCAGGAGCTAGTGATGATGGTGATGATGGTGTGTAAGAAAATAAAAAACACTTGAAATTAAAGTGTCTTTGCTTTCTTTCTTCCATTTATAATTTCATGTTATCTTCATTTAAATGTAAGAAAATAAATGAAGAATTAAAGTTAACTTTGTATTAAATGTTGTTGGGATTTTCTAAGAAACTTGGGAACGTTGTTTTAGATCTCGTGCGGGAGGTAACTGATGACAAAAGCCTACCTTATCGAGAGCGCAAAAGACTTCAGATTGTAGACGCCCCTCACCACACTCCACGTGCTCGCCTTGTCAAACTGGCTGACAAGCTATACAACCTGCGAGACCTTTGCAGGTCAACGCCGACTGGTTGGACAGAGAAAAGGGTCCAGGAATACTTTGAGTGGGCTGCAAAAGTTGTGAAGGGCCTGCGTGGTGTCAACCAGTACATGGAAGATCAGCTGGATAAATTGTTTGAGGAAAGGGGTGTACTACATCTGGCTCATTGATGTTTGCAGATTTTATAGTACTTTGGCGTTGTCTGATTCTTCCCGGCCATATTCAAGTCTGTGATGATTCTTCACAAACTGATTTAAATGGAAATAGTTAGCACTGTGTTTCGCTGAAAAGGAAGTAGGTAGTGTGATTTTTTGAACCTCCAAAGAATCCGAAATGTGCCATATCTTGGACAGGTGCAGCGAGTTGCTGTACCTGGCCTTTTGCAAACCCTGCAGCCTACTTTCTTCCGTGTTGCAGTTTTTGTTTCTGCGTGTGATTGTTTCATGTCACTTGACCCTTGATTCGAAGTCTGAACCCCACCTGCTCGAACCCTGACATTGCTTGTCCAGAAAGGTTTTGCTTCCACTTTGCAGTGTTGTTTATATGATGCTTGAAAAATATTTTTAATGGAGTTTTGTACCTACTTTCTGTTTCTGTTAAATATTTTATGAGATAAAGGTATGTGTGGATGTGAACACTTTGCTCTGTTTGTTAGGTTTTGTTTCTTTAGATGTTCATGTAATCAACCCTAGTTCTGTGAACAGTTTTTCAGAGATGTGTGATATATATCTCAAAAGTCTCATTTTAAACTTCAGTTCCATAACTAGTTTTGCATATGAAAAGCTATTTAATTTACGACAGACGGCTCAGTTTTAGGTAAGATTTAATTTCCAATATTTAAAAACTTTGTGTTAAATGTACAAATTTAATGGTTGTAACTTTTTACTGTTTGTGATAAAAAAATACATGCTGTCTCCATCAAAATATTTAGCACTTCCAGCCTAATCGAATGCAATATTAAACTTCTTTTTCTGACTGAGGTTTTTCAGGTGCTGTAACATGTTTGGGTTAGTTGAATCTCAGTTATTCTGCATGTTCTTTGCAAAACTGACTTGGGATTTACTTTGAGTGTTGATAAAATTAATGTGTTATTTCATTACGGTTTTGTTGAGAAAATGATGCTCAGTGTTACAGATACAACGTACGGTTTAACAGAGTGATACTTAAAGGGAAAGGAGGAACCTTGGTTCTGAGCATTTAGAGAATGTCCAGTCTATAGTCATTTGCAGCGTTCTAGAGCGTCACTCCTGAGGTATTGGCCTACACGATCGTACAGAGACTACAATTTTATTAATTTATTACATGTATTACAAATGTAACTGATGCTCTTTAACCAAGGCCGAAAATGATTCCACAAGATTTAAAAAACCAGACTAGAATCACAGTAATTGGTCTTGTTTATATTACTGAGGACTTGGAATACTTTGAATGTTCAGTGGTATTGGGCTAAGTATACCACTTTGTTTGAAGATGTGGCCTGTGACTGCTGGGTGCCTTTTTGGTCCTGTGGCGCTTCTTGGCGAGTCGTGAATCTCTTTTCCAAGGGGTCCCGAGGAACGTACATCCGAAACAGCGTCACCAAGTCGGGTACCATCATTCGGTCCGGACTTGGTCTCAGTTCGATGAGCTTGGGTGTGGAGATACACCTAGCTGGCGGTGGTTGTATGGCAGATTGGGTGTTGCTCATGGTGATTCCTACACTGGATCCATGTGACGGTTCAACGGGGATTGTCGGGGAAGTTACCGGAGATAATTCGTTGGGCTTGCATGGTTTCTCAGAGGGTACAGGGTCTTCGAGTGCCGCAAGTAAAACTTTGCGCGAGTCCTCCCCGTCGATGAACTGTTCTTCCTCTCTGTTCGGAGGAAAGTGAAAATGGGTGAACATTTCGGGAATTCCTCTGACCAATTCGTTGAAGCATTCCGAATACGGCCAGGAATTTTTGCGCGTATGTTCGCAAACAAAGGGCCCCACGCGATCGTACATGGCCGCCATTTTGGGCAGTCGCAAAAGCCGCGTCATACGTCGATCGTAGCCGACGGAAGCGTTTAGCGGCACCGTCAGTCGCACCAGAGGGTCGTTTTCGCGTCGGAATTCCTCGTCTCTGACAGCCTCAGCCTCATCCACCCATTCGGCGGGGCTTCGAAAGAAAATATCGTCACGACGGTACTTTCCAGCCTTTCCGACGGTTAGGAGGATGTGCGCAGACGCGTAATTTCCGCATGCGCATGCGATCAGAAACGCCGTGCGTCCGTGGGAGTCCCTCTCGTCAACGGAGACCGACGAGGAGACGTACTTCTTCGTCAGGAGACGGACGGTACTCGGCCGTCCACGCATCGCGGCGTACATCAGCGGGGTGTAACTGTAACAGTCGGGTACGTGTACGTCGAGTATTTCAAAGCCGTTTATGAGGTGTCGAGCCAGTCTGTGCTTTCCCCCGATGCAACAGTAGTGTAATGCAGTTCGCATTAGGGCGTCTTTCTGGTTGATGTCGACCATTTTCTTCGTCAAAACCTTCATGCACCTGCGTGCAAGGTAGTCTAACGTAACATGGCTACTAAGCTTAGTGGTAGGGAAAAGAAAACCGAAAAAGATCGTTGAGCTGATAACTAGTCTACCTAAGTTTTTGGAACAACTTCTGACAAGGTTGCAAAACTGCAAATAGTTATGTATAGTTAGGCTACTGTTAGTTAAAACTGAATTGTGATCAGAAACTGCAAATTTCTTTAACAACGTGTTTGAGAGATTCTTAAAAGGCACTGTGTGTGTGTTTGTGTGTGTGTTCCAGGTGCCCTCATACATTATGCCAGTGATTATATACATAAATTCAACTAACACTACAAAAACGGCACATCTGCCCGAGATTTTAAGGGTGACCATGGCCCCGCTGTCCCACCTGAATATCCGCCTCTGCTTCAGGCTTACGAATTTGCAATCAGCCATATTATACCACCTATATAGACTGCTGCGGCACTGGTATCTAAATACAGCAGACATCAGCCGATGGGTAAACAGACCTCAGACCGATAGTTTCGTTGTCGATTAGGCAGCAGAGGGTGAGTGGCGTCCAGCCGTAGGCGTCTTTCTCGTTCACGTCGGCCGCCATCTTTTCCACGAGCAGACGGAAGTAATGCAGGCGTCCATCGAGGACGGCCTGGTGCAGAGGGCTGCGGATTCGACCCTTCGGCGGGAGGTCATAGATTGGCCTTGGCGGTGTGCAGGCCATCTAGTCGCTACGCGTTACTAGGTCCGCCTTGAACTGATTTATAACGAATATAAAGCGAATTTTTTCTAGACTCTAGCTAAACTACTCGCTACTATGCAGAAAAACTACTATTCGTTGTTCTTAATTAATTTAAAAGGCCGACAAGTTATAATGTTATACGAGTTAACCATATTACGAATTATCTTCCATAGGTTAGTAATAACTCGAATGGTTGTTGACGAACATTTTACGACATAAAATGACGTCATCTGAATCTAATTTGTGTAGCGCTTTTAGGATGTACTTTAAAAGGCGCTGTATCAAGTGTATTGGTAATACTTGCATCTGTTGATATAAGTGCAATGCGGAGGGGAAAACTCGTGGGTGTGAGCGAAACGTGCAAGGGGAAAAGGGAATATGTACAGTATCTTTAATGGGGACAGCTTGAAACAAGACTGGAGACTAGGAGAGGTTCCCCCTTCTTCTACAAACCACCCTGTTAAAGAGGCAACCCAGTAGGCTTTTATCATCAACTGACTCCATAAACGAGTCCAATGAAATGTCCTGTAACTCGCCGACAGTTCTTGGTGTATTTTGCACTTTCGGCGAACCTAGTCATACATGTAGGCTACATGTCTTGTAAATGGGACTTTGTGTGGCACCCCAAGCGCCTTATAAACAGTTGAATGTTTCATACAAAAGCTGTTAGGGAGACCTCCTTACCCAAAACAAGTCCGCAAGTGCCAGGTTGTTTGGTTAGTTTCAGTTCTGTGGTCGAAATCCAGGGAGGTCAAAACAACGACGCCATTGCGGTGAGATTCTAAGGCGGAAATATTTATGGTGTGGATATGGACGGATGGTGAAAGATGGAAAACCGGATCAGATAGTTTGAATACAGTTTTGAATTTTGAATTAAATGTTTCAATCCAGAGCACATGAGGAAGAGTCTAAATTTATAACTGAGCGCTATAAATAGACATTGGCATCCATATATCACTGCTCAATTTTAAATTTAGAATTTAGAGTAGTTCCGGGTAACTAAGAAGATCAACAAAGTGAAATGATGAAAGAAGATCTCGTCTCAACATCATTATAATCATAAACACAAAATAAAGTGGATTATTTTTCTCAAACATTTTTATACTTAAATAATAAGTAAACACATCGGGAACATCTGGGACATTAAAATAACTTATACAAGAACCTAAACAATAACTTATTTTCAGAAATAATAACCAGTAACCACAGAGCTGCCAAAATGCCCTGGATATTTTCTAAAATGACTTCATCGCATTCCCTGGTTGTTGAATATTAACACATTATTGCATAGATAACACATAACACAGAAACACAACCATACCGTGTGTGGGCTGACCTCTCTAAATCTGAACAAACCTTACACAGCACGATATCAACATTCCCTTTCTGCAAGGACTGAAAGTTACAATAATCCACCTGTTACAGGTGTTACAGAAGCTCTCTGAAGTCTTGTAAATGGCACTTTGTGCGTCACTCAAAGCGCCATATAATAAACAGTTGGATATTTAATAACAAGGTGCTTTTATTTAATACCACATCAATCCGACATCTTGTCCTTGGTAGTCTGTCGAGTGCCCATGAGACATCGATGTCACGTGACCCACAACATTAAACTACGCGGGTTACACAAAATCCCAGCTGCTTTTTCTGAGTTATGTTATTAAAACTACAAAGTACATGACGCTTGTGGTAATTTTCTACAAGCTGAACTGAACCCGTACGTGTTCAATTCAGCTGACCTACTTGGAACAACTTTGCAGTGTTTCACTAACGTCACTCGATTGATTCACTGAAAAATGAGCAGGGTCAAGGCCATACGGTTGCTAGAGTAAAGCATGTAATTTGGTTTGGCAAAACTACTGTCTCATACTTGGTTTCTTACAGCAGTGACACTGTAAAAGTCACCGGATAAGTCAAGACAAGATACGTTAATGCCTTTCAAACATGACTTCTAGTAAGCGGACTCAAACTAACGTTAAAATTTCCAACGACTTAACCATATAAAGTTTAGACTCGGTCTTCACACAAGACTGCACTGACTGACTGTATTGGGCGCTACATAAATGTTCCGACACACGCAAAAATCACCAAACATCAACTCAAACAGAAAAGTAACTCATTAAAAAATACTGACATTCAATCAACAAGAACACGGACAAACACTGGCACACTCGCAAAACTGTGCACACGGCCACACAAACACTACTGCAACATGTGTTACCTGCCACACAACAATTTTCAAAAAGCAAAGCTTCATTAAGTGAACACAGAATACCCATCACCAGAATACAGAAAGAAACATTAGACAAAGAAAACATACTAAAACTGCCAGAAACAACTGGTTAGTTGAATGCATCTAACAAGATGTGCATCGGTTCAAAGTTCCCACAAGACAGTCGCTGCATAGGGACCTTCAGTAAGTCCTTAGCACGCAACAGTTCAGTGCAAATGATTGATGCCTTGCCAACAGATAATGGTGCTATAAAAATTTATATAAGAAATTATTTACAAATACAAATCGATAGTTTCTGGTCTTTATATTGTAAGTACACACCCCTAATCACATTCGGTAAATTGTAAATACAAATACCTAAATAAATTCAGTAAATTGTAAATACAAATCCCTAAGTAAATTTGGTAAATCGTAAATACAAGTCCCCAAACAAATGCGATGGCATGATTGACAAGAATGTGGTTAAGTCCGTTAAAGCAACAGTTCTGCCAATAAGAAACCACAATTCTTGCAAAATAAAGACCATTTAAAAATTGCAATTTGCTTTCAAAGTTTGCACTATTTCCTTTTTCAAACACGGGCTAATTTAAGCTGCTGCGCATCGTTATCAGTACTCTGCTAAAGTTACAAGAATCAACAAAACAGAAAAAAAACATGAAACGATAGCAAGAAAAATCAGTAAATACCCAAAAGTTGGGGTAAAAGTCTATAAAAACATTGACCCACTGTCAAAAGAGTAACAGTGGGGCAAAGGAAATATCCCGACTTCATGTTGTTTGAAATGAACTGTGTTAGGAGATTTTGCACTGATATCTGAATGTTGTTGAAGTAATACTTCTGTTCTTAATAGAAACAAATAATGAATTTGAAAACTGATTAAATATTCTGTAATTATCTTCTTCAAATTTGCAAATGTTTTTATACACAATATCGCATTGACCAATGAGGTAATCGAATTCTTTGGTGGTATGTTTATTAAACTGACATCAACAAACGAAACTTCAAGGTCAATGTTGCAACAGGTATTTATCAACCGATCCAACATTACTTAGATCAGTTGATCGAAGATTTATTTTGATCAAATGACAAGATTTATTACAGTCAACAGATCATAAGTATACAATTTTATCAAAAGATAAACACTGACCCAAAGATTTATTCCAATCAACAGATCAAAAATATATTTCGAATGAACAATACATTTTTATCAAATGATCAAAGATATACTTTGATCAATAGAAAGTTAGAAAAAACACAAAAAACCCAGAAAAACGACAAATGGCCGGGAGATCATAAAATAACACAGGCAGGTACGAAGGTGGTGGAAATCGTTATAATGTCCCAGAGATCCTGGATGGTGGTGTGGAAAAACAATTCGTCAAGAGGAACTTTCGACTCGGGAACCTCTGAAAGATGGCCAGCGCCTTTGAGAGACCCCTAAAAGGTGCTAAATGAATTTTTCCTGGCCTGCCAGCTTTCTCTGATTGATTCTGTACACCTTACAACCACTCAAACTCGTAACAACCAGACCACATATACAACTTACTTCAACTCGACTATAGTCTGCAAACACATCCTGAAATGGTGCTAATAAATTCTTGTTTCATGTTCCTGCTTCCAGCCGAGTCATCGTGGATGGAACTGAGGCAAAAGCTGGCTGGAATGATCATAATGTGTTCCTCCCAGTAAAGAAACAGAAAATTATTCATCATCGTAAGACACAAACGATAGAAATGTTGTTTGCTTGTCTGCCTGAAGACCAGATAGATGCCCGTCATTGTGAAAAACAACAGTACTGGCCACTGGCTTACGTGCACAAGCCCCACTCTCTTCTCGCTGAATTCGGTGGTGGTTGCGGGTGGATAGTCAAACACCAGTTCACGATCAACTGTATCGTTCTTGATCAAATGTGAACCTGAATTTCTCGTTGAATGCTTGTTCATGTGTTCAAGATGGCAGCAAAGCTCTTGGCTGAGTAGGCGTTGAACATCTTTCACGTTTCAACTCATCGTCCGCTTCGGCCAGAATCTACGTAATATCACAGCCAGCATCCCCTGAAACTCGTTCAAATCGTCTGGAAGCAGTTCTGCAGACACCAGAGAAGACTTCAAAGGCACTGTCCGTCCACACCAATCATCAGAGCACCAGGTGCATTATGGAGGTTGTATCCGACTGAACACAGAAAACACCATGCCGCTCCTCCGACTGGCCCCGTCTACAGAAACCAGCGAACGCGGGCTCCTGGCATTTGGTCCAAGGTGCACAATTGTACGCCTGCTCAATCTTAGAACTCCACGATTAAATTCGGAACATCGGGTGTTTGAGGAGCTCTTTGGCGATTGGCCGGTCCTCGGGATTAACTTCAAGGCAACGCAGCATCACATCGCGTATCGGAGGCGAAAGATTCTCAGGTATTGGAGGTGGACGCACGGTTGACGCAATCTAGATGACAGAAAAAACTGGAAATACTCGACTGTCCAAAATAGTGCATTTTTAAAGTTGCAAATTCAGTGTGCTCCTTCCTGAATTTGCTGTACAGAAATATTTTTAGGATGAATTTATACTGTCTGACCATTTTTTGCAGTGCGCACAACAAAACTGCTACATGGCTGCATAGCTTCTTGGGAGTCTTGACTTTGGACATGAACTGTTAATTATTCTCCAACCACCTCTGTTTGACTCAGTCATCGATGTCAATTCAATATCAAGACCTAACTTTCAGCAAGCTTGGACTCACCTGCGTTTCCATTTTGCTTACTCCAACTTAGTTTACCTAATGGTAATACATAAAAGTAACAAATGAGTAATCACCTTATCTTACATTACTTTACTTTACCTTGCATGTTCTGGTCTATACCTTAAATATAAGCGCCAGGTGGTTGGAAATATCGTTGGCTCCCCATGGAGGCAGCGCAGTTGCCATCTCCACCATCGTGCAACCGAAACTCCAGATGTCGCACTTTCGTCCGTACGTGTCCCCTCGTAGAACCTGAATCACGAAAAACACAACACAGTTCTCATTTGCATGTCAATTTGTGAAGCTGAAGACACAACAAACGCATGTATGTATGCATGTACCGGGTATTATGTCTGCATTTATCAAGTGCCGCTATCTTATGACTAAGCATCAACATCATAACCGCCAATGGAAAGCTTAAATCCACATTCTTTACATTACAGGCCAAGAGCTCTAGCCAATTGGCTGCTGTGCCCCCAAATCTCACCAACCTGCTGTATCAAACTAATATTGTAGTAATAAAGACGCATTCAGAGATCACAGACTTTCAACCATCCACCACGAAAAAATACACCAGTAAGGTGAACCTAAAATAGGTCTGCTATTGTCCATTACAGCGCAAGTCTGTACAGATAGTATCATCAGTGGTCAGTTTAAGTAAGGAGATAAGATCATCAGTGGTAGGTTTAAGTAAGGAGATAAGATCATCAGTGGTAGGTTTAAGTAAGGAGATAAGATCATCAGTAGTCAGTTTAAGTAAGGAGATAAGATCATCAGTAGTCAGTTTAAGTAAGGAGATAAGATCATCAGTAGTCAGTTTAAGTAAGGAGATAAGATCATCAGTGGTAGGTTTAAGTAAGGAGATAAGATCATCAGTGGTAGGTTTAAGTAAGGAGATAAGATCATCAGTAGTCAGTTTAAGTAAGGAGATAAGATCATCAGTAGTCAGTTTAAGTAAGGAGATAAGATCATCAGTGGTAGGTTTAAGTAAGGAGATAAGATCATCAGTAGTCAGTTTAAGTAAGGAGATAAGATCATCAGTAAGTCAGTTTAAGTAAGGAGATAAGATCATCAGTAGTCAGTTTAAGTAAGGAGATAAGATCATCAGTGGTCAGTTTAAGTTAGGAGATAAGATCATCAGTGGTCTGTTAAGTAAGGAGATAAGATGATCTGACCTAATCTGATTTAACAACATTTCTGTAACACCGTTATGAAAATGCTCAAAGCATCAGTCAATGGTCGCTTCAAGCGAAACCTGAGCCAAAACTTGCAATCTGCTGGAGAAGCCCGGTTGAAATCTGATGTCAGAGAAACCAGAAGTCAAGCTACGGTGGCTAAGAAAGCAGATTAGATGATATGGGGGCACGCTAGCCGACTGGATAGAGTGCTCAGCTTGTAATGCGGAGAGTATGGTTTTTAAGCCTCCTCCCCTTAGACGGTTACTGTGCAGGGACCTTGAGCAAGTCCTTCACTCACAACTGCTTCGTGCCTCAGATTCAGATTTACTGACCCTGCACGCATAATAAATGCAAAATAATAATAATTAATTCTAATAACAATAATAATAATAAATAATAAAAATAATAATATCCTGATTAGGTCATACCTCTGGAGCCATGAATGCAATGGTCCCAATCAGCTGTCCTTCAAACTGACCATTGACCGTCACCTGTGTGGTCAGTCGGGCAGCTGCCCCGAAGTCTCCAATACGAACTCTGTGGCCCGTGCTATCGACAAGGAGATTGGCACCTATGTACCCAGACGCACATAACCAGACCAGTCACAAAGAACGTAAGACAAAAAGGGTGCTACAAAAACTGTCATAATCACACTAGTGCATTACATTAGCAAGATTAGCAGCTATAGAACTGTATGCACAAGATTAGCACATACACGGATGGACATGTAAAATAAGCCCAAAGAATAGACAGATGGTCACCAAAGACTAGCACCCAGAAATAGTTGGACACCCACGATAAGAACATACAAAGGTGGATGGACATCCAAGATGAAAACATGAAACCATCCATCTTATCGACACCCATTTACACTTAATTGTATTCGTAAACTCAAAATTTCTAGAGTGCTACTTAAAAAGCCACGCACAGGGCACAGCTTATTCACGAGCACTGCGTCAAGTCAGTGGGGTCATCCAAAAGCACCATATAAAGAACCAAATTTGGTTGCCAGAAGACCAGAGAGAGAGAAGGGGGCGAGGAGCCATTAGGGTGGTTGTGTTCAATCATAATCGTAAGCTCAAAATTTCTAAGCGCTACCTTAAAGCTAAGCACAGCTTATTCACAAGCACTGTGTCAAGCAGTGGGGTTCTTACATCAGCAATTACAATTACAATTACACAGCCAGATACCATCCTACAGTATAAAAATTTAGTTCTCAGTAACTGAATTGTACAATGGTCTCCTACTTAACTAATTTCCAAGAATTCGCACACAACGATGTCCTCAGATGTATACACAACACTGGTAGCTGAAACGATCAGTAGCCAATGTGGTAAATCAAAAACCAGCGCCAGAGGATTGACTTACCTTTCAGGTCTCGATGGACCACCTGGTTGTCATGGAGATAAGTGAGACCGCGTAGCACCTGCAGAGTGTAGCTTGTCATGACCTGCTCAGAAAACTGTCCATATCTGTCCAGCAAGGAGGCCACAGAGCACCCTGCAAAATCACCAGCTTACCATACAGGCACAGTCAGGTTAGAATCACATGACAATTGACTCCAGTCAGAATCAATGGTTAGAATCACAATACCTAAATGATGGGCTGGAAGCATGTCAGGATCATGAGCCAGAATCACAGGTTGGAATCACAGAACAGTGCCAGAATGTGATATCTGAATCAATGGATAGAATGTTAGAATGCTTAGCTGGAAACGAAGATTAAAATCAAATATAATATTAGAATCAAAGACTTGAATCACAAGTTAGAAGCATATGTTGTAATTTGTAATTGTAATTTGAAATTTGTACAGCGCCTCTTCAAGATAAACTGATCAGAGGCGCTCTCTGCGCTAACGATGTTAAATGCCATTAAGAACGGAACATTCATCCACAAGCAAACGTTGGTCAGAAAACTAGAAGTCACCAGTGGTATCAAGGATACAATTATTATTTCTGAATTTAACATGCACCACTATCTAATGACCAAGCATCAATCGATGGCACTGAGCAACTGTGAATGAAAGACTTGTTTAAGGTAACCATCACAGTAACCGTCTCAAGGGAGACTCAAACTCACACTCTCTGCTTACAAGCAAGCACTTTCACCAAGCCACGGTAATCGCAGGTCATAACTGAATGTTAGAATAACAGGTTCAAATCACAGATCATGAACCTGAATCATAGGTTTGAAACATAAGCTAGAATTGAAAATTAGAATAGCAGACTATCATAATCATAATCTCGAGCTTTCTACAGCATCTAATGAAAGCCAAGTCACGGGAACCAGCTTATTCACAGGTAATCAAAATCAAAACAAAATCAAGTCAGGCAGGTAGACAGTCACATGGCTCTGGCAGATGGTGTTTCAAATTGCAGCAGTGAAAGTGATAAGGGGAAGAGGAAGAATCAGGATAGGATTTGAGGAAGAGGAGTGTTTTCAGTTTTGAGTGAAAGACCTGCACAGAAATTGCAAGAGGTGAAGGAAAGGTTCAGTTCCAGCTGGTGTTGGTGAGTTCATATGAAGGGTCAGATAACTGTCGTGGAAACACCTAGACTAGAATAAGTGTACTGGGTACCTGGCATCCATTCAACAAACATGAAGAAGTGGCAGCCCTGCTGCGTTGCACCAAGAATTCGGATGACATTCGGATGACTCAGTCGGCCAAGAATGTGGATCTCTTCCTTGACGGCATTCACAACCTTCTCCTGCTCCAGCAGCGTGTTACGACAGAATGAAATCTACAACAAAATATAACGTCAAGCAAAATATCTGGTAACATAAACATAAACGAAGCAAAAGACGGTACGGTAAGTCACAGTAACTAAAGTACATTACAGAAAAGTATGGTAAGGTAATTCACACTAAGGTGAAATATGGTAAGGTAAGACCACAGTAAAGTGGAATAAGGTAAGGTGAGATAACAAGGTAAGGCAAAAGCACATTAAAGTGAAATATGGTAAAACAAGGTAAGTAAATAAATATAAGGTAAATAAGTTAAGGTAAAACAAGGAAGGCATCTATGTGTAAACTAAGTTGGGGTAACATAAAATAAGGCCGACGGTAAAACAAAAGAAAATAAGGTAAGGTAATAGAAGCAAAGGTAAAATATCAATAACCTGACCTAATAATTGTGTGGTTACCTGACCTTATGACCTTACTTGACTGTTTAAGGGTAAATAAAAAGCAGCGTGTTAACATCTGAGTAATAAAAGATGCTTCTCACTTGTTTGACGGCCATCAAAGTTCCTGTTCTGTTGTCCCTGGCTTGGTAGCAAGTGCAGAACGCCCCAGTTCCAAGCACAGGTCCTCGTTTCCAGTGCACACCCTCCTGGTATTGTCTGCTATCGAATCCCTCCATGTCCACAATGCTCGTGTTCTACAGAACAAATCTCAACTGATCAGAACTTAACACAAGCTTTTAAAGTTCACCAATGAAAATTCAAGTATGCTGATAGGCAAACATCAGTCACGCTTATATATATATATATTTATATTATTTATATATATATATATATATTTATATTAGGTAAATATATATACTTACATTTATGGACATGGCATGTTAACAAATGCACTACTTACTTATGCAATCAACCATTCGTTCTGTCATTCATTCATTCATTCATTCAATTTTTCCTTCATAGGGAAATCTCAAAATGGACCACATTTTGCTTTACCTGAGTTGTCCTTTTCTGTACACAAAGTCAAAAATTCTGACTTTATCGATGCGTTAAGAGACAAATAGTGTACTTAATCAAATCCAATCTTATCTTTAACATCCAGAAGTGTGTTAAGAACTATATGCAGTACTTAATCTAATCCAATCTTATCTTTAACTTCCAGAAATATAATTCTTATCTGTGCAATTCTTATTAGAAAATTACCAATAAACAACGGCAAAGCATGGACACAAACTGACTTAGCTTTTCAGCAGACTTAACTTGGTGCATTCACAGTTGATCAAGAAGTTGATACTGTGTGGTGCCAAGAAATTACAAGACTAGTTTTTAGTTAATTAGTAACTAAGTCCTGAGGCAAGATATGAATCGCATTCAAAACTTGGCAAAACACTGCAGAAGTAAACAGTTAATAAAAGAGTTAATAAAGAAAGTCAATAAAAAAATAAAACCATACCTGATCCTGCATGTGAATCGTCAAAGTTGTATCGCTCTTTCCTCGAGACAGGCCAGGAACATGAGGCAATGCATCCTGAGGAAGATCGGATCGTTCAAGGGCTTCGACCAAAGCCTCTGCTTCCTCCTTTTCCACCTCTTCCTTACAGTGACAACCGTCGTCGGCAGTGTTATCTGAAAGAATGAAATCACGGAATTTCTGTCAAGAATGAAAGTCAAAAAAAATCCACACTTGAAAGCTCAGTAATGTCATGTGCAGTAAGGTAAGTAAAGTTGAGTATCCCATACCCCACAAGTAAAGTAGGGTACCCCATTCCCCACAAGTAAAGTAGAGTATCCCATACCCCACAAGTAAAGTAGAGTATCCCATACCCATAAGTAGAGTATCCCATACCACACAAGTAAAATAAGTAAAGTATCCCATACCCCACAAGTGAGATGTGGGGAGGCCCTCATTTCCTTTTCTTTAGGCCTCTGATCCGGCAATGGATGAATCCCAAGGTCCTGGACGTGGGGCCAGTGCATCACAGGACTTCCCGTTTACTTCTCAGCTTACGCCGGTACCAAAAATTCTACTGCTTGGTGACAGAGGCACAGTGTGCGTAAACACCTTGCTTTGGTGGTCGTGCTCAGCTGGCAAAGATAGATTCATCATCCTTACGCCAGAGGTTTCCGGACATTCAATTCTGTTCCAAAGTCCGTGATCTTGGGGTTGTTCTGGACCGGGAACTCTCCTTGACCGATCATGTTAACAGTGTTTCCCGCTCATGCTTCTACCACCTTCGTCAGCTTCGTACCATCCGCCGCTCCCTCTCCTTTCATGCCGTTACTACTCTAATTCATGCCCTTATCTGCACCAGGGTGGACTTTGGTAACGCTATCTTTGCTGGACTCTCACTTGCCAATATTTCCAAGCTTCAATCTGTTCTCAATGCTTCTGCCCGTCTTATTGGAGGCGTCCCCAGGTATGGCCATATAACTTCCTTTATACGGGACACTCTACACTGGCTTCCCATTCAGCAGCGTATCCAGTTCAAGATCCTAACGCTTATGCGTAATTGTCTCGTTGGCTCTGCTCCATCATATCTTAAGGACTTCTGCATTTCGGTCTCCTTGGTTCCAGGCCGTAGCACTCTCCGGTCGGCCTCCCTTGGACTTCTGACTGTCCCTCGTATGCGCACTGCTACAGCGCAGTCTACTGCTTGGTGACAGAGGCACAGTGTGTGCAAACACCTTGTTTTGAGTTTTTAAGAAGTGCCATATTAATATTCCAACACACCCACATAATTTTTTCTCTCCTCAGCACCACCCGGCTGCAACATCAGACTCACTTGCGCTCCTCTGGGGAGAACTGTGGGGAGTCGTTGCCACTTCGGTCTTGAACGACACCTTCTCTTCCGGTCTGGACGTAGGCGAGAGGATCAGGTCGCTCAGGTCTTCCGTCAGCAGACCGCCCTGGCTCGAACCAAACGCAGCGTCGAGCTGAGCTGACAAGATAGGTGGCGAGTCGCACAAACTTTCCTTGGAACCGACAGACCGGTTCATTGCGATTAACGCGTACGCGGAGTTGCCCTTCAGTGACATTGCAATTTTATCCGGACGACTGACAACGGATGCTTCAGGATGAGGAGTTTTAGCAATGACACGATCACTTGGTGATGTCTCATCTGCATTATCAAGCTGATTAACAGCAGTATTGTTAGGCACTGGAAAGTTATCGGCATCACTAACCAACGCATCGGATGTGCTAATCTCTTGGGCCTGACGCTCAGCTATCATCTGTGAAATCCAAATTTCTCCATTTTGGACTGGAAGTGGTGAGGTTGAGACACAGGCATCGGCATACTCCACCAGTGGCCGGGGGATTTCAGCTACACACCCCTTGGCACCATCTTGCATTACCGAAGCTTCTGGGAGCACCGGAGCTGCCCTGCGTGCAGTTGAAACCAATGGCTGTGGAGCATCCACCTCATCCATCTTAGAACCATCTGTGGCAGTTCCAGCTCCAGACGATACTCCGCAGGAAGAGGCAACGCTTGACACAACAAGTGTTACGACGTCCGTCACAGGACTGCTTGCCGTGACATTGACCTGTGGCAACACACCATTTGGCACAACACAAGTCATTGCTGGCAAAGGCAACGGACCAGAACTACACAACTGCGGCGAGTTGGTTCCGCCTGAAACCGATGGTTCGGCTTTCCCTCTTCGAACAACACGATAGTCCTCCACGAGTGCGTAGAGCTTCCGTTTCATGTGACACTGTACAGCCGAATCAACATCCTCCAGCAATGGAAACACCCTCTCGAAGACCAATACCTGGTGTAGCTGAAGACGAGCGATGCAGTAGAACACCCGCCGTGCCATCTTGCTCACCTTGATGTGCGCAAAGCTCATGTGAAACGTGCAGAACCGCAGCACGGAAAATGCTCGGCCGTAATTGGTCGACGAAGCCACCCAATCCGAGGACAGCGTGGCGTCCGGTTCTGGCGGAAGAGTGGACAGGGTCACAGTGAATTCATGGCAGTACTCCTCAAGCAGTCGCTCAAGCATGCAAAACCGACCCAGAATCCATTGCCAGTGCAGGTTCTCAACTGCATCAATCTCAACAATGCAGTCAATCAGATAGCCAATTCCACCAAGACCTAGGTTACCTAACAACAGAAGAAAAACAACCAATGACCTGCTTTCTCAGTCAACCAACCAATGAGCTGCTTTCTCAGACAACCAACCAATGAACTGCTTTCTCAGTCAACCAACCAATGAGCTGCTTTTTCAGTCAACCAACCAATCGGCTGCTTACTCAATCAACCAACCAATAAGCTGCTTACACAGTCAACTAACCAATGAGCTGCTTACTCAGTCAACCAATCAACACAACATAACTAAATCAATCAGCCAATCAGTTAAAAACGATAATATAAATTGCTTATTAGTCAACTAGTCACTATCAATCAACCACACAATTACTTCATTGGTCAACCAAAAATACTGTCAACTGCTGAGTCAACTATTGAAGAAACAATCAATAAGTCATTCCGACAATCACTTCAGTCAATCAATTCCTTGTTCATGTTCATAATTAATATTCTCATGCATATTAAAAATTCACATTAATAATTAATTGCAGTCAACCCACATACGCAAGTGACATTCAATCACACCTACATCAAAATCTCCCTCTTTTCCTACAAGTATGTCACTGATAAAAACGTGTGGTATATAATACAACCATCTCCCTCGGATTGCCTGGTTACTTACCCGGATTGACAATTTCCCTTCCGACAGCCAGCTCCCCATCCTGTCCTTTGACGAGCTCCTCAAGGGCAGAAATTGATAACTGACTTGTTCTCCTGAAGAAACAAGAGGATTGCCTTAACCCTTTAACGACCGCAAGGTAGTAAATGGTAGTAGCCAGGTCTTGTGCGGTCGTTAAAGGGTTAAGAAGGATTTGCAGGAGGTTAACTATTAATATTAGTTAACAAAAAGTTAAAGATCATATAACACGACTTGTATGGTGAAGTTTGATTTTGCATGTTTTCTGTCTGTTCTAAGTTTCCCTTATACAGACTTTCAGACACTCATTACATAGACTAACTTTTTGCTAAAAGGAACAGACAATCTTATATTGGAAAAACATCAACATCTCATGAAAACTTCTTCAAGATATAATTTCTCCTTAGATGCCACAGATGACTCTCGTATGCTGTCAACGTTTTTTGAAAAATGAAACTAAAACCCGTTATATCGTTTAACGCATGCACATTTTTCAAGGGCAAAAGCAACAGATGTGTACAAAAATAATGCCACAGCATATTCGCAGACAGAGACATAATTACAATCTTTACAATAATTACAATTATAATTACGATCTAACTCACGTTTCCTGCGTATAGCATTGCACTAGCTTGACAAAATGTCTCTTATAGAGTAAATACCCTGTATTTCTCCATTCTCCTCCTCATAGAATTCTTTTCCATTTTCTCCCATTCTTACCGAACACCACACCACCATTTTTTTTATCTCATACTGTTTTTCAGATCGCACCAGCATTTCTTTAAACTTTCATCACCATCACATACAACATGTAAGGCAAGTCCTGCGATGCACTGGCCCCATGTCCAGGACCTTGGGATTCATCCACTGCAGTCTCAAGGGCCTAAAGAAAAGGAAATGAGTGTCTCCACTACGTCTCACTCGTGGGATTTGGGATGTTTTACTTTACCATCACATACAGAAAGTCGGTCCATGCAGACGTCTAAGGCTATTATTATTTTGACTTACAACTGCCACTGTTGACAGCAAGAATTTGACAGTGGCACATTTATGTAGAAGCGACTGACCTGTTTGAGTCGGCACACTTCAACAACAGCGACTTAACAACAGGCTTCATGAGCATCTGCAGACGACTTTGCTGTAATTCGTCACGACATGGAGTGTACGACAGGATCATACGCAGCGCCCTCTTTTGCCAAATAACAAAACATGCAATAAATGTTCTTTAATTCCTCTATCTGCACACTCATACAGGCTATATAGCTTACAGTCACTTCAACTGGTTTTAAGAGCCTAGTTGAAGGCCTCCTATCAAGCTTAAACTGCATTAGGAGTTCAATAAAAATTACAAGTTCACCTGTTGGCGAATGGGTGGAAATCTGAAATCGGTGCAATGGAGAAGTCTAATCTAATCTGGAAACTTCTATAGCACCATGATTATAATGCAAAAAACATCAATCGATGGTCAACTCTAAGCAAAGCCGCATTCCAACAGCATAATCAATTGGACAGAACCAGTCAAGAGAACCAGTCAAGAGAACCAGTCAAGAGAACCAGTCAAGAGAACCAGTCAAGAGAACCAGTCAAGAGAACCAGTCAAGAGAACCAGTCAAGAGAACCAGTCAAGAGAACCAGTCAAGAGAACCAGTCAAGAGAACCAGTCAAGAGAACCAGTCAAGAGAACCAGTCAAGAGAACCAGTCAAGAGCTGTAAGTCCAAACAAAAGGAACAGACAGACAATCAAATGCCTTGACAGATAAACAGACAATGAAACCCAAACACTGGCCCAATTCGCTACATCAGTTAAAGCGTATGTCAGTCAAGGCGCCTCTGTGCACGAGGATGCCAGTTCACAACACGGCCGTGGTTTATTTCAGAGATTTAAATCTCGGGCTAAAACGGTCCATGCACGGGGACCTTAAATGGCGTGGCGCCCATTCAAACGGGCAGCAGCGGTGAAGTATCCCACCCAATCAATTCATTGAAAATGACCAGGGTCGAGGCCATACAGACACTATAGAAAAACGTCTACATTTAGATTTACTTTAGCAGACACCAAGACTTGCACTTGGCAAGCCAGAACAGGGCCAGGAAATAATCATCTTTGCAAACACAACACCAAAACAGCATGACAGATAAACAGACAGTATATGATCAACACAGACATCACGACTTGTACTAACCAGGCCAGAAATGAAGACTTTGTAGACCGGGTCGGACAGACTGAACGCCAGAACCGAGCAGCAACACTCGAGCATCGTGTGGTTGTTGGCCTGGCGTTCGGCCGACACGAGGACCCCAGATCTGCCTTCACCGACGCCCAGCAGAAGAACCCGAACGGCCTCCTGGCTGAGAAGACGCAACGCCGCCTCTCGTACACCCCAGTTCTTAGAGAACAGCCTCACAGCTATGTCCTCACCAAGAACCTGGTATTGTAATGTAACATAACACCTGTTAGATTACCACACTCCCGACCTTACAAGAGGTTCTTAAAAGAGTTGATATACATATATATATATATATACACACACATACACATACACACACAGATAAATTAATTATTATTAATGCTATTATTATAACTATAATTATTATTATATCTGCATTTATTAAGCAGATATAACAATCATTATCATAATATCATTAATAATAACATTAATCAATATTAAAATAAATATTAATATTTATCAGTGCAAAGGATTACATAATGTAAAACACTAAATAATGGAAAACATTGCATAAAGCAAATATATTACACAACAAAAAACATTACATTTTCTTAGATTACGTAGATTACATAAAGTAATTCTCTGATACGTAACAACTGAGTGAAGACATCTTACCGGAATCCACTTATCTGCAATTTCCCTGTGTTCCGGCGGAAGTGCCTCGATAGCAGTGGCATCGATGTCACATGCTGCTGAGCTCTGTGGGGAAGTCTCCCTTGTGGCAGGCGGAAGTGGAAGCACAGCCACACCAGATGCTGACACGGGCACTGGTGCCGACTCCCTGCAACAGAATCATGTGCACCACCACCATTTATGCATCGTAATCGTAAATTTGTAAAGCGGCGCTTCATCAGAGGCATTCCTGGCCCATTGTCCCAGAACTGGGGAATAGCACGGTCTTCAAGCACTTACGGAAGAGGGAGGGGAGAGGGAGAGAAGCTCCCCTTGAAGATCGGCATCTGTGGTGCATGTAAATATGAATGCATGTATGAACATAAGTGTATGCATCCAAAAACATACACATGAGCATGCATGCGTGCATGCACGTATGTGCCTGGAAATTCATGACCAGATTTCTAACACCTCTTCAGCAAGCCTAAATGACGTCATACTTGATGCCACAAGTAAATGTTAATGTACATGTTTTTCCATAGAGACCGTATGGCCTCGACCCAGCTGATATGTCAATGAATTTATCAGGTCAGAATCTTCACTGCCACTGCCCATTTGAATGGGTGCCATGCCATTTAAGGTAAATGTTAACATACATGTTTTTCTATAATGACTGCATGGCCTCAACCCTTAAATGAATTTATCGGGTGAGATCCTTCATCATTGCAACCTGTTTGAATGGGCGCCACGCCATTCAAAGACCCCAGGTACAATCGTAAACAGCTGAGATCTGACACTGTCACTTGGGTCCAAGGTGAAAGTTTGCCAGATGATAACTGTTGACATGGCACTGAAAATTCAACCAATTCAGTACATCTTTAAACAGCCCTCAATGCTTCTGGATACAGATACAAAGCCCTGCATGCAACAATCTATGCAGAGTGAGAAACGATGTAAACCTCCACATACAGGTCTAAATTTATCAGACGATTAATTGAAATTTTGACCTCTCCACACTGGAAGATTCATAATGAGGGAAGCATGGAGGCAGAGGCAAGGTATTTGCTTGTGTTTGCTACGAAGAGTTTCTAGTGTACGTACAGACGATCATGGTCAATTAAAAGACAAGGAGGGGACCACACAGATTTTTCCACATCTACCACTAACCCTTCTTCGCTCTTCCATTCTGCTCGGCATAAAGGACAAATCAAAGCCTCCTTCTGACGTCGACACTCCTCAAACCCTACCCAAAGAAAAAAAACAGAACAGAGTAGCTGCAAGTAACTGCTATACACAATTTTAAAAACTTATCAGCATCAACTTAAAAGCATCAACTACAATTCTGTGCAATTGTAAAATGAGACGTGCTGGAACTGGGATTAATGTTGACGACGACGACAAAAAAATCTGCTGACAAGAACAATACGATGACGTTTAACACAGCTGTTGATTAAGGAAATTAACTCTTTCCCTCTGACACTTATGGCAATTAATCTAGTCAATAATTTCTGCAAAAAACTTCACAAGAACACCAATGTTACTACAGCTACTTCCCATAGTTTTCTTATCTAAAGCCTTTCAAAAGGTTCCTAAAAGCCATAAGTTATGTGCTCAGATACTTAATTACGAAAACATCCTCTACACAAAATATAATTAAAATTTCAATCATAACCCAAAGCAACAAGAACAAGAACAAAACAAACTGAGCAAACCATTTAAAAAACGTGGGCAGAGATTCCAAAGTCTTCACGCCGAACATACATGCTGTTTCCAATAACTCAGCTTAAGTTATTTATTAATACGTTTATTATTATCATTTTTTTAAAGCCCCGAAGTACAAATGATCCCTTGAGAGTAAAAACTCATTGGAGAAGAGCTAAAACATCTGGAATGGCCGCTTCTTGTTAAGTTCTGGCACGAAGAATGTGCTGCGGAATAGCAGCTGCACTGAAGCACTATTAATATTGTTATTATTATAATTATTATTATTTTATTATTATTATTATTAGTTATTTTCTCCTGATGTCTTAAGGCTTAGACTGCTACCATGTTCACAACCTCTTTGAGAGGTCCTTAAAACATATGAACGTTTAACTCCCTGAAAACAAAGACGATGTTACGTACAGATAGCAATGCAGTGATGGTGCAGACGATTCTGACAGCCGGTCTTGCATTCTGTCAGACTCTCTCCCTCGACCATCTCCAGCAGACAAATCGAACAAACCTCCTCTTCCTCCTTCTCAATCCTGACAATATAGAATCATAGTCAAATAATGGCTTCCACGGCACCAGCGTCTAATGCATAAAACATTAATCATAATCATAAACACAAAATTTCTAAAGCACTACTTAAAAGCTAAGTCCAGGGTACCAGTTTATTCAAGAGCACTGCGTCAAGTCAGTAGGGTTTCCAAAGATGCCATGTCAAGAACCAAGTCAGAGAGAAGGGGAAGAGGAGGATAATACAGAATCATAGTTAAATAACTGCTTCTATGGCACCAGCATCTAATGCACAAACCACTAACTTATTGCTTATCAAAACAAGTCAGGTCAATTTCCCGATTTAATATAATGTAATATACAGATTTAATATCATGCAATATACAGATTTAATATCACATAAAATATAACTTACAAAGCGCTTAAAGTAATGCATTATTATGTAACATAACTTGCATATCTCTTATTAACATAATGCAGTTATGTGGCACAACTTATATAGTGTTTAACATAATGTAACATTACTAAACAAATAACCTATGTAGGGCTTAACATAATACAATACAAAGTAACACATAACTTACACAGTGCTTAACATAACGTAGTAGTTCCAATGTTTAACAACATCTTATGGCATCAAAGGCCGTTGACGTCGCCCTCCTCCTTTATCCAGGCTTGGGACTGGCACTACCGTACTACAGGCAATGGCGGAGTTCACATAACGCAGTGCTACACAACATAATTTACATAAAGTCTTTATGATGTCTGCACAGAGGTGCTCTCAACACAACTTCATCGACTGCAGCCCTTGTGTTACAATAACGATGCCACAGAAGTCTACAGATTAGATTAGATTAGATTAGATCGGGTTTTACCCATCATCATCTGGTCCAGTTGTTGCAATGGATTCCACATCATCGTCATCATCATCTTCGTCACCCTCTTCGCCTTCTGCATTCGTGCTCGGTCGATCATAAGCATTTGCGTCTGCCTTCTTCTTCGTGTTGTCTTTCAGACGCAACGTTCGCCTTGCATGGTAGTTGCGAAACAACGCCTCCACCTGTTGTCGTGGAATGCAACCACACATTTATATAGCTGCATCAAAA
Source organism: Norana najaformis (assembly GCA_964023275.1). Classification (NCBI taxonomy): domain Eukaryota; kingdom Metazoa; phylum Annelida; class Clitellata; order Crassiclitellata; family Hormogastridae; genus Norana; species Norana najaformis. The sequence goes on from OZ029922.1 coordinate 29,047,369, forward strand.
TAGAGTTCTGTTTTCCTAGTATTTTGTCAACACTGCCATCATATTCACCTTACTTCCATCACCATTATCATCATCATCTTAATCATAATTGCTCTTATACTACTACTCACAATATTGATCATATTCGTTACCCATGTTATAATCGAATAAAGAACGATCTCTTCTAGCACAGATCAAGTGACAGCAGACTGACCTTCTGGACAAAAAACTATCTGATTTTCGGCTTAATTTTGATGCATCGTAGGCCGATGACTCAAGCAGTTTAGACTGGCATCAAAGAAGTTACTATTTAGCAACAACTGTAAACAAAATTCATACTGCTTAACTCCTACACATTCTAGAATAAGTGACATGATCCCTTGTCCTGTGTCTCCTTCTCTTTTGTTAACAACTTAAAAGCTGTCTGTTCAGTTGTGGTTATTTATGAAGATGCATTTCACAACAGAATCACTTCATAAATAACCACAGCTTTTCAACTGCTGACAAAAGCGAAGGAGGCAAAGGTCAAGGAGTCATGTCACTTATTCTAGCATGTATAGGAGTTAAACAGTTTTAAAAAAAGTTACAAAATACAAAACATGAGGTAAGTACGATTTACTACAGCATGGCCATTAAGGAAAAGGGGCCCAACACCCAAATCCACCTCGTAGTTTCTAAGCGGTCTCCTGGAGAGGATTGGGTCATTTTCGGGCACCTGGAAGACCCTCAGCATAACGAACAACAAGTGGATGCAAAGCGTGTCACGACCGCAGCTGCACTTCTACAACAAAATAAAACAATTTCGATATTTTTGACATTTTAGCTACAGGAATCACTTAGCCAAAGATAAATCCTTATACATTCAAGAGAAACTGTCTTATCCCAAACCTCACCTCACAACAAACTGTTGTGTCCCAATGTAAATTCCAATTCCCAATTCCAAACACCACCCAATGTAGCCTTCTGACTGCCTGATTCTTGGATCTTGACCCAGAACCGAACCCTTCTTGCCTATCAATTTTGTTCTGACTACATTCCTGTGAATAAGCTGGTTCCTGCAACTTAGCTTTTGTTGGGCGCCGTAGAAATCTCGAGTTTACAATAATGATAAACTGTTTCATTTAAAATGAACTGCTATACTAGTCAATACTATACTGTTTTATCCCATTTGAAATGTTTTACTTGACAAACTATTTAAACCTAAGATAAACTGTTTAACCCCTTAAGAAACTACTTTATCTGACATACTGTAGAACCCAATGATAAATTGTTTACTTTCAAGAGAAACTATTTCATCTGACAAACTGTTTAATTTTAGGATAGTCTGTTTAACCCTAAGATAAACTGTTTAACCATAGAACAGACTACTTAATCCAAAATAAACAGTTGTACACCAGAAGAAAAAACTTACCTGTGGGCCAATAATGACGCGATACTTGTGGTCGGGGGAGTCTCCACCGATGAGGAAGGAGTTGGGACCCGTTTGCTGAAGCAGGTACAGCCGTGCCTTCATCACCTTCTCGACCATCTTCGTTGTCACCTGCCCACTACCACCAAAGGCATCCAGGTGATGGCTAGCTGATGGTTTCTTGTTGGAAAACTGAAACCGCAACAAAGAACTGCGTTGTATTAAAATATTTACATAGCACCTGTTACCTCTGCATCCCTTCTTTCAGTCTTGGGGATTATCTTTTGGGAATCTGTTCATCTCAGAAGTGAAGTTCAACTGATGTCTAGTGCATTATGATAACGGCGCTATAGAAGTTTCCCGATTAGACTACTGAACAGCACTGCTTAGAAGCGCTCTCTGCAATGAAAGCCCCTCTCTGCATGAAAGCCCCAAGTACTGGCCTGATTAGCTACATTGGTTAAAGCGTACATTAATGCGCCTCTGAGCGTGAAGATCACGGTTCAAGTCCCAGTTATGGTCTATTTCAGAGACTGAATCTCAAGCTTGCACGGTCCATACACGGGGATCGTAAATGGCATGGCACCCATTCAGACAGGCAGCGGTGGTGAAGGATCTCACCCAATTACTTAAATAAATAAATGAGATCAAATAATGGAAGGTTAGGTAAGTAAGCATTTGTTAATGTAATAGTTCAGTCTAACTAGATACTTAATCTGCTACTTTATACAATTGGAATTTGACACTGTGTCGAGCAGCAGAAATTCTGAATAAAAAAACCTCATAATATAAAACTAAACAAGTACTGGTCTTCAAAGAAAAGCTGAGGCAGTTGTAGAAATTTTCTTACCGCAAATGGTGGAGAAAGGTTCTTGGATGCCACGTACGATGACGGATAAAGAGAACGGTTTTTCTGAACCACTGATGACTTCATTGGCTTTACAACTTGCCTCGTAAAGGCCGACTCCGAATCAAACTGGGACTTTGAACCTCTTCTTCCCCCTTTCGACATCGCAAAATTTGGACTCTATAGAAATGAAAAACATATTCTTTGATTCAAAGAAAGGATTTGGATATGGATAGTAAGAATTTTGCATGTAAGAAAGCAGTTCAGCATTCTGCATTGTCTATTGCATGTAAGAAACCACTTGGGTATTCTGTATCACATTTTCTACGAAAGAAAATTACCAGATTATTCTGTACTGTAGTCTGCATATGAGAAGCAGTTGGGTCTTCCGCATTGTATTTTGCAAGTAAGAAGGCATACGGGTTATTCTATATTACACTTTGTATGTAATAAAGCAATTGGATATTCTGCATTTTTGGCAAGTCAGTAAGTATTTGGGCTATCTAACTGACCCCAACATGTCTTTTAAGACAGTTTAACAAAGTAGTTAGTAAAGCTCCTGTGTGGGCCGTGTCCCACAGTGGAACATCAGGAGGCTCTCATTTCTAATTCTTCAGCCACTGAGCTGGCAACAGACAACACCCAAGGTGCTTACCTTACAAGACATAAACCTTTTAACGTAGATGTAAATCTCCTAAATTTCTCCGTGCCACACAAAAGCTGCATCAGCTTTGACCACCTTATTCACCAGCGCTATAATCGAATCACATCCGCAAGAACCGGGTTACTGGGTCAATTTCGGTGCCAGGTCAGAATCCAGGGGTCACATCATGATGCTACGGTGGAATTCGTTGGTGATGGTGCGCATGAGATGGTGCAGAAGCAGAAGCACGCTAAGACTGTCACAATGGAAAGAAGCTACAAGATGAGGACACATCATGATGCTACTGTGGAATTCGTTGGTGGTGGTGCAAGAGCAGAAGCAGGCTAGGAATGTCACAAAGGAAATGGCTACAGGATGAAGCTTGAACCTTACATTACCTTGATATTTTTGTTACATCAAATTCAACCTACGCCTAAGCTCAATAATCTTATACTGCCACACAGTACCTGATGCGAGGATGCCAGAATGCTTTTGCTAACCTGTAAACCAACGAAACAAAATAAAAACTAACAACACACACACTAAAGCACAGCCAGCAAGCAATTGTACAGTGTAACCTCCTTACAGCATGGATCAGTTCGTGCTTAGTTGGGAGATGGATCCAACTTCTGTATCAACGGAAGTGCATCTACGAATCACTAATCACAGTCAATACCAAAGCCCCATTTCCACATATCCCTTGATTTTGAATTCTAGGCCATAACACTTGTTCCACCTTGCATTTTTGCTCTTCATAATAAGGATCCACTTAGCCTTTTTTTGCTTTGCATACTGAGGTTTCACTTTGCTTTTTCTAATGATTAGTGTGCGAACAAGGGTTACATCCAAACAAAAAACAACTTTCACAATGCCCTCTAGAGATCGTGAATCCATGCTTTGCCATCATCAACAGCCAGATCACGAATTACGTAATGATCAAATTCACACAACACATGCAACACCAAAAACATACTCAAAAAGAAACACACTACCTATGCATGCAAATTATCATACAAAACCGAAGCCAAGCTAAAAACCTGTTAAAAAATTTTTAAACACAGCCAAAAGACACACGTAAACAAACAAATTAAACACTCAAATGATAGTTCAGAGTCGTACACACAATGCATTCAAAATAAGACATCATTTACGTTTCCTTGTCAGAAGTACAGTGTAATCGTAAGCTCAAGATTTCTACAGCGCCCAAAAAGAAAGCTAAGTCACAGGAACCAGCTTATTCACAGGCGCTCAGTCAAAACAAAATCGATAGGCAGGAAGTGTTTGGTTCTAGGTCAAGATCCAAGAGCAAGCAGACACTCAGATGGCTATGGTGAATGGTGTCTGGCAATGCAGCAGAGAGAGAGATAAGGGGAAGATGAAGAATCACGATAGGATTTGTGGAAGAGGATTGTTTACAGTTTTGAGTGAAAGACCTGCGCAGAAATTGCAAGAGGTGAAATGTTGGTGAGTCCATAGGAACGTCAGGTAACTGTCATAATTCTAGCAGGATTTAAAAAACAAAACAAACACCAAAAATAAACCCAACCAAAAAGAAACGATCAAATACAAGCGGCTACAGACAACGCCAACAAAACCATTCGGCAACAAGGCGGCAGCTGCATTTCTTCTGCAGCATTACCCAACTCTTGCGGTTTACAGATAAAAACCAAGACAACGTAAAGTAGATGTATCATCGCAGCAACCTACCAGCTGACCTTTAGCTCGCAGAACCGATGATTCCTTTTTAGCAGATGGAGAAATTCTTATCTTATCGCTTCTCACTTTTCCTTCATCAGCGTGGTCATCACGCGAAAGCCTTCTGTCTTTAAGACATCTGCTCAGTTGCAAAAGAAACAAAAAGGAACACATATACCTGTTAACCCCATGTCGTAAAAAGAGTTTACCGCAAATTAAAACAATTCTTATCATTTCTCTACATATTTATTTTATTATGTATGTCTATAAGCATGTATATTTATATATATATATGTGTATATATACACATATATGTATATAAGTATATATGTACATATACATATGTATATAATTATATATATAAGTACATATAATTATATATATATATGTGGTTCTTAAATGGCACTATATAAATGATCAGATACATACAGCAAGTATGTCTGCATCACATTATGCAGGTGTATGCATAATGTAAACAAATGTAAAAGTCTGGCACGCTGCCAGCATAACACTTTCGTTCTTTAATGGTTCACCCAGGGCACGGTAGCCAGTTGGTTAGAGCGCTCGGCTTGTAACGCAGGGAATATGGGTTTGAGCCTCCTCCCCTGAGACGGCTGCTGTGTACGGACCTTCAGCAAGTCCTTCGCTCACAACTTCTCAGCGCCATCGACTGATATTTAACCATTAGATAGCGGCACTTAATAAATGCAGAAATAATAATGACACCCATGTGTCGAAGTGATTGACTGAAATGCATGTTCTGCACTTTGGATTATAAGCAAAGTTTCTTAAGCTGTTCATTTATATAGCTCCTTTCGAGAACCTCACAAAGATGCTTTTCTTTGTTACATTACACAGCATTACTGCGGCCTCTGAGATTTAGAATCTGAGTAAAAGCAAAGCCTCACCTCTCTTGAACGTGTTCCAGTTCTCTCCTGGGTTCTCGTTTCACCTCCCCATTTTCCATACTCGTGACAGGCTTCAGGCGCTTCCGCCAAGTATGCGGCCCTTGCAGGCTCTCTCCATCTTGTCCTCCAGCGCCTGCTACCTTGTAGGGCTTGCCAGGCCCCCCATTCTGTTCCTCGAGCAACGGGCAACAAGGGTTTACAGTTGGGGGGCTAGTTCCGCCGTATATGGTAGCAGGGGGTGCAGAGGACGAAAAGGCACAGTCATCGTCGATGGCCAACCAGTGACTAGATGCCGCATTCGAAACTCTTATCGTCTGGATCGATCCATCGTCGTCCAGTCCGTCCTTACAACCCAATCGGGGTGAAGACGGAGGCCCCGCCTTTCTGACCTGCCCCCGCGCCCTGCTGTCCGGATGTGTCCGCTCACTACCCTTCGGTTTCTCCCCATCAAAGGCCGTAGCGTCAACACGTCGAGGCCCGTCGACGGCCGGGGCCATCTCCGGATCCCCTTCGGCGATCGGAGTAGAACCCCCGACAAACGAAAGACTCGCTTCCGCCATTTTTGTTTTGGAAGAAAGGAGAAATTTGATCTGAAACAGAAAACTTCTAACAATCAATGCAACTTACGCGTCGAATCGAAGCACAGTTTCTTAAAAGAACGTCAGAAGAACAGACGGATGCATGCAATTTGTAGTTACCTCGAAGGATTCTAGGGAAATTTGAGGAAAAGTTGAACCCAGGAAAGATAGAAACCCCAACCAAAGACAAAACTTCTACTACTCCGAAGCTTTAGCTGCTAGTCGCCACAGTTACGTCATTCCTATAAATAAATACTGTTATAAATATCCGCCCCTATAATTAGCCCCTTGCAAGACTAAGGTCGCGGCGCCCGACCGTCTCTGTTTCTTGGATTTTGGCATCTCTCTTCCTGGTCAGTTTCACTCATTTACCGTTGCATGGATACAATGAGCCTACTTACTTGCTTAATTGAAATTATAGAGACGCAGCTAGAAATTTGATTTTGCACAGGCAAATCAGCAATACGCATTTTTCTAATCTTAGAACTTCTCTATTGACCGGCTTGATTGCAGTCTACAATAACCAATTCTGTTCACATATACTTTAATTGCAGCCTACTATAGTCGATTCTATTGAGTATTGACGCAGCTTAATCACTGCGCGATAGTCTGTGGTTACCGTGGTCTGTCAACCGAGTGGGCGGATATTCAAATCCTTGCCATGCAAGACTCCACTTGCACCATCTAGCGAACGCAGCTATAATCACTACACTGACCTTACGCTATCGTTGGAAAAATACATAATCTGGAGATTTCTACAGCGCCCAACGAAAGCTAAGTTCCGGGAACTAGCTTACTCACAGGCAGAACAAAATCGATAGGCAAAATGGTTCGGGTCTAGGTCAAGATCCAGGAGTCAGGCAGTTAGATACTCGGACAGCTACGGTGGATGATGCTTACAATTGAAACGAGAAGAGAGATAAGGGGAGAGGAAGAATGAGGATAAGTAAAAGTAATGTTTTCAGTTTTGAGTAAAAGACCAGCGCAGAAATGACAAGAGGCGAAATATTGGTGAGTTCTTATGATGGATCAGGTAATTGTCGTAATTCTGGCGGGTGGGGCAGCTATGGGTGGGGCAGCTATGGCTCAGCGCCATCGACTGATGCCTTGTCATCATATATCGCCGCTGAAATGGATACAGAAATAAGAATAATTTCCACTTGGTTAAGATGCTCAACAGACGCCAGAGGACGTTTGATGTTTTTAGCGAACCTCTTTTGCGATAAAAGCTCTTCGGCCACCGCCTTCTGCCGTTGTGGTTGATTCTGTCTGCGATCCGTGACCTGCGTGCGTGGACGGTGAGTTATGGTTTTTTGATATTTTTACAATTAATTATTTAACACTGCATAATTCTCGTCGACTGACAGCAAATGCTATAACATTTCAGATGCGGTAAAACTTCTGTTGCGACTCACGGCGCATCGTGCGATGTGTTCAGGTCAGATTGCTAAAAACGGCGAACAGTCACAGTTCTAGGCTAGACACTAGAAGGGCGTTTGGGGCGGGGCATTGGCGGGAATAATGGCCATATTGTAGGGCTGAATTGTCGTTCAAATCTTTCACTTCTGTTTACCGCAACTCAGTCTTTACAGCCCCAGAAAATTAATTTCGAGGAATATGATAAATTTGTGGGTGATGTTATATGTTGGGTAACAAATTTGTTGGGAAAATGTCGGCCGGGAGATCATTGAATTCGTGCAATGTATCGGCAGCACTTAACCATTCACGAATTCCGTCTAGGATTCTGAATTTAAGCGATTTGAAACCATGCTTCAAACTGTTCAGCGTGGAGGCTGGCAGTAACCACTTCTAAGTAGATAGTTGTAGGGCAAGGTAGCCGATTGATTTGATTGTTTTTAGAGCTATTGTTTAGAGCGCTCGATTGGTGAGATTGTTGTAGGGCACGGTAGCCGATAGATTAGAATGTTGTAGGGCTATTGATTAGAGCGCTCGGGTTGTAACGAGGAGAGTACGGATTCGAGCCAACCCAGAGATGGTTACTATGCAAGGTTCATGAGCAAGTCCTTCACTCACAATTGCTGAGCACCATCAATAATGGCGCTCAATAAATGCAGAAATAATAGATATCTGAATGAATGAATTCTGTTGGTTAGTGGTTTTTAATTTTGTGCAGAGGAAATAAGGTTTTCTACAGGAAATGAAGTTCTTAGGCAGAAGAAATATGAACCCATCGTTTCACTTAGTTTTGTTTGGTGTGGCGTGAGGGTTTAAGCATTCCAAAGCAGTGACTAAGAAATAAGAGAATGTTTTGGGACATAAAATGGCCTGGCATAACGTTTTTGGCAATTGAACAAATTAGATCGATAACTGCATAGATGGGTATTTATGTGGATTTGAGTGAATGACCATTTGATCAGTCAACTTACGAATAAGATGGATGGGTGGGTGGATGGGTAGGTGTGTTGATTGGTGGGTCAGTTGTGGATTGGGTGTGTGGGTGGGTGAATGGATGGATGTCTTGGTAGTTGTGCTGATGACAGGGATGATGAATATGATGATGTTGTGGATTGGGTGGATGGATGGATGTCTTGATGGGTGGGTCAGTTTTGGATTGGGTGGCTGGATGGATGGATGGATGGATGGATGGATATCTTGGTAGGTGTGTTGATGGGTGGGTCAGTTTTGGATTGGGTGAATGGGTGGGTGGATGGAAGGATGTCTTGGTAGCTGTGTTGATGGGTGGGGCGTTGTGGATTGGGTGTGTGGATGGGTGGGTGGATGATTGATTGACTGACTGCTAGACTGGTGGATGGAAAGCTAAGCTTTGTTGCTGGAATTGTATTATCTGCTTTATGAAAATGACTCATTTGCAGATGTTTATATAATAGTCTGCACACACTTCGCCTGGCATTATTTGGATCTGCATCTTTATTTGCAGTCCTCACAGTCGTCGTGTACTGTTCATTATCCTCTGCTCCGCCTCCTCTTCCTGCTCCTCCTCATTGTCATTATCGTTATTTTATTTACAATTTTTCACGTATTTTGTATTTAAAATTTTTACCCAAGGTGGAAATGATTTTTCAGGATTATAAAATTAGGGTATATTGTTATTGACATTGTCTTGTAATCATCATCATCATCATAATCATCATCATCGTCGTCGTCATCATCATCACCTCCACCGCCGCCACCACCACCACCGCCATCATCATTGTTGTCATCGTTGTTGTTGTTATTGTCATGAACATCATCATCATTGACATCCATAATTGTTATTGTCGTCATCATCATCATAATCATCATCATGTCCTGCCGTTTGTTTTTCTTTGCTTCCTGGACAAAGTTTAATGATAAGATGCAGACAGACAGACCAGCAGAGAAGGAGCTAGACAGACAGACAGACAGACAGACAGACAGACAGACAGACAGACAGACCAGCAGAGAAGGAGCTAGACAGACAGACAGACAGACAGACCAGCAGAGAAGGAGCTAGACAGACAGACAGACAGACAGACCAGCAGAGAAGGAGCTAGACAGACAGACAGACAGACAGACCAGCAGAGAAGGAGCTAGACAGACAGACAGACAGACAGACAGACAGACAGCCTGATTTCTTTGAAGTAATGGGCCTTGTTATTTATAACTAACAAACATGTCATGCTGTCTCTGCATAGGCAGGGGTGGGGTTTCACGAGTGGGCGGCATTTGGGGGTATTGGGTGTTTTTTCCAGCAAGGCCTAAATTGCGGCTGGTCTGTGAAGTGACTGGTTGGGGTGGTGGTGGTGGTTGGGGGTGGTGGTGGTGGTGGTTGGGGTGGTGGTGGTTGGGGTGGTGGTGGTGGTGGGGGTTGTGGTGGTGGTGGGGTGGTGGTGGCGGGAGTGGGCTGATGTGGCCCATTCTACCTGTTGCTGGTTTTTAATTAGCTTGCCATCTTTATGACAGTCAGTATATGCAAGATATTTATAGATGCTGACTGTGTGTGTGTCGCGCGCGCTGGCGCATATGTATGCCGTAATTAGAAAGGGTGTATGTGCATTGGTGTGTCCGTCCTATACTGACATGCCTCTGTGGTTTGCATGTGTGTACGGTACATATGCCTGTGATGTTGATTTATTGTGTGGGCTGAATTGTCTGTCTTTGGTCTGCAGTTCTAAAATGTAGACAAGAATAGACAGAATTATAGATGCAAATTTGGTAGCTTTTCATAGACCTCCTTACAAGAAGCCCATCCAGTAGTGGAGGAAGAAGCACGAGAAAGAGGAGAGAGACGAGGCGACTGGAAGGAAGCAGAAGGATGAGGAGCAACAGGATGAGAAGAAGAGGAGGGGAAGAGCATGCCTCAGCCATGTCAAAGAACCTTTCTAGATTTTGCTTTTATCGGACCAGTTGATGTTCGTCTAGCCGTACAGCATCCCCACTATGTAGTAGTAGTAGTTCTCAGTTTAACGACACCTTATGGCATCAAAGGCCGTTGCCGTCGCCCTCCTTCTTTATCCAGGCTTGGGACTGGCAATACCCCCAAACAAGGCAGTGGCGGAGTTTGACATGACTTTAAAAGCGGTTAACGGTGTCTAAATGCAGCTCTGTTTAACGACATCTTATGGCATCAACCGCCGTTGCCGTCGCCCTCCTCCTTTATCCAGGCTTGGGACTGGCACTACCCCCAAACATGGCAGTGGCGGAGTTTTACTATGTGCTCACATGTGATTATATATATCTTATATATTTATATATGTTATATATATATAAAATATACATTATATATAATATATATATATAATCACATATAATCATATATATATATGTATGTATAATTGGGAAGTTGTTGTTGGATGTGTGTACGTAGGGCTATTTGTATGCCTAATAGTTTATGCTGGCTATGTGCCCTGTGTAATGAAATACCTAATTTCCTAGCTGTACGTCCAATACCTGAATACATACATATGCATTTGCATATGCCTACGTGTATACGTGCACACAGTGCCACTCTGACAAGACGGGGTTTCTTCTTCATGGCTTGTGTAGCTGACAGAGAGGGAATTTCAAAATTTCACAAATCACTAGAAATCGAAACCTAAACACTATGCGTAAGTAGTCCGACACATGAGCAGTGACCTATCCTTCTAGTCTTGCTGATAGCAAAGAAAGCTGCTGTGAAATGCATTCATGCGCCTGTGAATAAGCTGCTCCCAGTGACATGGCTTTCATTGGACACTGTAGAAATCTCGGGATTATGATTACGATTATGATTCACTTTTTACAGACGATCATGTACAGGGATATGTACCCTCTCCTATCAGAGATTAATTCCAGCCAACGGGGGGGGGGGGGGAGAAAGTCAGTGAGCGAGTGAGAGAGTAAGAGATAGAGAGAGAGAAAGAGAGAGAGAGAGACAGAGATGTACAGGGATATTTGGTAAGGAACTTAGCAGGTGGCAGAACCATTCTGTCTATACCATGTGTACCATGTCACCAGGCAGTGGTTTCTTGATAAATTCCTGGACACCCTGTAATGTTCTCTGCAGAATCTGAATCCTGTGTTTGGGGTACTTTGTTTTTTACAGCCTCCAAACTAGCTCGACTCCACTCCGCTTCTGGTGTTAAGTGGTGATAACGTCTGATGCTTTTTCGAGTGTGACAAGATGTTGATGTGTAGCTTGTGATCTGGTGGGCTGTAAAATGTAAATGTCTAGGTTTTATATAGCGACTGTATGGCCTAGACCCTGCTCAGTTTTCAATGAATTTATTGGGTGAGAATGAGATGGTCCCAGTGACGTGGCTTTCGTTGGGTGCTGTAGAAATCTTGGGATGACGAATACAATTATGATTCACTGTTTACAGAACATCGCTGCCCATTTGAATGGGCGCCACTCCAGTTAAGGTTAAGGTCCCCGTGCATGGACTGTACTAGTTCGAGATTTAAATCTCTGAAATAAGCCACGATCGGTATGTGAACCGGCATCCTTCCGCACAGAGGTTTCCTACGCACTTACCAATGTAGCTGACTAGGCCAGTGTAGGTGTTATAGATAAGCTCTTGCCTTATCGGGTGAGGCCAGAATGCATTTGAGTCCTTCTAAATCTACCCTTGTAGGGGATAGGCTACTGTGTCATAATGTTAGTTTAATAATTTTGGGGTGTGGCTTCTAAGGGGTTGTTTTGCTGGACTATCACCCCTTCTTCCTCTATCTTTCCGCTCCAGTCCCAAACATCACCCACCGTAGCTGCCATGCTGTCTCTCCGTCTGACTTTTGGATCTTGAACTGGAACCGAACCCTTTTGCCTGTTGATTTTGTTTTGACTGAGCGCCTGTGAATAAGCTGGTCCCCGCTACGTGGCCTTCGTTGGGTGCTGTAGAAATCTCGGAATTCCGATTACGATCAAACCTCCTTGCCATTCGGTTCTTCTCAGGACTGAAAAATCGTTCATGTAATTTATTCACTGTGTACACTGTGCTTGAAATCAGATGATGTTTTTTACGCATTGCATTTCGACCGAACTTCAACAGATATGATTTTTTACTGTGGCTTTACCTGAAGCGACCGTTGATTGATGCCTTGTGTGTTGTGATAAGAATGCTGTAGAAGCCATTTGATTAGATAAGAAGAAATGAGGCGAGGAGGGTGAATAGAATACCGGCTGCAATTCATCATCTTATTCACTGTTAATGATCAAAAAAGGTGGTACAGGTGTTGGCTGAGTGTGCAAAGAAGTATGATACAAGTGGGAGGCCCACGGTCATGCTCAGTTATAATTATTATTATTGTTATTATATTTATACAACATTTAGTTTCATGGTCCTTGCAGCCTGGGCTACCCCGGACTTGTGGAGTCTCATGGATATGTTTGCAGCAAGGTAATTAGCTGGGCACTGTATTGGTTAATTGGCTGGCTCTGTATTGGTTGGTTGGCTGGTTCTGCATTGGTTGATTGGCTGGTCCTGTATTGGTTGATTGGCTGGTTCTATGTTGGTTGGTTGGCTGGTTCTGTATTGGTTGGTTGGCTGGTCCTGTATTGGTTGATTGGCTGGTTCTGTATTGGTTGGTTGGCTGGTTCTGTTTTGGTTGATTGGCTGGTCCTGTATTGGTTGATTGGCTGGTTCTATGTTGGTTGGTTGGCTGGTTCTGTATTGGTTGGTTGGCTGGTTCTGTATTGGTTGAGTGGCTGGTTCTATGTTGGTTGGTTGGCTGGTTCTGTATTGGTTGGTTGGCTGGTCCTGTATTGGTTGATTGGCTGGTTCTGTATTGGTTGGTTGGCTGGTTCTGTTTTGGTTGATTGGCTGGTCCTGTATTGGTTGATTGGCTGGTTCTATGTTGGTTGGTTGGCTGGTTCTGTATTGGTTGGTTGGCTGGTCCTGTATTGGTTGATTGGCTGGTTCTGTATTGGTTGGTTGGCTGGTTCTGTTTTGGTTGATTGGCTGGTCCTGTATTGGTTGATTGGCTGGTTCTATGTTGGTTGGTTGGCTGGTTCTGTATTGGTTGATTGGCTGGTCCTGTATTGGTTGATTGGCTGGTTCTATGTTGGTTGGTTGGCTGGTTCTGTATTGGTTGGTTGGCTGGTTCTGTATTGGTTGATTGGCTGGTTCTGTATTGGTTGGTTGGTTGGTTCTGTATTGGTTCTGTATTGTTGTTATTATTATTAATATTATTAATATTGTTAATATTAATATTATTAATATTGTTAATATTAATATTATTAATATTAATATAATTAATATCATCATCATCAAGCGTTTCGTTTCATGATCCTTGCTGCCTGGGCTGCCACGGATTCTCTCAGTCATATGGATAGGCTTGAAGCTAGACAAGTTTGCAGTTTAAAGTCCTATCGTAAATTGATGATGGGTAGACTGGTGGTGGCTTTGAATGCCAGTTAGTGGGCTGTTCCAGACAGAGGGTCCAGCAACTGCAAAACTCCATGAGCCGTATATCATCAGGTTCTTGTTGGAATGTGGAGGTCAGTGGGAGTTGCCGAGCGCAAGTCAATCCGGTTGAAGAGAGAAGATACTGGCGGTTGAAAAGAGAAGATATTGGTCTGCATATTACAGTGAGGTGGTCTGGAGCCAGACCGAATCGTAACCGTATCGTAATTCTGTCATTTCTACAGCGCCCAACGAAAGCCGCGTCACGGGAATCAGCTTATTCACAGGCGCTCAGTCAAAACAAAATCGATAGGCAGAAGGGTTCGGTTCCAGGTCAAGATCCAAAAGTCATGCAGAGGGATAGTGTGGCAGCTACGGTGGGTGATGTTTGGGATTGGAGCGGAAAGAGAGATAAGAGGAAGAAGGGGAGTCAGGATAGGATCTGTGACAGAGGAATTAAACTGGAGACAGTTGAATAAGAGCAACCCCATCTTGTACTTGATTTTATAGTTAATGGGGAGTTAGGCCACCTTTTAACATGCCAGTTGAGATGTCTACAACACACAAGAATTGCAAGAAGTGATTTAATATTAAAAGTTAAATTCTAACTAAAATGGTTCTGTCCGGTACGAAATAAACAAGTACTTATGTATAGAACGAATAAAAAATGTTAATAATATTTACATATTGCGTAAGTCGCAGACGGTTACCGGTATATAGAGCCTACCATTAAAAAATAAATTGCTGACACTTGAAGCAGGTAAATAAATAGCATCCTTTATTTGCATCTTGCAATTGTTTGTGTTTGCAATACATCAGTGTAATTTATATTTAGAATAGTTGTTACATTTAACACAAGAGCTTTTAAGTGAATATAATCATGGCTTTTATGGTTCTAGAACATTTAGAGCCATCCAAATGATGTTTATTGTACACGGTTTCCATAACGACCTTATGGATTCAACCATTTGACCTGGAACCGAACCCTTTTGACTATCGATTTTGTTTTGACTGAGCGCCTGTGAATGGTCCCGCGGCGCGGCTTTCGTTGGGCGCTGTAGAAATCTCGGAATTACGATTACGATTACGAACCCGGCTCATTTTTCGATGAATTAATCGGAAGAGGTCCCCCTCCACTGCTGCCCGTCTGAATGAGTCCCACGCTACTTAAGGACCCGTGTATGGACCGTTGTGTATCAGTTACAGTTTTCTGTTCCGAGCTCGGCATGTTTGCTAATTGGTTAGCTGTTTTGTAGATAGTCTAACGGCTGTGTTCTTTTAATCCTGTATGGGACTGTGCTCGAGCCACAACTCGGCTCTGTTACTTAGTTGCATGCCCTGTGGTGCCAGATCTGTGTTGCTAGTTGTATTATATATATACATATGTATACACACATATATATATACATATATGTGTACATATATGTATATATATATATATATTGCTAGTTAAATGTTGTTGGTTACATTCCGTATGTGCTGCTATTTGTGTACGTCATGTCACGTGGCTGTGGCATCTGCCTCAGCGGTGGCTCCAGGATTGCTTGCATGGGGGAACAAGGGCATTTTCAGAGGGGCGCCATATTCTGGCAGTCCGCCACGCACGGGTCTGGTCTGAGGGGCACCGGCTATAACCAAGAAGGGCGCCGGGGGAGAGAGAACCGCCCCACACGCCTATAGCAAAATCTGCCACTGGTCTGTCTAAGATGCCTACTGAGAGATGCTCCCAACCCAGCTGTGGTGAAAGAGAAGAGTTTGAAGGGTTGGTGAAAGGTGCATTTAGCTTTCACTCAAAACTGAAAACATTCGTCTTTCACAGATCCTATCCTGACACCCCTTCTTCCTCTTATCTCCCTCTCCTCTCCAACCCCAAATACCACCACCCCATAGCTGCCACGCTGTCTCTCCGTCCGACTGTCTGGTCCCTGCGACGCGGCTTTCGTCGGGCGCTGTAGAAATCTTGAAGTTACGATTGCGATTAGCATCACTGGCCAGAAAGACAAGCAGATTCAGAGGGAGGCTGTTCCAGGTGATTCAGAGGGAGGCTGTTCCAGGTGATTCAGAGGGAGGCTGTTCCAGGTGCATGGCCAACCACTGAAAAGGCTTGATGCTGCATTGTTGAAACGCATCCTGAAGGAACAAGAAGTTCACTGCGGGGGACGAAAGAGGAACGAAAACTTCTAGGGCCAGCCAAACCCAAACACGGCAAGGTGGCCGATTGGATAGAGCACTCGCCTTGTATGTAGGTCACGGTAGCCGATTGGTTAGAGCGCTCAGCGTGTATATGGGTCACGGTGCCGATTGGATAGAGTGCTTGGCTTGTATGTGGGTCACGGTCGCCAATTGGTTAAAGCGTTCAGCACGTATGTGGGTCACGGTAGACGATTGGATAGAGCGCTGAGCTTGTATGTAGGTCATGGTAGCTGATTGATATTTACTGACCCTGCGCACGTAATAAATGCAATAATAATAATAATATAATAATAAAGCTTCCGCTAGTTGGCAGGCACATTCCCTGCCTAGCATCACCAGACCCCACTTTGAAATCTTAATTGCGCTTTGAAACAGGCAGCCCAATGCAACAAAAGTGAAGCCCGCATAGATAGCATTACAACAGTCAATCCTACTAGTGATAAAAGTGTGAGCAAGATAATTGCAACAGTGAACAAAAGCGAAAGAAATGACCCATAAACCAAGTGCTACATAAAAGATTTATGAATGTCACTGATAAGAGCAACACTTGAGATTTTTATGTGTTCAGAGACATACGAGATTCATGAATGCCGCTGATAAAAGCGACATTCGAGATTTATGTATGCGCTATGCATTGCTAAACATACCTAAGTATGGCTGTGTTATGCTGCGTTACGTATGAGCTGTGAAAGTGAAGTGCTTGCTCTTCACATTTCTTTAACAGTTGCATCTGTTTCGGCACAAGTTTACTTTATTCTGCTACTTAAGTAAGCAGTTTAGACAATTGACTGCAGCTGTTTGCGGCACCTTTGTGAGGTCCTTTGAAGACGGAATATGGATGGTCAGATGCGTAATCCATGCATCCTAGACTCCGCTACTGCCTTTAGTTGGGTGGTGCCAGTCCAAAGCCCGGGTGAAGGAGAAGGCGACGCTGATCATCTTCGTTATGAAAGAGCGTCGTTAAACAGAAACTACACATATTCGCATGCGAGTAAACAGGGTGTAGCTTCTTCGCTGCATTTGGTGGGACAAGCTGAAATTTGTGAAATCCGTGATGAATTGTCAGATGCATTGCCGAAATGGTTAGGAGGCCATTACCAATACATTGATTGATTGATTGATTGACTCTTTATTGATCCCAAATTCAACATATCAGGTTACACATAAAACGTACAGTTTGCCAGGATACAAAAGGCAAACCCAGAAGGGACCAGGGTCCCGCTTAAATAGGGTCACCTATTAACATCAGTGACGTAAGATATACAGGCATGAGGTTTAGGCCAGCTGCAATTAGCCATTTGGTCTTTCGGCAATTGGTCTAGAAAATTTGACTCTTTCAACTAGCCCTTCATGGGAAAGTGTTTTCGAACGGTGCACCATCGATGAAGGCCTTAAAGGGTCATCCATATAAGGACTCCCGCAAATAGGAGGGAAGGTGGGGTCACCTGACTGCCAACAAGGGGTAGGGTATGCATTAAATTATTTTAGTAAAGCAGGTGCCTTAAATACCAACTTCACTCAGACAGCAGACAGTCTGTAATATGTTGGATCTAATTCCAATCCCTTTGCTGTACGCTCCCCCTCGTATTACAGTCAACAACCGTCATGCTATCCCAAGATAGGCTATAGTACTCCCTTTTGAGTTGCAACCTCTGCAAAGGGGGATGGGGAGGCAAATGCCAAATCGGAGCAAGGGTAGGGAGTGTTCCAAAATGGGTCGTTTTGCCGACTTCTCCTAAGCTTTATTAGTTTGTGTGTTGGTCAGATGTTTACGTTTGGTTTGTGTTCGCCACCTGTTTCTAATGTCCTGGTTCTTTTCCAGTAATGTTTAAATTGTTGTTTCTCCACTGATGTCATCTATGTTCCTCCCTGATGCCTTAGTTTACCCTTTGATGTCTGTGGAGGGTCTAGCAAAGGGACTCTAATTAGATCCAACGCAGTATACGGACTGTCTGTTGTCTGAGTGAAGTTGGTCTTGTTCTTCCCCATTGCCTTAGTTCTTACTTACCCAATAACGTCTCTATTGTTCTCTTAAATCAGTTTCATTCTGTATACATTAGGAGATCACACAAATGCTGAGTTCGCAACTGCTTTAGCTTTGCCTGTCAACATGTCTCTTGTTCCCTTACTACTGGTAATGGTTTCTCTAATGCCTTACTTCCACTACTGCTAGGTTCTTCCTATTCTAATATCCATGTTTTTCACCACTGTTTGTACACCCAGTCTCTTGTATTCTTGGTTCTTCTCTTACTAATGTTATTCTCAAATGTTTTCTCATTAATGCTAAGTTCTTTTCATGTTAATGTCTTTAGCGTCTTATGTGCTTTTGTATCCTCCTTCTAATCAATCAGAGCATTAGAAATCGTCATTTGATTCGTTGGATTCCTGTGTATCGTGGAATGTTGTGAGGTAGATCTGTTTTGATTTTTATAACTGATGACTTATCAAATATGCATTATGTTCTACCCAAATTGTTTTATTACTGGCTTTTAATATGCATCTTAACTGTTATGTTTATCTAATCAATTTATGTGTCCAAATACCTTTTCATTCATTGCTTTATGATTTGATGGCCCTAGCTGACAAAGGACCTTGCTTGAGCAGTGAAGCGTGAAGTTTGCCTTCATTCAGTCAAACATCCCCCCATTATGTACGGTCGCTTCCAACCGTCGTCTTGCTGTTGTCTAGGCTTCGTTGTGTGGCATGATGCCTAGGATAGGACGAATTCCTGACGTTTCACTTGCATGCAAATGCCAGATCATGAGTTGTCATAACTCCTCCACTGCCTTTGGTTGGGCAGTGCCAGTCCCAAGCCTGGATAAAGGAGGAGGGCGACGTCAACGGCCTTTGATGCCGTAAGATGTCGTTAATCATTGGAACTATTAATACTATGCATATGTTGCGTGTTTATGAGGGCTGAACCAACCATTCTGTTCATTGATTTTTGCTGAATTGATGACATTTTCATTGCAATTTTCTGGGAAGGATGATGGCAGATTGTAATGCATTTGCTTTGCGTCTCTGTGGCCAGGGTTCATGCCCTGATGTATCTTGAATTACAGTTTCCCATGTTTAGTTTAGCATGCTTCAAAGAGATTCTCATGAGGTGCTGTATAAATGATGTGTTGAAACTATGATTACAGTTATGATTACAATTACCATTACCACTTTTTAAGTAGTTTCTCAGGTTCTTTTGCTCAAATTGAAAACACTCCTCTTCCACAAATCTTATCCTGATTCTTCCTATTCCTCTGACCTCACTTCCCGATTCGATTCCAAACACCACCCACTGTAACTGTCTGACTGCCAAACTCACTCTTGGGTCTTGACCTGAACCATTACTGCCTATCGATTTTGTTTTGACTGAGCACCTGTGAGTAAGCTGGTTCCTTGGCTTAGCTTTCGTTGGGTGCTGTAGACATCTCGAGCTTACGATCATGATTGCAATTTCTCCACTGATGAAATTCATTGCAGTTATTAGGCTGGGTTTGGTTAAAAATGGGTAGACATTAAAAGAACAAAACAAATTTAAACCACCCTCTATTTTACTAAGCTACCCTCTTTCCTGTAGCCATTTATCCGTTGCGTGACTCTAGCTTGGCCCACATAGCGAACATCCATCTATCTGTGCTTCAGATTCAGATTTACTGACTGCACAGGTAATTTTTAATAAATAAATAAATAAATTTGAGACTGTTTGGTTTGTCCAGGTGGCCAACTGTGTAATCTTCCAGGTGTCAATATCCACGGTATTCGTACGAACGTGGTATCCACGGTAACAGCATCTTGCAGTTGCTACGATGAGTGCGCCAGAGAGCTTCACGTTGGAACTGGTTAAGGCTGGCAAGAATCTGCCTCCGTCTCCTCCTCTCTACGTTAAGGGAAACATCTACACGAACCTGAAAGTCTTCAAGGCCATTGATGATCATGCGATTCTGGTATTGATGTTTGCAATGTATCTGTATATCTGGATACATGATGTCATTAGTGACGTAATCATCGTTCACCAGTGGATCCACATTGTAACTGTAATAGCGACAGTTTTTACAGCATTGTCAGTAACAAGCTATTTCTAGGGTGCTTTACAATGTCAAATGTCGGCATGCACAAGAGTCCAATAATAAATTATAAATGGACGATGTACATAATGAAATGCTGATACTACAGGTAGACAGTAAACAGAAATTTGTTTTCAAGGAACCATAACTTCATTGTAATTGTAATAAGAAATTTGTGGAGCTCTGCTTCAAGAGAAATCAAAGGAACTCTCTGCTAGTCTAAATGTTAAAGTTTGTAAACAACAAAGTCAATAAGCAAAACAGTGAAGACATACATAAATACATACATACAAACATACATACATGTACATGCATGTATACATCATATGTGCATGCCTGCACACACAGGAACATACATAAATACGTGCATATGAACATACATACATGCATACATACATGCAAACATACCTACATACTGATGAGGAGTGTCTTCAGGTTCTGATAGTCAGTCTGCTGCTTTGACATTTGTTAGAGTTATGTATAACTGAGTCGTAGTGTCTGGTAGAATGTTTTGGCTCTGGTTAAGTATTTATCGTATTTTTATCTTTTGACGTTTTTGTGTGTAGGTGTCAAAGAAGCAATACTCGACCTTCCGTGATTTGATCTGGAATCTGTGCTTTAGGAGGAAATTCAATGAGTTGGAGAGAGCCAGGCTAGTGCACAATGCTATCTATAACTCTGACAGTTTCAGTGACGTAACCATTGGCAGTTCATTGTTTGAGCCATGTAACCATTGACAGGTCATTGTTTGAGCCACGTAACCATTGACAGGTCATTGTTTGACCCAAGTAACCATTGACAGGTCATTGTTTGAGCTATGTAACCATTGACAGTTCATTGTTTGAGCCATGTAACCAGTGACAGTTCATTGTTTGAGCTACGTAACCATTGACAGGTCATTATTTGAGCCACGTAACCATTGACAGGTCATTGTTTGAGCCATGTAACCATTGACAGTTCATTGTTTGAGCCACGTAACCATTGACAGTTCTTTATTTGAGCCACATAACCATTGACAGTTCATTGTTTGAGCTACGTAACCATTGACAGTTCATTGTTTGAGTCACGTAACCATTGACAGTTCATTATTTGAGCCATGTAACCATTGACAGTTCATTATTTGAGCCACATAACCATTGACAGTCCATTGTTTGAGCCATGTAACCATTAACCGGTCATTGTTTGAGTCTTTTAATCATTGATGTTTCATATCTTGAACCTTGTGACCCATCATGAAAGATTGTTGTGGTGTTGGATTCATCACTGTTTTTTTATTACCTTAACTTTTTGATGTTACTCTGAATGCAAGGTCAGTAAATCCAAATCTGAGGTGCAAACAGGTGCATGCGAACAACTTGTTCATGGTCATTATATAATGCAGTCTGCTCAACAGGCTTGGTCCTGCAAATACTGGATTGCACACCTGGTGTGCCTCTGAATAGGTCACCATGCCACACAGATTCTTATATTTGCATTTGAGATTCAGCTGAAATCTAGTAATGCCATATTAATGCGTACGGGGTCTGTTGTTGACAGAGGACTGTAAGAAATGAGTGATTTACCTCACCTTACTGTTAATTAGGCTTAACTGTTAGTAACCTTACCTCAGTTTACCTTGTCTTATCTTGTCTTGAACCGTCCTCGAGCAGAGGATTAGCTGCACCACAGACAATTTTGTGCCATTTGCTTCTGTCCCTCATCTCTTGTAATAACTGGTCGAACGAAAATTTGGTCCACGACTTGATTATTTACCTTACCTTGATGTTAAATGGACTTAACTGTTAGTTACCTTTATTTGCCTTACCTTGGTGTTAATTGGACTTAACTGTTAGTTACCTTTATTTACCTTACCTTGGTGTTAATTGGACTTAACTGTTAGTTACTTACCTTTTTTACATTTCCTTGGTGTTAATTGGACTTAACTGTTAGTTACCTTATCATACTGTTAGTTACCTTACCTTTATTTATCTTACCTTGGTGTTACTTGGGCTTTACCAATAAAACTGCTTCTTGTTACTAAGCAGATTAGCCAAGCCAAAGTAATTAAGTAGTTGTAGATACTTGCACGAGATGGAGTGAATTATTTGCCCTCAATTCTTCTTCACTCAGCTGATGGACATATGTGGCATGTTAACAGTTGCATTTCTTACTTACTTACTTATTTATTGTTCCTGTTCGTTCACTTTTAGGGTGATTTTTCGTTGGTTGACTTGTGCCGACCTAACGAAGATCAGCTTCCCAGACGCAAAGTCCGGCTCCCCAGAGCAGCTGCTGTCCGCATTCAAGACTGGAACGGCGACGTATGCGCGTATTTTTGAATGCCTTGCTCGGTAAGTTTCATGCTCTCTGAATTGTGCTTTGCGTATGTCTCTGGCTGTTTATATAGCCCCTTTTTAGTTTTACAGAGATTACATCATGTGGATATAGCATATAGTCTTGATATAGTTTGATGACAGATGGATTGGATATGAGAACCACAGAAATGTTATTGTTTTATACCCAGAAAGCCGCTACATTGGGATCACACTGGGCCCTTAGCGTACATGCATACATGCATACATACATACGTACATTACATGCATACATACATGCATACTGGTACATACAATCATATTCATGCTTACATATACATTCATACATACAGTCATACATGCATGCCTGCCTACACACATACATGCATATACACTTGCATGAATTACATACGTACAGAAATGAGTGCATACAAAAATGAGTGGCTAGTTAATCTAAGCTAATCTAATCTAATGACTTCTATAGCGCCATCAACATAATGCAAAAGGCATCAGTTAATGGTCACCTCAAGTGAAACTGTAGTTGGGGATCATAATCCATTGGAGAAATCCGGTTGAGATAAAAGTGAGGTTGTTTTATGTTGGAGAATTGTTTCGTGATCTACTTTGAATGCATGGAATTTGTTTGCTGTGATGTGGTAACAGAATTGATTACCGTTTCAAAAGGTTACTTTGGAATGTGGAGGCGGTTTTATCAACCTCTTAACATATTACTTTGAAAGTGGAGGTGGTTTTGTTAACTTTTTAAAAGATTATTTTGAAAGGTGGAGGAGGTTTTATTAATCAGTGAGTGGGTGTAGAATATATTTCAACCACACTGGAATAACCTCATGTGAATTTGTTGTTCTCTCTCCTACCAGCCACTCGGGCCTGTCGTGTTTCACCATCTGTGGATGGGCCAAGGGTGTGGACTACCGTCCAGGAGTGGCCATCACCAGACAGCCGATCAACCACAGCTGGAATGGCATCTACATTGATGGCAACTGGCAGCTCATTGATTGCCACTGGGCGACCCGGTTTCTCCAGTCGGAGCAGAACGTTCCGGAGAATCTTGTCTACGAGTATGACGATTTCTACTTCATCCCGGAACCGGAGCAGCTGGCATACACTCACTACCCGGAGGACACCGCCTGGCTGCTCATGGAGGCCCCGATCACTAAGGAAAAGTTCGAGGAATATCCGCTTGTGAAGTCTTACTTCTTTACGACTGGAATGTACCTTCTGCCAGATTGTGAGCGCGGAGTCATCAGCACTAAACATGGTTGACTTCTTTTGCTGGATCTTTCCATGTTCTGCTTTTAATTTTCTGTGTATTTTCAATTCCTGTACTTTGATTGTTCATTGGTTGTTCGATTAGTGTGCAGTCCAGTGGTTATTTTGGTCGTGTTTGGTCAGTGATCATGCGGTTGCAGGTTTGACTCCGTGTAGTGACCCTGGGCGAGTTGTTTGTGCACACCATGCCTCTGTCACCATGCAGCAGAATTTGGTATCGGCGTAAACTGGGATGTAAACGGCAAGTCCTGCGATGCGCTGGCCCCGTTTCCAGGACCTTGGGATTCGTCCATTGCCGGCTCAAGGGCCTAAAGAAAAGGAAATGAACACCTCCCTACATCTTGTGGGATATGGAATACTTTTACTTCTTACGTTAATGCACAATAATCCAATACTTTTTACATTAATGCACAATAACCCATTACAGTTACAATGTGTTTTTACAGTATGTGGGAGCTATATAAAAGTTTTAGTAGCCATTACAGTTATGATGTGTGTTTACGTGTAGGAATTACTACCGTTTCCCTGGGACGGACAAACCAGACGGCCTTCACCTTCAAGCTCGGATATGGTGACTCGATGTCCGAGAAACTCGGTGACGTCGAGCTGAGCAGCTACGTCGTTCAGGAGACTAAAGACAACCAGGTCGTCTACTATCTGCGTCTGCCACAGAAGGGTGACTACTACCTCATCGTCTTTGCAAACCTTGTCCCTGATGACCTGGAGACTGCCGAGGGCACGTACAAGGCCATCTGTGAGTACAGAGTCGTCTGCGATGAACCAGCTAAGGCCAAACCGGTTGCATTCCCAGCCTGCTCTGATGTCAGCTGGGGCCCGGATACGATGGTGACGCAGTACGGGCTCACGCCAAAGAACCGCGAAGCAATTCTTATGGCGCCGAATGGACATGTGGAAGTGCCGTTCGACAAGCAGGGGGATATCAGGGTCTATGCCCGACTCGTCCGGCCGGGAGTTGATGATGGAGAACTGAAGCAAGCGCTGGCTGTGAAGACAGAAGATGATAAGGTAGGCTGAGATACCATACGAGGTATGTTACCACTCTTTGTAAGGTATGCTAGGATGCCACATGAACTATGCTACCACTCTGTATGGTATGCTAGGACACCACATGAGGTATGGTACCCCGCTGTATGATATGCTAGGATACTTTATGAGGTATGATACCACTCTTTGTAAGGTATGCTAGGATACCAAATGATGTATGCTACCACTCCTTGTCAGGTATCTAGAATACCATTTGAGGTATCCAACCACTCCTTGTAAGGTATGCTATGATACCTTGCTACAAATACTATGATACCCAACTAGATATGGTATGAAACACTATACCGGAGAACCTGTAAACATCTGATTACATTACAGCTGCGAACTGTAATGTAATACTTATCAACTGTTTGGGCAGTGGGTCATTGCTTTTGCGCTAGTTCGGCAGAAACTGGAATTTCAGATTTCTGGACTCTGTCAACAGTAGCTCACTGCTACCATAGCGCTGTTTCATGCACTAAGTAAGTAATTAAGTAATGCATTTCCATCCTCTGTTGATTCATCGACGCTACGTCCCTGCTTTAACAGATGCTTGCTTGCAGTTGTAATGTAATTGGATGTTTAAGGTTCTGTGGCATGGTGTTTCCATGTGACGTAGGCGTCCCAAATAAGCGGAACGTGGTTCTTTCTGGGTCTGCCTGTTGTATCCCACATAAATTTTTATGTGATCTATTTTATGCTGTTGTTTTTTTTGTGGAGCAATAAATGAAATGAAATATGAAAAGTTACAAATGTTTGCTTACTTTACTTTACTTTGCAACAGGTCACCATATTTGTCGATTTGCCGAAAGAGGGTGAATATGGTCTTGAAATCTTTGCCAATGATCCAAACAAAGATGG
This sequence comes from Norana najaformis, assembly GCA_964023275.1. Lineage (NCBI taxonomy): Eukaryota > Metazoa > Annelida > Clitellata > Crassiclitellata > Hormogastridae > Norana > Norana najaformis. The sequence continues at coordinate 29,072,984 of OZ029922.1, forward strand.
TGACATGTTCACCCACGTCTGCCAGTACCTCTGCTCCTACACGAAGGATCCGCCCTTGATAACTTACGGAAAGGTGCCAGACGTCGTGAAACAGAGAGCCAGGCGACCTCTTGACCCCTCGCTCGAAGACAGGGCACTCTACAAGCCGTCCTATGACTCGACGGGTGCCTTCGGAGGCGATGGTAGGTGGCGCTGTCTGGTTACCTAAATCTGTGTAAGCTACTCTGCAAACAGATGAAGTTGTTGTTTTTAAGGAACTTTAACACCACATTGGTCCTCCTGTCTGTCTGCTTGTCTGTCTGTCTGTCTGTCTGCCTGCCTCTCTGTCTGTCTGTCTCTCTGTCTGTCTGTCTGTCTGTCATTCTGTGACACTGGCATTGTCTGTCTGTGTGTCTGTATATCTCTCTATCTGTCACTGTTGACATGGAAACCCATATGTAGTTATGCCGTGCCACTGAAGGAACTACCATATTTGCTGTTTAAGAGTATCTGTAAGCAAGTATGTATATCTATGATGCTGCTGTCAGTTGACGATTGCTCATTAGATTAGACAGTCGTGTTATACACGTTACAAACATATTGTTACATTTAAAAGCCTAGGTAACTTCCAAATGAAACATCAGTGTCAAAAATCAATTAAAAGTATTTTACTACGTACAATATCTTAATGCTATAGAAAACAAACCTCAGTGAGGTATCAAGAAGAAGTCGAAACCACCACAAGACTTCAACCAACATGCCACAAAACATCGAAAGGTCCCATGGACCAAAACAACCCGAAAACAGTTCCTCTGAGCCAAAACCAAAACATACATTCGAACCAAAGACAGCAACTTTCTACGTAACTCTCACTGTATGCCACTAGATGTCGTCTTTTACCCACGTAAAAGGAACCACACCTCTGTCTCTCGTCATATGGTAGAACATCACAGGTAACAATGTGTCTATAATATGATTAAGTAGAACCGATGTTTTCTCTCTGTAGAATCGCCAACGCTATACGTGACGGCCGAGTATCCATTTGGTCAGCCCCCCACACAAGTTCCTGAGAAGGTCCTGCCGACACGAGTCGCTGAACCGGAACAAGAGTACAAGCCTCACTCAAGCGATGTCTACACAAGCGAGATCGACATTAAGCCACCTGAACACTTCGAAGCTGTCATGCTTGTGGACAAATTTGCGGCTCCAGAGCCAGAGGTTGCGAAAGCGCCGAGCGAGAAGCTCTTCAAGGACACGAATGTATTCAAGGATGTCGACACCCATGCAGTTGAGGTGTGTGAAGGTCTAATCTAATCTAATCGAGTGACTTCTGTTGCGCCGTTATCATAATGACCATGGCATCAGTTGAGGGTCGCTTCAAGTCTTAATCGCAATCCAAAATCATAATCCATTGGAGAAGCCGGGTCGATTACCGATAGGTCATCAAGCCGAGAATCCTGATTGTAATTGTAAACTCACTGCTAAGTTACAGCATGGGAAACAGGTTATTCACAGGCGCTCAGTCAAGACAAAATCGTTAGGCAGGAGGATCAGAAACGGTTCCAGATTGAGGTCCAAGGGTCAGGCAGGCAGGCAGTCCGACGACTATGGTGGACGGTGTTTGGAATTGGTTCTGCAGGGGAAGAAAAGGATTAGTCAAGGGATCGGTCCTGCTTGAATGACAAGGGTTTTGGAATGGTTAGTTCCTAGGAGCCTTGAGAAAGTCTTTTATGAACAGCGGTTTTCTTTTTCATATGATCGCAGAGCAAAATTATGTTTCTGGTTTGCAGGTTTCGAAGAAGGAGCACGGCAGTTTCCGTGACATTCTATGGCATCTGATCTACGCTCGTGACATCACTAACGAACTGGACAGGGCAAGGTAAAGCAAGTCTGTTGTCTGTTGTCTCCAGTTGCCATTTCAGTTCTGTAGGTTAAGGAATTCATTGTTATGTTACATCACTGTTATACAAAGCCCTTGTCATTCGAACAGGACCTATCCCTTGGCTAATTTCCATGGTGATATGGTGGTCTGTTGTGTGATATGGCGGTCTATTCGGTAGTACGCTGGGTCTGTATGCAGGCTTGGGCCTGCTGAGCGGACTCCAGCGAAAGTGGACGAGTTGTTTACATGCACTTGTTTCGTGCCTCAGAGGGAGATTTACTGATCTTGCACGTAACAGATGTAACAAAAGTTAACAAGAAAATATTGAATCGGTCTTAAAAATTACTGTTTCTGATTTTTCTTGTTTCTGATTTGCGTTTTAATGCGGTGACTTTGTTTAATTTGTTAACTTCTGAGTGTCATGCAGTTCTTTATGAGTGTTGGATTATCTTGCCTTACCTTACCCAGATTATCTTACATTGCTTTACCCATTCATCTTACTTTACTTGATTACCTTACCTCATCTTATCTGGATATCTTACCTTACCCAGATTTGCCTTATCTTATCTGGATTATCTTACCTTACCCAGATTACCTTTCCTTATCTTACCTGGATTATCTTACTTTACCTTACCCAGGTTACGTTAGGTACCTTGTCTGACCCAGATCACCCAATCTGACCGAGTATGTTTGCTTTCTGCTCTAGAGCGATATTCCTGTGGCTGTGTTCAAAAGATCTTAATGAACTCAACTTCAGCGACTATGAGAAAGGCTCACCAGAGGAGACGCTCATGAGTCTTAAGAACGGTCAGACGACCTACGCCCGCGTCTATGAAACACTCTGCAGGTAATTGAGACTAATATTAATAGCTATAATAAGAGTAATAATAAGAATGTTAATAGTTATCATAACAGTAATAATAATAGTACTAATAATAGGAATAATGATAGTAAAAATAATAATAGTGATATTAATATCGATAGTAATAGCAATAATAGTACTAATAATAGTTATAATGGTAGTAATAATAATAGTAGTGATAACTGTGCTAATAATGGTATTATTAATAGTGATAATAATCATAAGAATAATAGTACTAATAACACAGTAATTAAATGTTGGCAAAAATAATAATAGTAATATTAATAGTGATGTTAATAGCAGTAATAATAGTACTAATTATAGCAATTATTGTTGTAATAATAATAGTACTAATAACTATCCTAAAAATAGTAATATTAATAGTGGTAATAATCATAATAATAACAGTACTAATAAGAGTAATAATGGTAATAAAAATAATAACAGTAATTTTTATAAGAAATGTAACCTCGTCATACAGTAATTTGATGTGGTTCCCAACGGTAACTTTACGAGGATCCCTTATACAGAGAGTCCTCAGTGCATTGAAGTACAGTACTGCTCTAGAAGAATGTATCAGTTTCACTGGTCGTCGTGAAGTTGTGTCTGAACCTCGGTTTTGTTTTGGTCTTTGCAGTTATGCAAACCTTCACTGCAAAACTTTGAGCGGATATGCTAAAGGAGCCGAGTACAAGCCTGGAAACAAGTTTGCCGGACAGCAGGGCCAACACTCGTGGAATGCTGTGCTCATCAAAGACACTTGGCAGCTGGTTGACTGCCACTGGGCTGCCAGACGACTCGTTGGCAAAAAGGTGTCACTCCTATCTTTTCCCTTCTCCCACTCCTCTCTCTTCCACTCTCAGGGTTTTGCAGGCCCCAGAAGACGATAATGTTTAACAGTGATTTTACTTGTTCGAGTCGGGAGAGCCCCTGTTGAGTTTATTGTGTAAGAGGCGCTTTATAGATCTTAAATTACAATTACAATTGGGAGCATGATGTTGCTCGCTTATTACAGTTATATGAGTAATTGTAATCGTAAACTCGAGATTTCTATGGCTGGCAGGAGATGAATACCAAGGTCATGGACATGGGGCCGTTGCATTGCAAGACTCGCTGTTTACTTCCCAGCTTACCCTGCTACTAAATGTTACTACATGGTGACAGACTGATGCCTGCAAATAACTCCTCCTTGACCATTACACATCTTATAACATGCTGATGTTAAAAAGTTTAAATCAGATGCTATTATTATTAATGCAAGATTCATGTTGTTACGTCGAATGGTTTATCGATGTTTATTTTTGATCAGCTGACTTCAGACAACGTTCGCTATGAACTGGACGAGTACTACTTCATGCCGGCTCCGACCCAGCTCATCTACTCGCACTTTCCAGAAAGTCCGACTTGGCAGCTGCTCGAGAAACCTCTGACTCTGACGGAGTTTGAGGAGCTCGTTCCAGTGAAGCCGACCTTCTTCAAGTATGGTCTGGAGCTCCTCAGTCACACGAATGCCATCATCCACTGCAGCAGTGACATCAGCATACGAATTGATTGTCCCCCGGGGAAGGTGGTTTTATCAGAATTAATAATTATTAATAATTATTAACTGTATAATAAAGTGTTTAGACAGGTCCATACATGGTCCATGATCCATTTTATACATTTAGGATAGGTCGCACATAAAGCTGGCGTGGCATCTTGTGCAAATAATATTATCTGAAGAAATCATACGGTGGTGTGCTTAGATGTGTCCCTACACAGTAATTGTAATTTGAAATTTGTTTAGCACCACTTCAACATAAACGCATCAGTGGTGCTCTGCACAAACCGCAATGATGTTAGAAATGTCATTAAGCGATATTCCTGTGGCTGTGTTCAAAAGATCTTAATGAACTCAACTTCAGTGACTATGAGAAAAGCGTCCCTACACAGTAATTGTAATTTGAAATTTGTATAGCACCACTTCAACATAAACGCATCAGTGGTGCTCTGCGCAAACAGCAATGATGTTAGAAATGTCATTAAGATCATAAAGTTTAGCATTTAAGAACAACTAAAAAGTCACCTTCTAAGGGGAGGAGGCTCGAACCCGTACTCTCCGCATTACAGGCTGAGCTCTATCCAATCGGCTGCCCTACCCCACAAATCGGCTACCATGCCCCACAAATCGGCTTCCGTGCTCCACAAATCGGCTTCCGTGCTCCACAAATCGGCTTCCGTGCTCCACAAATCGGCTACCATGCCCCACAAATCGGCTTCCATGCTCCACAAATCGGCTACCATGCCCCACAAATCGGCTTCCGTGCTCCACAAATCGGCTACCATGCCCCACTGATGAATAACTGATTTGGTTTCTGATTCAGATGAAGTCACTGAGGTTCACTTTCAACATAACGTATGACGATGGCCGTGAAGAATACGAAGGCATTAAGCTGAATCGCTTTGGAATGCAGGAAGTGGCCGGTCACGTCTGCTTCGTGAACTTCCGACCCCCGGAGAAGGCTTCCTACCAGCTCGTCATCTACGCTAAGGACCTTGACAATCAGGTCAGTTACCAACCTGTTCCCGCGATGGATTTATATTCTAATTCTGTTTATTTATTATACTAGTACAGCAATTAATATTTTAATCTACTGAAAGTAATTATTACTCAAAATTACAAAATAAATAGTTACTGAAAAACATTTAGTAACTGTTTATTTATTTTTTATAGTTTCTCTAAATATGGACTTTGAGAGTCATTTCGATCGTTGATCTTTTATCTCCTGTTTTATATCCTAATTACTATTGTTTTTATTTATTTAATTAATTATTCATTTGTATATAAAATTTTGGTTCATTTTGCTGCCTTCTTTTGATGTTTTTTACTGTATTAGTTTCTTTCAGTAATTTGAATGATTCCTCTTACAGAGTCTAGAAAAGGTGACCATTCTATAAATGGATGGATACATTGATTTGTTAATTATGAATGGTCCTTCATCTTGTTAATGTAAAATTCCTTGTTTTGTTAATTATGGATGACCCCTCGTCTTGTTTGTGGAAAATTCTTTGTCTTGGTAATTATGGATGAACCCTTGTCTGTTATTGTTGCTTATGGACGATCCCTCATCTTGTTTTTGGAAATCCCATGTCTTGTTAAATATGGATGATCCCTTGCCTTGTTTACATTTGCCCATTTGTCACTTTGGTTAAGGCGAAAGAGGGTATCTACGGGGGCATCTGTGAGTATAAGATCATATGTGATGAAGTGTCTGGAAACCCAGCCTTCCCTCCTTGCGTCCACACAACCTGGGGCGCAGGGGACAGTGCGCCAAAGTTCGACTTAGTGCCGCAGCATGTCGGCTCAATCGTTATTGCAAAGGACGGCCTCGCAGAAGTGAAGTTCCACCTCAACACAACCGTCAGGTCAGTTACTATTAATCCTGGAAAATAAAATAATTAGACAATATAATAACGTCTGATAATACACAAGCCACAGTGAACGTAACACTGGCTGATGCTAAAAACCTTGCCTATATGCCCTCTTTGGGGTGTGGTAGCCGACTGGGTGAAGCGCTTGGCTTGTAACATGGAGAGTACAGGTTCGAGTCTCCTATGAGACGGTTACTGTGTAGGGACCTTTCACTCACAGTTGCTCAGTGCCATTGGTTGATGCTAAGGCATTAGATAGTTGTGATTAATAAATGCATAAATAATAATAGTAATCTTACTGGAAAGTCCGTCCTAATATTAAAATCTGGCTGATATAATATATTAGGTCAACAGATGTTTTGATTCCTTTGTGCACAAAAAAATAAGTACAGTAATTTCCAGCCTAGATGATAAAGCTCACAAGATTTACAGATCGTATGTATGTATGTGTGTATCGGAACACTTATATAGCACCTTTTCTGATTGGTTGTAATTCAGTTGACAAGCCTTATCGGTTTTCTCTGGCAACATGTTGTTATTATCATCATCATTCTTTTTGAAAGAATAATTCTTCATGAAAAGTTCCCTGGGATTACGTTACAGAGGGTAATGTAACTAAAGCTTTTATTAAGTGCCACTTTGTAAGAGTCACATTGTGTCATTTAGACTTCGATTCATGGCGAAACTGAAGAGCAACGACAGAGACGAGAAAGCGCTTGCTCCGTATGTTATGTACCGAACCATCGGCAACTCGGTCGTGTTCCGCGTCTCGGCTCCGACGGAAGGCGAGTTTGGCCTGGAAATCTACGCCAACAATCCAGAGCTCGGCGGAAACACCCTCCAGCACGTCTACCAGTACCTCGTCATTGCGAAGGAGGTGCCCGAGACGGTGGAGCCATTCCCGACCCTGACAACCGGGTTTCTCGGCCCACAGGCCACCTACTCTCAGCTTGGGCTGACTACCATCGACCAGTTGGATCCTTTCATTCAGACGGCATCTGGAGACCTTCTGGTGTCGTTCGGAACTATGCAGCCGCTTCGTGTCACATCTCAGCTGACCTACGTCTCGAACAGCGCCACCCGTGACTGCTCCGAGTACATCCTTCAGCAGGGCAGTATGACTGGAGTGACGTTTGTCATTAAGCTTACGGAGAAGGGAATGTACAAGGTAACTGTAATTGTAATCGGAAATTTGTATTTGCTTATCCATCGTAGGCTACCTCTCTGTCTTGTGGACTGAGCTTCTGGATGTTGACCCGATTGCGGCTTGGCTTTGGTGCGTCATAGGTTGATGCTTGTGCATTAGACACCAGCACATTAGAAGTTACTGATTATTATTATTATTATTATTACTTGAGAGAAACCAATTAGTGGCTAATTGTTTTTCCAAAAATTAGAGCTATTCCATAAAACATGAGTGTCAGAGCCTGCTAGTGCAGACTTTTTCCAACAGTTTAGTTTACATTTGCAGACGGATGAGATCCTCTTTCTTAGTGAACTTTTAAATCATTAGACAGGCAGGGAGTGCCTGTGTGAGGTCCTTATATGATGCTGATTGTGATTTTTACTACAGCTTTACTTGAAGCGACCATTGATTGATGCCTTGTGCTTTATAAGGATGATGCTTTAGAAGTCATGAGATTAGATTATATCAGATCAGCTGGTTGACTAATCTGTTAAGAATCTCATTTAAGTACAGTAAACGATTTGGTTGGTGAATCTGTCACTGTCAGACCAGCAAGTGTAAATGTACACGGTTTTCTACAGCAAGCGTATGGCCTCTACTGTGCTCATTTTTCAATGAATTTATCAAGTGAGGTCCTTCACCACCGCTGCTTGTTTGAGTGGGAACCATGCCGTTTAAGGTCCCGTGTAGGTACCGTGCTAGCCCGAGATTCCAACCTCTGAAATAAGGCTCGACCAGGACGCAAACCGGCATCCTTTCGCTCTGAGGCACCAGTGAAATAATGGAAATCTCGGGACAGTCCGACCCTCTCAAGGTGTGCAAACACACTGAATTGGATTCTGTTGTTTTCTTTCGACAGTTTCAAGTGTTTGCCGCCCCGCAAGCAGCAACCGTTGATTCACTTCCTGGAGTTTTCAACTATCTGATTGACTGTCGTGGAACGGTGACAAATATGGTCCCATTCCCAAAGCAGTTTGGACCATGGAAGGAGGGATGCTACCTCCACGAGCCACTGGAAGGTATGGTGTATGGACTCTGCACCGTAATTATCCATCCATCTATGCATCACCATTCATTTATTCTTTCATTCTGTGTTAGTTCATTCATTTGTTTGTATTTTATTCATTCCATCTGTATATTTATCTATTCATTCCATTCTTTCATTCATTTCGTGCATCCATTCGTCTGTCTGTTCATTCATTCACTCAGTCATTCATAATGCACGAGCCATGATTAATCGACTGTGTTTTAATTGAGTAGATTGAAGCCTTTAATGAAGACCTTATGACAGTCAAATCTCAGGCCTTTCTTTTTATTCATTCAGAGCATTTATATAGCTCATTTAGTCCTTTATGCTGTGCTGATAGGCATCCAAAGTGAAACCAAAAGGAAATGATGTCCCGCTAAGTGGTTAACCTAATTACAACCAGTTTCAGCACATGTCATGTAATCATCTCTGGACTGGATCCAGTCGTTGATTTCTCTATGACATCCCTCCACAAATCTCGTTTCCCGGCCATCTCCTCAAGGGTCATTCTCCGTCTGCCCTCCGTTTTCCCATAGATAGTAACTCCGGCACCTTTCAGATCCTCTTCAAGGCAGTCTATCCATCTTCTTTTCGGTCTCCCCACTGCCCTCTTTCCGTCCGGTTTGTATTTAAAGATTTTCTTTGGATTACGGTTCTCCTCCATCCTCAGGATATGTCCTGCCCACTTCATTCTTCTTTTCTTAATCACATTGTTTCAGCACAGCGATCAGTTATTGTGATTCTTAAGTCACAGACATTTACCCGAACGTTTTCTTTGCTTAGGTCATCTCCAGCAGAACCGGCCATTGAAAGGAAGTGCGTCGTCGTACCAGCACATCTACTTCTCGATGGAGGTCCCAAGAGCGGTCAATGTCGCTGTTATAATCGGCACGGAATGGACTCAGTTGGAGCAGAAGAGCCCGGGAAGGTGGGAGGGCGAGGTAAGATGGAACATGGTTCATGGGGGAAGGCAAGGTTACTGGATGTATCTATATATTTATGTAGAAAGTAGGAAATGTGTTCCAAATCCAACAAGTGAGACGTAGGGGTGATGCTCTTCTCCTTTTCTTGACCCTTGAGCTAGCAATGGACGAATCCCAAGGACCTGGACTCGGGCCAGAGCATCGCAGAACTTACTGTTTACTTCCCAGCTTACACGGGTACCAAATGATACTGCTTGGTGACAGAGGCACGGTGTTCGTAAACAACTTGCCCAGGGTCGTTATGCGGAGTTGAACCCGCAACTGCATGATCATTGGTCAAACGCGTTACTGATAGACCACCGAGTCACGTTTATGCGTACGTTGTGCCATCAGAAACCTCGTTTGATAGTGACACATGTTGATGTAAGCAGATTTTTGTTGATTACCTCAGTCACCGAGAATTGGGTGAATCGGTACGGTTAGCATATCTTCATCTGCACTTATTTAATTTGCCTTCTCCTGCATTTTTTACTGTTTTTGTGGTATTTTAATTGTTTTTGTCTTTCCTTGGAAAGGTTTTCATGGAGAAACATTGGGAGAAAGAGAGAAAGGCATCTGTCTGCGCCAACTTCAACACGGCCGCCACAAGTTACAGCACCCTCCTGGAGTATTCCATGTAGACAATAGTTTTGCTGACTACCAGACATTGCGGCCTGCCTAAAACACTGCGTCAGCAATAATGAGCACAATCATGTTCTAAAGAAACTCAATTGTTCACTAATTTCTCACCATAATTGATGATGCCATCAGAAAATGATGCATTGCTAACCTAAAGATGTTATTATCTGAATCACTCACTGTCAGAATATTTGCTTGCTGGGCTGTATTGCTTTTATTTTCGATTTCTCTGCTTATTTGAAAAAGCGTAGCCGTCTTATGCTTAGTAAATAATTAGTAATTAACTAGTTTTCTTGTTAATTGGTTTTAGATGACTGTTGTATCGTGGACAGTTAGATGTTGCTTGCTTGTTAGTAGTTTCTGTTTTTAAACTTGCTCTACCTTGTTTTTCCGTTTAATCCAGATTTCCAAGTGTTTATTTTTTAAATTGAAAAACAATCTGTTACTTTCTAGTGCTGAAATTTAGAAAAATTTAGAAATTTTATTTTCAGATTTGCTGAAATTTTTTATAAGTTTTGTTGTTGGAATTAAATAATCTGTCAGGTTTGAAGTTTCAAGTGATATTTGGAATGGCAGCTGTAAAGCTTTACTTGCAAATTACGATTTACAGGCAGTAGCGAGTCTACTAATTTGTACAATTGGTTAAGTTTTCAAGGATGTACTTTAATTTAAAATGAGAAACGTACTCTTTCACGTTGTGGAATTTCACTGTGGTGCTGGTGCTTGCCATAAAATAGACTCAAAACTGTAAAAATGAAACGCGGCTGATTCGATGAGCATTTTCTGTCGTCTTACCAGATTTATGTGAAGACGTTGGTAGCAGCTCGTATTTGATTTTAATGTTGTGTTGGTGTTTGTAGGTGTTTAAGTTTTTGATAATGCTTTAGTGCTAAGCCCTGTGTCACATCCAGACTCATTCACCTGATCTCACAAGGCTAGTGCTTTGACCTCATCACTTTACTTGAATATTCATGAAGATCACTTGCCGGTCAGCGTAACTGCAGTGCTTATCGTGATTTGTATGGGTTCCACATTCTTTGGCAACATTTGTTGTGTATCAAGTTTTCTGCTGTTGACTACCGGGTAATTCTCTCCACCTTCCTTGTGTCAACAACGACGATTCTCTTTTCTGTCTTTCTTCTGTCAATGCCAACCTTTCTTCTTCCTTTCATCTGTCAAGGCCAACCTTTCTTCTTCCTTTCATCTGTCAAGGCCAACCTTTCTTCTTCCTTTCATCTGTCAAGGCCAACCTTTCTTCTTCCTTTCATCTGTCAAGGCCAACCTTTCTTCTTCCTTTCATCTGTCAAGGCCAACCTTTCTTCTTCCTTTCATCTGTCAAGGCCAACCTTTCTTCTTCCTTTCATCTGTCAAGGCCAACCTTTCTTCTTCCTTTCATCTGTCAAGGCCAACCTTTCTTCTTCCTTTCATCTGTCAAGGCCAACCTTTCTTCTTCCTTTCATCTGTCAAGGCCAACCTTTCTTCTTCCTTTCATCTGTCAAGGCCAACCTTTCTTCTTCCTTTCATCTGTCAAGGCCAACCTTTCTTCTTCCTTTCATCTGTCAAGGCCAACCTTTCTTCTTCCTTTCATCTGTCAAGGCCAACCTTTCTTCTTCCTTTCATCTGTCAAGGCCAACCTTTCTTCTTCCTTTCATCTGTCAAGGCCAACCTTTCTTCTTCCTTTCATCTGTCAAGGCCAACCTTTCTTCTTCCTTTCATCTGTCAAGGCCAACCTTTCTTCTTCCTTTCATCTGTCAAGGCCAACCTTTCTTCTTCCTTTCATCTGTCAAGGCCAACCTTTCTTCTTCCTTTCATCTGTCAAGGCCAACCTTTCTTCTTCCTTTCATCTGTCAAGGCCAACCTTTCTTCTTCCTTTCATCTGTCAAGGCCAACCTTTCTTCTTCCTTTCATCTGTCAAGGCCAACCTTTCTTCTTCCTTTCATCTGTCAAGGCCAACCTTTCTTCTTCCTTTCATCTGTCAAGGCCAACCTTTCTTCTTCCTTTCATCTGTCAAGGCCAACCTTTCTTCTTCCTTTCATCTGTCAAGGCCAACCTTTCTTCTTCCTTTCATCTGTCAAGGCCAACCTTTCTTCTTCCTTTCATCTGTCAAGGCCAACCTTTCTTCTTCCTTTCATCTGTCAAGGCCAACCTTTCTTCTTCCTTTCATCTGTCAAGGCCAACCTTTCTTCTTCCTTTCATCTGTCAAGGCCAACCTTTCTTCTTCCTTTCATCTGTCAAGGCCAACCTTTCTTCTTCCTTTCATCTGTCAAGGCCAACCTTTCTTCTTCCTTTCATCTGTCAAGGCCAACCTTTCTTCTTCCTTTCATCTGTCAAGGCCAACCTTTCTTCTTCCTTTCATCTGTCAAGGCCAACCTTTCTTCTTCCTTTCATCTGTCAAGGCCAACCTTTCTTCTTCCTTTCATCTGTCAAGGCCAACCTTTCTTCTTCCTTTCATCTGTCAAGGCCAACCTTTCTTCTTCCTTTCATCTGTCAAGGCCAACCTTTCTTCTTCCTTTCATCTGTCAAGGCCAACCTTTCTTCTTCCTTTCATCTGTCAAGGCCAACCTTTCTTCTTCCCTTTCATCTGTCAAGGCCAACCTTTCTTCTTCCTTTCATCTGTCAAGGCCAACCTTTCTTCTTCCTTTCATCTGTCAAGGCCCAACCTTTCTTCTTCCTTTCATCTGTCAAGGCCAACCTTTCTTCTTCCTTTCATCTGTCAAGGCCAACCTTTCTTCTTCCTTTCATCTGTCAAGGCCACCTTTCTTCTTCCTTTCATCTGTCCAAGGCCAACCTTTCTTCTTCCTTTCATCTGTCAAGGCCAACCTTTCTTCTTCCTTTCATCTGTCCAAGGCCACCTTTCTTCTTCCTTTCATCTGTCAAGGCCAACCTTTCTTCTGCCTTTCATCTGTCAATGGCCAACCTTTCTTCTTCCTTTCATCTGTCAAGGCCAACCTTTCTTCTTCCTTTCATCTGTCAAGGCCAACCTTTCTTCTTCCTTTCATCTGTCAAGGCCAACCCTTTCTTCTTCCTTTCATCTGTCAAGGCCAACCTTTCTTCTTCCTTTCATCTGTCAAGGCCAACCTTTCTTCTTCCTTTCATCTGTCAAGGCCAACCTCTTTCTTCTTCCTTTCATCTGTCAAGGCCAACCTTCTTCTTCCTTTCATCTGTCAAGGCCAACCTTTCTCTCCTTTCATCTGTCAAGGGCCAACCTTTCTTCTTCCTTTCATCTGTCAAGGCCAACCTTTCTTCTTCCTTTCATCTGTCAAGGCCAACCTTTCTTCTTCCTTTCATCTGTCAAGGCCAACCTTTCTTCTTCCTTTCATCTGTCAAGGCCAACCTTTCTTCCTTTCATCTGTCAAGGCCAACCTTTCTTCTTCCTTTCATCTGTCAAGGCCAACCTTTCTTCTTCCTTTCATCTGTCAAGGCCAACCTTTCTTCTTCCTTTCATCTGTCAAGGCCAACCTTTCTTCTTCCTTTCATCTGTCAAGGCCAACCTTTCTTCTTCCTTTCATCTGTCAAGGCCAACCTTTCTTCTTCCTTTCATCTGTCAAGGCCAACCTTTCTTCTTCCTTTCATCTGTCAAGGCCAACCTTTCTTCTTCCCTTTCATCTGTCAAGGCCACCCTTTCTTCTTCCTTTCATCTGTCAAGGCCAACCTTTCTTCTTCCTTTCATCTGTCAAGGCCAACCTTTCTTCTTCCTTTCATCTGTCAAGGCCAACCTTTCTTCTTCCTTTCATCTGTCAAGGCCAACCTTTCTTCTTCCTTTCATCTGTCAAGGCCAACCTTTCTTCTTCCTTTCATCTGTCAAGGCCACCCTTTCTTCTTCCTTTCATCTGTCAAGGCCAACCTTTCTTCTTCCTTTCATCTGTCAAGGCCAACCTTTCTTCTTCCTTTCATCTGTCAAGGCCAACCTTTCTTCTTCCTTTCATCTGTCAAGGCCAACCTTTCTTCTTCCTTTCATCTGTCAAGGCCAACCTTTCTTCTTCCTTTCATCTGTCAAGGCCAACCTTTCTTCTTCCTTTCATCTGTCAAGGCCAACCTTTCTTCTTCCTTTCATCTGTCAAGGCCAACCTTTCTTCTTCCTTTCATCTGTCAAGGCCAACCTTTCTTCTTCCTTTCATCTGTCAAGGCCAACCTTTCTTCTTCCTTTCATCTGTCAAGGCCAACCTTTCTTCTTCCTTTCATCTGTCAAGGCCAACCTTTCTTCTTCCTTTCATCTGTCAAGGCCAACCTTTCTTCTTCCTTTCATCTGTCAAGGCCAACCTTTCTTCTTCCTTTCATCTGTCAAGGCCAACCTTTCTTCTTCCTTTCATCTGTCAAGGCCAACCTTTCTTCTTCCTTTCATCTGTCAAGGCCAACCTTTCTTCTTCCTTTCATCTGTCAAGGCCAACCTTTCTTCTTCCTTTCAATCTGTCAAGGCCAACCTTTCTTCTTCCTTTCATCTGTCAAGGCCAAACCTTTCTTCTTCCTTTCATCTGTCAAGGCCAACCTTTCTTCTTCCTTTCATCTGTCAAGGCCAACCTTTCTTCTTCCTTTCATCTGTCAAGGCCAACCTTTCTTCTTCCTTTCATCTGTCAAGGCCAACCTTTCTTCTTCCTTTCATCTGTCAAGGCCAACCTTTCTTCTTCCTTTCATCTGTCAAGGCCAACCTTTCTTCTTCCTTTCATCTGTCAAGGCCAACCTTTCTTCTTCCTTTCATCTGTCAAGGCCAACCTTTCTTCTTCCTTTCATCTGTCAAGGCCAACCTTTCTTCTTCCTTTCATCTGTCAAGGCCAACCTTTCTTCTTCCTTTCATCTGTCAAGGCCAACCTTTCTTCTTCCTTTCATCTGTCAAGGCCAACCTTTCTTCTTCCTTTCATCTGTCAAGGCCAACCTTTCTTCTTCCTTTCATCTGTCAAGGCCAACCTTTCTTCTTCCTTTCATCTGTCAAGGCCAACCTTTCTTCTTCCTTTCATCTGTCAAGGCCAACCTTTCTTCTTCCTTTCATCTGTCAAGGCCAACCTTTCTTCTTCCTTTCATCTGTCAAGGCCAACCTTTCTTCTTCCTTTCATCTGTCAAGGCCAACCTTTCTTCTTCCTTTCATCTGTCAAGGCCAACCTTTCTTCTTCCTTTCATCTGTCAAGGCCAACCTTTCTTCTTCCTTTCATCTGTCAAGGCCAACCTTTCTTCTTCCTTTCATCTGTCAAGGCCAACCTTTCTTCTTCCTTTCATCTGTCAAGGCCAACCTTTCTTCTTCCTTTCATCTGTCAAGGCCAACCTTTCTTCTTCCTTTCATCTGTCAAGGCCAACCTTTCTTCTTCCTTTCATCTGTCAAGGCCAACCTTTCTTCTTCCTTTCATCTGTCAAGGCCAACCTTTCTTCTTCCTTTCATCTGTCAAGGCCAACCTTTCTTCTTCCTTTCATCTGTCAAGGCCAACCTTTCTTCTTCCTTTCATCTGTCAAGGCCAACCTTTCTTCTTCCTTTCATCTGTCAAGGCCAACCTTTCTTCTTCCTTTCATCTGTCAAGGCCAACCTTTCTTCTTCCTTTCATCTGTCAAGGCCAACCTTTCTTCTTCCTTTCATCTGTCAAGGCCAACCTTTCTTCTTCCTTTCATCTGTCAAGGCCAACCTTTCTTCTTCCTTTCATCTGTCAAGGCCAACCTTTCTTCTTCCTTTCATCTGTCAAGGCCAACCTTTCTTCTTCCTTTCATCTGTCAAGGCCAACCTTTCTTCTTCCTTTCATCTGTCAAGGCCAACCTTTCTTCTTCCTTTCATCTGTCAAGGCCAACCTTTCTTCTTCCTTTCATCTGTCAAGGCCAACCTTTCTTCTTCCTTTCATCTGTCAAGGCCAACCTTTCTTCTTCCATTTCATCTGTCAAGGCCAACCTTTCTTCTTCCTTTCATCTGTCAAGGCCAACCTTTCTTCTTCCTTTCATCTGTCAAGGCCAACCTTTCTTCTTCCTTTCATCTGTCAAGGCCAACCTTTCTTCTTCCTTTCATCTGTCAAGGCCAACCTTTCTTCTTCCTTTCATCTGTCAAGGCCAACCTTTCTTCTTCCTTTCATCTGTCAAGGCCAACCTTTCTTCTTCCTTTCATCTGTCAAGGCCAACCTTTCTTCTTCCTTTCATCTGTCAAGGCCAACCTTTCTTCTTCCTTTCATCTGTCAAGGCCAACCTTTCTTCTTCCTTTCATCTGTCAAGGCCAACCTTTCTTCTTCCTTTCATCTGTCAAGGCCAACCTTTCTTCTTCCTTTCATCTGTCAAGGCCAACCTTTCTTCTTCCTTTCATCTGTCAAGGCCAACCTTTCTTCTTCCTTTCATCTGTCAAGGCCAACCTTTCTTCTTCCTTTCATCTGTCAAGGCCAACCTTTCTTCTTCCTTTCATCTGTCAAGGCCAACCTTTCTTCTTCCTTTCATCTGTCAAGGCCAACCTTTCTTCTTCCTTTCATCTGTCAAGGCCAACCTTTCTTCTTCCTTTCATCTGTCAAGGCCAACCTTTCTTCTTCCTTTCATCTGTCAAGGCCAACCTTTCTTCTTCCTTTCATCTGTCAAGGCCAACCTTTCTTCTTCCTTTCATCTGTCAAGGCCAACCTTTCTTCTTCCTTTCATCTGTCAAGGCCAACCTTTCTTCTTCCTTTCATCTGTCAAGGCCAACCTTTCTTCTTCCTTTCATCTGTCAAGGCCAACCTTTCTTCTTCCTTTCATCTGTCAAGGCCAACCTTTCTTCTTCCTTTCATCTGTCAAGGCCAACCTTTCTTCTTCCTTTCATCTGTCAAGGCCAACCTTTCTTCTTCCTTTCATCTGTCAAGGCCAACCTTTCTTCTTCCTTTCATCTGTCAAGGCCAACCTTTCTTCTTCCTTTCATCTGTCAAGGCCAACCTTTCTTCTTCCTTTCATCTGTCAAGGCCACCCATCTTTCTTTTGTGCCTGTATCAACCTTCTTTCTCTTTCTTCTGTTAAAGCCAACGGTCTTTTTCTTTCGTCTTTCAGCGCCAGCCTTACTACTTTCTATTTTTCTTACTTCAACTTTTCTCTTTTTCCCATCTTGCATCTGCTTCTTGCTCCCAATTCATGTTTCTCAGCCTTTTGGTTACAAGACGAGTGAGTTTAACGCCTCGTCTCTTTTGATGGTTTTCCTTTGCTGCTGCAGTTTGCTGCTGTGTTTCAAAAAGCACTTTTTCTATTTACCGAGAAATTTTGATATTTTTAGCCTGTTTCAGCTTGGGTTGATTATCTGAAGAACAAAATCTTGTTTTGTATTGGCTGTTTTGAATTTGGACCGTCATTTTAAACATGTTTGTAGAAAATGGAAAGTTCAGAATTTGTTTAAAATTTTAGTTTTGTTTCAGTTTTTATGGGAACACTTCGAACGTTATAACTCGACGAGCAGTTTGGAACCTAACCAGAATTTTTATAATGCAGCGACCTTGAGCAAGTCCTTAACTTGCGATTCCTTATCACAATCAGTTGATGCTTTGTCATTAGTTAGCAGCGCTATGTGAATTAAAGAAATAAAGAAAATAAACTCATTTGCAAATATTTTACTTTGGTAAATTCTGTTTTGTACGATACTCGATATTCTAGATTTATTGATTAAATTACGGAGAATTAAAACTTCTCTGTATTGTTACAAAGCTGTTGTTATGTAAGCAGCCAGTGTCTCTTTTGGGCCGACTTGGTCAGACGGCGGTCAAAGTGGATTCCAAGGTGGAATTCTGAATTCCATCAAATTTCAATGGCATACTAAAAGCAACAACCCCCACCGCCATAACCGAAACCTCATCACAACGCACTAAGGCCCATATAATGGTCCTTATTATCCCTGCGAATAAGCTGGTCCCCGTGATGTGGCTTTCGTTGGGTCCTGTAGAAATCTCGAGATTACGATACGATTACGGCCTATACATTCGTTAATTTTTTTAGGTTCTCCCTTTGACATCAAATGTTGTTGTCATTGTTCCTTGTAAACTGATTGTTTACTTAGTGATCAATATTAGCTATTTCTGTATATGCTAATTAGATAGCCTAGATCAACCAGCCTACACCTTTGACAAGCCTACACCTTTAAAGAGGCTAGATTGCCTGTCCATGTCGCCTATAGTCTTTGATAGAAGGTTAGAAACACGTTAGTTTTGAAGTATTGTAATTGTAATAAAAAAGTTATAAAACGCCAATTAAGATAAAACTCATACGAGGCGCCCCCTGCCTGATGTCCCAGAACTAGTGGAGAATAATACGGTCTTAAAACGCTTGCGGAAAACAGAGGAGAGAGACGCAGGGACAACATCAAGTAGGACTAACTCGGTGTAGCATACGCGTCCTCCAATTCCGCGCAGGCGGCCATGTTTGCTGGTCCCAGAGTTTATTGGCCCCGCCTACCGCTGGTGGCCTGCTTTGGGACAATGTGGGCCGAACGAGCAACGCAAATGGGCACTAGTAGGGTTATCTTGCCTCGGTAAATCCGCCCAGAGTGGACAGAAAAGGGTTGTCGTCTGACTTGGGGTGTTTAAAGGCCTTATCTTATCTGCCTCGTCAATTTTGTTTTGACTGAACGCCTTTAATAAACTGGTCCCAGCAACTTAGCTTTCTCAGTGGTTTCTAGTTCACCATGGCACATAAAAAATAAATAATAAAATATGTAATAAAACTAACAAAGCACCAGAAAACCGCGTGTACCTTAAACTTGTGTTGTATACAAAAAGCTTTCACAGACTATAAATGTAAATGTACACAGTTTTATATAGCGACCGTATGGCCTCGAACCTGCTCATTTTTCAGTCAGTTTATCTGGTGAGATCCTTCACCACCGCTAGGCTAACACTTACAACATAAAATCTTTAACTCCAGCTGAAGCCTAAAATTGATATTCTCCGAACAGCAAATAAGTCGCTATTTAAAACAATTAGAGGTGATAAATTTTGTTTCTTTTAAATTACAGCGCTAAGAAAGAAGCGTTTATCATCACGCAAATGCTTTGATCCAACATGACTTAATTCAAAGGCCCAACAGTAAAGCCGCAATTATTACCCCGACAATCCGAAACAAAAATATTCCAATAAGAACCCACGTGGTCAACTATGAACGGTTGTACTATGCCCAATGACCTGTCTGCTTATAGGTAAAGGGTAAGGTAAACTCTACCACTGTTAGGGTTTGCGTGTGGGTAAGGACGGTGCGTTAGCCTACTTTGTTGAAAGAAATGCCTAACCGTGAAATTTTTAATCTTAAATAAGTAGACCACACGTACATACCTGACACTTCAAAAGAAGCGCGCAGACTAGTTTTAAATAAAATCTTGTAGTTATCATATTCAACCAGAATGTTATAACTTCAAAGAAATGTTAGCGTCAGAATCCCATTAATTGGGTCAGGCTTATTCGTAGATCTGTTGACTCTGGAGATAAACACGCATAATTAGTTTTTAGTCGTCGTCCAATCAGCTTCGTCTACTTGAACTAAATACGTATTCATGAACTTTGGCGCTTCACTTTAAACCATAGGTAACTTATAGGACGCAAGGTTTCCGGCGAGTTTTGTGTTAGTTCGCAATCGTAATTGTAACTCGAGAATTTATAAAGCGCTACTTTAAAGCTAAGCGCAGAACATCACCTTACTTACGAGCGATATTTGTGTTGAATAACGAAGGATATTTTGGTAATTTATTTGCCGCAGGTTGAATGTATCAGGAACGGATTGCACGCAGGAACAGCAGCTAATCAAGTTCGACTTATTGTACCCGGCCAAGTTAGTAAAGCACATTTTATAAGGATATTTAAGGCGTTATGCCTTTGTATAAATCATGAATAATCATTTTTTTAATTGTGCTGTCGTTTTTGACAGAAAATACTGCGAGAAACTAGAAGAGAAATCAGTAAGGCTAATTGTCGAAAAAATTAATAACGCCAATAATTTCTTTTGTGAGGTACTTGAAGGCGCTATATAATGTCTGGTTACTAGTACTGATACTGTGCAGCAGTCACCTCTCGCCCGCAACGTGTACCGAGCGCTATAGAAGTCTACACACTACATTTGGCTCTCGTGGATTTTGTTACTCTTGCCCCAAAGTGTGGAATGCCTTACCGACTGACATCAGAGATAACACTCTTCCAGTAACAAGTTTTAAAAAGAAGCTTAAAACTTACATGTTTAATAGGTCTGCTTCGATTTCTGTGTATTCCTGTTGAACTACAAACCATTATGTTACTCAATATTACTCGGTAGGACTTTTTATGACCGTTGCCTGCACCTTTGAGGCTGTTGTTAATTGTGTGCATTATAAATGTCTGTTTAATAAAAATAATAATTAAATTAGATTAGAATAGAATCCGTTGGTGCAGTTAGCCAGTGGTAGGTTGATAGTGAGCCAGCCTATCAAGAGTGCTGCACTTGTCTGGTAAATCTTATCTGGTAAACTTATCCGGTAAACAAAAATAAGCAATCCCCAGTGAATTTTTCTGTGGAACTATACGAGTTGTGTGTGAATTCTTTGGAACAAGACTTCTTTACATTACATGCATCATTTGCGTCTTTACAGATGAATGCATTAACTAGAAGGACTGAGAGTTCGTTGAGAAACCACCGGCTCATTAGTCGCATCCAGAACTCGAATCCCGAACACTTTGTGCATCTGATTCACATACGCTTTGCCGCTCATCTCAATGACCAGTCGGTAAACGTTGCTGAACTGCTGGGTGACGCTTCGCTGCTGGCTCGGAAATCAAAAACACCTCCTCAGGCGAATAGAGGAAAGATGTTCCAGTTTCGAAAGAAGAAAAGCCCTAGAGGTACAACGATGTATTCTTTCATGGAAGCACTTTATGTAGAGTGAGGGCTAGAGCATTTCCAGATGGGTGCCACATTCTGGCAGTCCATCATGCATTAGTCAGGTCTGAGGGGTTCAAGCATATAACCAAGAGAAGTGAGGGACAAACCGCCCACTCATCTATAGCTAAAGCCGCCTTGGTCTGTCATCTTATTGTCATGAATTCAGCTGGTCTGTCTCAAAGAATATGACAACAGACTGCATTTCACTTGAAAGTCACGATTGTATTGTATAATTTTTATTGTGTTGTATTTGATAACTTATATAGCGCTTCTTACAGAACAGTCTACTCAGAGGCACTTCCGGCATGAGAACCCCAGGGCAATAAGAACGTCTTTAAACAAAGAGCTGACTGAACTCACCAACAGAGACCCTTGCACAAAACTAGTACTAATGCCTTGCATAGTTCGATAGCAGCACTACAGAAGTCTCCAGATTAGATTTGATTAGTTGAAGTTGATTACCGTATCTTTGGTATTTTCATTTATTTTTCATGCCATTATGAATATGCAATAATCTTGTGTTGTTTTCTTTTCAGTGACCTCCAAAGCAGGTGGCACAATTTTTGGAGTTCCGCTAACAGAAGAGATTCTCAAGAGGATTTATCCACTGATTCGTTACCTGAACACGGTGGAATGTAAGTTGATTTAATTCAAAACTAGTTATGCAGTCCCTGTATGGAACCTCTGGCACAGTAGCTTATTGGTTTGAACTCCCGGCCTGTAACACAGAGAGTACGCATTTGAGCCTCCTTGAGACAGTTACTGAATAGGTCCTTAAGCAAGTCCCTCACGCACAATTGCTCGGCGCCTTCAATGTCCTGTCGTAATTGTAATTGTAATTTGAGATTTATAAAGCGCCACTTAGAGGACGAACTCAACAGAGATGCTTCCGACCCGAAAAAGTAAAATCACTGTTAAACATTACAGTCTTCAGGCGCCTGTGGCACACTGTGAGGGGAGAGAAAGGAGCTGAAGTCACAATTCTCAAGGGAGTTGATTCCAGCAAGTGGGACCAACGTAGGCAAAGCTTCTGGACTGGGCCGCAGCGGTTCGCATGTGAGGAACAAACAGGAGATCTTGAGTGGCCAAGCGAAGGATGCTATGGCCTGGCCGTATGGTTGTGTGAGCATTTCTGAACTTTGGAAGGAGGGCAATATCAAATACAATTGTACTAAGCAGCCAGGAATTGGACCTTTCACTCCAATGGGTTTTTATTTTGATTACAATTTCTCTTGAAGCGACCATCTACTGATTTTCTGTGCATTATGATAACAGCATGATATAAGTTTACAGATTAGATTTGATGTTCTAGGTCAGAAGCGAGTGGGGCTGTTCCGCAAGAGTGGCTCAGCCGCGAAACAGAGGGAGCTTCAAGGGATTCTGAATGGTGGAAGTGACGTTGAGGTGCGGTTGGGTGCCAATCATTTCAACCCTCATGATGTCGCTTGTGTCCTGAAGTTGTTCTTGCGCCTACTGCCAGAGTCTCTTCTCACCGAAAGGCACTTCAGAGCTTACTGTCTTCTCTCGGGTAAGATCTTTACTCTCTTGCTTACCTGATTCCCTGACTCCATAGCAAGGTGAAGGTAAAGGTGAAACAATGTCTTATATCTGGTAAATCTATTGTCTTGATACCAAATTCAGTGATTCAGGAGAAAGGTCTGTAGGTAGGACAGATGTCTCCAGACAAAAGGCATCATGTAATTACGACAATTATCTGATCCATCGTGCGAACTCACCATCACTTCACCTCTTGCAATCTCTGCACAGGTCTTCCATTCAAAATTTAAAATGCTTCTCTTCGATAGATCATGTTCTGATTCCACTTCTTCTTCTTATCTGTCCTACCGATCCAGTTCCAAACTCAACCCACCGTCTGACTGCCTGACTCTTGGATCTTGACCTGGAACCAAACCCTTCTTGCTTGTCGATTTTGTTTTGACTGAACGCCTGTGAATGAGCTGGTTCCCGCGACTTCATTGGGTGCTGCAGAAATCTTGAGTCTATGATTACAATTATCTGTACATTTACCAGATTAAGATTCGCTGATCTTGTATTGTTTGTTTTAGGGATAACTTCGGAATTGGATAAAACCGAGATGCTGCAGCTGATGATGCTGTTACTTCCGCCAGAGAACGTGACGCTGCTGCGCCATCTGCTCGATCTGCTCCATCGAACATCCGAAGAAAAGGACAACCTGATGGACAGAAACGCTCTTGCAGTCATAATCGCTCCTAACCTCTTTACGTCGCAAAAAGTAAGCGGTTCTTTGTTGGTGTGAAGAAGTTCAAAATTAAATGCTATGTAGAATTTCTGACCAGTTAAATGATTTAAGAAAACAGTTGACATCTGATAACGAGTTGCAGGCAGAATTAAACTATTCGATCAGTTAAATTGTCTACTGAAAGGGCGATGTTTGATGATAATTGATGATAAAAAGAAATACAGAATTAAACTGTTTATAAATTTCAAATCATGGTGTACCCTGAGATGGTGGAACTGTATAGGTATATACAGAAATAACATGTGAGAACAAAATGATTTCCAAATTTCTTCAGTATATTGTATATCTTAATCTAAATGATTTCTATGGCGCCATTACCGTATCAACTGATGATCACTTTAAGTGAAGCGTTAGTCAATAGTTACAATCAACTGGAGAAGCTGAGCTGAAATCCAGGCTTCTCCACAAGTACTGAGCATACTATGCATGCATACTTGTGCTTGTTATTTTTGACCACTTGAAATTGTATCTTAGGGTTTTTGTGGAATTTAGTGAAAAGAAATTTGTTGTTTTCTAGTTGACAGCTACTCAGATGCACAGCATGACAGCAATGAGTATTTCGATTGTGACGTTTATGATTGAGAAGGTGAACGATATCTTTAACGTTCCGGAGAAGCTGGTGCAAGACGTCAGAGGCTACCTGGAAGAGATATCAGCAGTTGACGTAGCAACCAATGGGGGTGAAGCAGCTGCAGGTGGAAGAAAAAGAAGATCCAGATGTCGGGTAAGAGAAGAACAGTATTAGCAATTCTTCCCATGGATGCGTTTTTACCAATCTGTTCATCTGTGAATCTTGCATGTATTATTATATTTTTTATTATTATTTCTGTATTTGTTAAGCGCCACTACCTTATGACTAAGCATCAACCAGTGGTGCTGAGCAACTGTGAGTAAAGGATTTGCTCAACATTCCTACACAGTAGCCATCTAGGAGGTGGAGGCTCAAACCCGTACTCTCCGTGTTACAAGACAAACGTTCTAGGGATTGTGCAGGTAAATGTGCATGTATGCATTTTATATATATGTATTTATCTCTCTATCTCTGTATGTGTATGCATAACTGTGTTATTTTGCATATGTTGTACTTGGCATAGAAAGAAATTTTGAATTAAAGATTGAGGACCTAATTTAGAGGATGAGGATTTAATTTAGAGGATGAGGATCTTATTTACACAATTGCTTTTGAACTAATTTTTTAAAGAAAAAGTCCGACTCTGACAGTGCAGCTTATTTGACGAACCACGAGAGATGCCCGACGTGGGAAAACACTCAGTCAACTCCAGCACATGAGCGTGCAGAAAGTTTAGACTCGATGCTAACAGTAAGAAAACAATTAGCATACAGATTTAGTAAAAAGTATAAGTATCCCATATCCCACAATTGAGATGTAGGGGAGTCATTCATTTCCTTTTCTTAGGCCCTTGAGCCGGCAATGGACAAATACCAAGATCCTGGACATAGGGCCAGTGCATCGCAGGACTGGTCATTTACTTCCTGGCTTACGCTGATACCAAATGCTACTGCTTGGTGACTGAGACACGGTGTGTGCAAACAACTTGCCCAGGGTTGTTACATGGAGTCGAACCCGCAACTGCGTGATCATTGACCAAATGCACTACCGATAGACCACCATGCCACACGATTTGAACTATACAAAGAAGCTTTCTCAACATGTTCTTATGACATCAAGAGCTAGCAGAAGCTGGTATCCTCTATCAACATTCTATGATTCAAGAGTAATATCATTGCTAAAAGTAATCTCAGTTCAAAATGTTTGGTTTTTTTAAAGAAATAAATATACCTGGTTTTCAATTGCATTTTAAAAAAGTGGAAATTTTTAGTAACAATATGACTATTTTGGACATACAATATTTTTTAAGTCAAAGAAGATTGTATGTTTAAAAACTCTTAACCAAATAATTACAAAAGTTTTTATTCTCTGGAGAATTTTTTAAGTTTCGATGGATCTTATCCACCTCAGGCAAGAAATTTACAAAATATACTTAATAATAAAAATAAATGCTGAAACATTTATCGTGCTTCTTCACTTTATCCAGATTCCTTCACATTCAAGTGGACTGGATATGCTGGATAGAGGTACAGAACAACTTTCATTTTCTAAACCATTCGCTCTGTCGACTCCCGTTAAACCTTCGACACAGAAAAAAAGAACACGATCCCTTGGAAACACTCTCAGGGTATGTACCATACATACCAATCCTTATTCCTTTTTCCCCTTATATATCCTGTGGATCCAATTCCAATAACATCTGTGTAGCCCTCTGACTGCCAGCCTGTCTGACTCTTGGATCTTGACCTGGAACCGAACCCTTCTTGCCTACTGATTTTGTTTTTTCTGACGCCTGTGAATGAGCTGGTTCTCTCGACTTAGTTTTCATTGGGCACTGTAGAAATCTTGAGCTTATGATTACGATTTTGTTTTAAAGATTTTTTTAAGGATTTCCAATTTTAAAGTTACATATTAAAAATAATCTCAATGAATCAGTTTAGAAGGTTTAGATGGAGTATTGCTGGACTATAATCCACTGCCCTGTCACAGTTATGTCAAGTATGAATTTCATTTGTTTCTTAGTGCTGCAAACTTTAAAAACTTTAATGTATAATTTCTAATTAATTTGAGCAAAAATGATTTAAAGTAAACATTCTTCTGCATTAATTTGTTAACATTTTTCATCGTTTTGAACAAGAATTTTTGTAGCTTGTAAATTTTTTAATTGTTTTATGACTGAATTGTCTATTTAGAATATTTTCCAGAGATGCAAGAGTGTTGTTCATGGTTCACCGCCTCGGCTGCATCTTGATGCTCAGCTGGTGCATGGTTCGCCACCTCGGATGCAACTGGATGCTCAGCTGGTTCATGGTTCACTGCCTCGGCTGCAACTTGATGCTCCGCTGGTGAAGTCCAACTTTTCTCACACAGATGGGAATTTAAAGGTAATTGTGATAGATTAACGATAAGCATAAACTCGAGATTTCTATAGCGCCCAACAAAAGCGAATTTGCTGGATCTAGCTTATTATGGTTGTGGTATTGTTGTTACTAATAAATATTAATTATGATTACACAAGAACCTTGTTTTTCTGTAGGAGTCATATCAAAACCGCTGAGGTCATGTTATAATAAAGTCAATGTTTTTAACAAGGTCATGTTACAACAAGGTCATGTTACAATAAGGTCATGTTATAATGAGGTCATTGTTTATAATGAGGTCATGTTACAATGAGGTTATGTTATAGTGAGGTCATGTTACAACGAGGTCATGTTACAGTGAAGTCATGTTATAATGAGGTCATTTTCTGCACTTTAACTAAATTTAAGATGAATGTCCCTGACTGCGTTGCATCAGAATTCGTGTTTTAAGGAAGTATGTCATAACAAGGCTTAGATGTTTGTTACCGTTTTCAGTTGCTGCTAATTTTAGAATTTTTAATTCACATTTCTTTCTGTTGCTTAGGTGACAACTGTTGATAGCGATGACAGTGGCCTTTGTTACCGAAAACAAGATTCCCCTGAGTGGGGAAATGCTGACTGTGGGGAGACGTCATCTGCAACTCCTCAACCCTCGCACTCTCGGGTATGTGCCGGTACTCGAAGCCTCCCCGATTTCAACTGAACTTTTTTATTGGATTATGATCGCTGACTTGGAGTTTTACTTTGAAACGACCATCAGTTGAAATCAATTATGTTACTATAGCGACTCTGTAATATTAGATTCGATCTTTTGATAATTAGTAGACGTCAGTAATTGTAATCGTAGACTCGAGATTTCTACAGCGCCTAACGAAAGCTAAGTCGTAGGAATCAGCTTATTCACAGGCGTTCAGTCGAAACAAAATCGTTAGGCAAGAAGAGTTCAGTTCCAGGTCAAGATCCAAGAGTCAGGCAGACAGGGTGTGAGAAGGCTACAGCGGGTGGTGTTTTGAACTGGATCTGGTGTCCACAGGTAGTCTCTTGCAGACTTGTAGAAACTGGCTGATGAATTCCCATCTGTGGTTAATAATGAACTTGTATTCATTAACGACTTGTCTTGTTATTTAATTTATTATGTCTTATTTTTAAACAAGCTGTGGTTTTGTTTGTGTAAAGGTATACCTCGTCGACACCATGGTACCTCAGACGAATCGCCGTCTTTTCGTCAATTCTAGTTCGTCTGACAGCCTTTCATCCACCTCTCCGAACTCATTTAATTCCTCTCCCTCGCTGGTCATAGGTCACAGTATTCTTTCTCCGGTCAGCATCACAAGCTGCCAACTGACGCCCTCTGCTGCAAAGTATCGAAAGCGCAAGATCCACCCGCTGTACCACTGGCGTACGAGGAGTGTTCATGGCCTCGACCGACTATTCAACACGAGCGTGAAAGGACGACAACTAAGGCCAGTGGCCTCTCTGGCCGCAGAGGAGAGCGAAACCAAGGAATCCGTACTCCTGTTTGAACCCCAGCATGAAGTTGATAACTTTGAAGAGGACGAAGATTCGGTAGGGTTTAGTAACCGGCTTGAAATTTTGGCACTAATCTAATATCGACTCTAATCTACCAGACTAGACTCGTGCATGGTGGTCTATCAGAAAGTGGCACCCATCTGGAAATGCTCTTGCCCCCACGCAAGCAATCCTATAGCTGCCACTGGTGGCTGCCAATGCTGATCATGATAACGGTGCTGCAGAAGTCTTTAGATTAGATTAGATATATAGTACTTTTACAGTAAACACACCCAAGACCTTGTTGACTAGATATTTTGCCACTCTTGGTTTATGATATTTTTACATGAAGGAAACTCCTCGTTTTATGCTGGGAAAAATTTCTTGATTTGGTGGCTTTATTGCTATGAGTTATAATCCTGTGTGTTTCGTTTATTTCAGGTTTTCTGCATTCCGTTGGATGGTTACGATGACGTTACCAAACAGTCAGACCCGAATGTCGCAGCGAATGAACAGTTCGCTTTCATCTGAAAGCATCAAGATGTATTTTGACTGAATTACTCTTGCTTACATTACAATTTACGATTTCCAGTATAAAGTTAACTGGACCGGCACGACTGTGAGTATCAGGCCATTGGTGAACGATTGCAAATGTGAGGTCTTTCACCCTTGCAGCCAAAGTTCAGTTCTGCATGTGTTCAGAAAAATTTATGATTTGCAGGAAACTTGATCCCATTCCTGGGGTGTTGTCCCAGGTTTTCGTAAGAGTATTTTGGCCATTTTGTTTGAAGTGGTTCTGTCAACTTCTGTGAGCTGTGGTGCAGGAGACCAAATAGCAATGCGTTCAATGTTTGCCCCTGCTTTGGAGTTTGACTGAATAGCGTGTAGGGAATTTTGACTTCTTTTAAGCTTTGGGAGACTTTCCAAAGGGGATAGGTAAGTGTGCCGTATTGTTATTTTTGACAATGGCCAGATGTGATTAAAATTAATGATTTTTTTGGAGTTTATAAAGTTGGTATATCTGTCGGTTGTGTTGAAATGCACTGTTACCTTATGTAGAGTCGGGACCTCGAATTGTTGCGGTGAATAGCTGACTGGTTTTTTCTTTACGTTACTTACCTTTTCTCCGTGTTTCTCATTCTTTGCATGATCTAGCAACGGAATGTAACATAGCATAATTTATAACACTCGAGAAACTCTACTGGCTGTCAAAGCTCTTCAGAGGAGTGACTTGGACGTATCGATGTTTTTAATCTAATCCTTATCTAATCTAATGTAAAAGTTTTATTGCATAACTGTAATATTGAGTGAGTTAAGTAAGAATAAGTAAGAAATATTGAGTCAGGGTTCAGTACTGTGGTAAGCTTCCAAGATCTCAGGCTGTCCAAATGAAATCTAGACAGCATATTATTATTATTTTTATTATTACTATTATTATGCATTTATTACTCGCATAAGGTCAGTAAATCAGAATCTGTGGTATGAAGCAATTGCGAATGATTGATTTGCTCAAGATCGCTATACAGCAACTGACAAAGGGGAGTCTTGGACCGATCCTCCTGGGTTGCTAGCCGAGCGCTCTCCAGTCGGCTACCGTGACCCACGTACAAACCGAGCGCTTTATCGGCTATCGTGACCCACTTACAAACCGAACTCTATCCAACCCGCTAGCGTGACCCTCTTACAAACCGAACTGTAACCAATCCGCTACCGTGACCCACTTACAAACCGAACTCTAGAATCCAATCGGCTATCGTGACCCACTTACAGGCTGAGTGCTTTATTCAATCGGCTACCGTGACCCACTTACAAACCGAACTCTATCCAATCGGCTAACGTGACCTACATTCAAGCAGATCGCTCTAACCAATCGGCTACCCTGCCCCCACTGCTGCCAATCATGGGTTATTACCTATTCATAAATGAACATCTGCCAGACGAGAGGTCTAAACTTTCATCAAGGTTATACAGAAAGTAGGTTTTTAGGTTGTGTAGGGTTTTAGAAAACCCACAAAAGTCCAACATTAAATTTTTAGGTTTTTTGTTTTGGTAGAAATAAGAAGGAAGTATAATTTTGTTTTTATATATTTTGGTTAAAAAAATTTTGTAATTAGTGTCATGACAGTTGTGATGTTTAAGCAGATGATGGTGCAGCAGCGTCTGATCTTAATTAAGTAAATTCAGTTAATTAATTAAATATTCTATGCAGATTATGCTGCTCCAGCATGCACTGTAGCACTGAACTCGGCGTTAAATATTCTATGCAGTGGTTCTGTTAACACTGTCTTGAAAAACAATAAGAAAATTTAACACCTAAAGCTCTTTTAAAAAAAGTAGATTTTTGGACTCCTGTCTTTTGCTGCAGTTAGAGGAGGTTGAAGTGGAATGACTTTGAAAATTTGTTGGATAAGTTCCATTGCATTGTGATATAGAATTTAAAACTTATTTGTTAGGCTTCCGTAGCCTTTCAGGGTAATAAATTTACTTGACTTTTTAAGCAAAACGGTTTTGAACTTTGATTAATAGTCAACAATGTCTGTGATATTTTGGTAGATGTGTGATATTTTGATAAGAATATATGTATTTTTACAAGAATGTCTGGTATTTGATAAGACTGCTTGGTATTTGGTAAGAATGGTGCTTGATAAGTGTATATGGTAATCTGATAAGAAGTTGTTTCATTTCACTGATCATGTAATGTGTTTTAAAAACTTGCTATAATTATATTGAAGAAACTTTATGGAAGAAAACTTGAAAATCGTGTTTAATTAATTTTGTGGATCACTGGTTCCGCAGTTATGAGCCATTCATCATTATTGTCATCACTCTCTTCTTCGTATGTATGTATGTATGTTTGTATGTATGTGTGTATGTATGTATATATGTGTGTATGTGTGTATGCATGTATGTTGTTGAGGCTCGTTGTCTTTGCGGGGTAAAAACCAGCAACAACGTTATAAGGTTAAAAACATCTTTTTCCTCGATAGCATCAGATAATCGACTTCAAAAACAATTGCATTAAACGCCGTCCCGTCAAGAAGTCCCTCTCTACAGTTTAGGCTCCCTCTTTTACATCTTTATTTCCCGCTGAGCGAGGCACCACTCCTTCAGACACTTTAAAACCCAACTGCCCAAGCACCTGTTACTTCCTAGTTGTTGCATGGGCACATATACTCCTCCCGCTTACACGTGAACTTGTAACAAGGTATGTATGTTTGTATGTATGTAGACAATAAATTAATGTAGAGCCTTTAAGTACCTCACAAAAGCGCCGCCTGCGCTAGGCTTAATGCTCTTAAAGTCATCAAGAACAAAGTTATCTATTAGCTTAGAAGTCTTAGATAACTGAAATAGTCGCCACTCGCCGGCTCCCGCATACACATAGAGCCCAACCGACGGATTTCCATCCAACCCTTGATAGTCGACGCCATGTTCAGATTTCCTGGACCTCGTAGCGTCGAAGGTGGTGGCCGTAAGTGTCCTCCTGACCGTAGCTTTTATTAGACCCTTTGACTGTGCTTGCGTTTTTGTATTGTAGACAACTTTAGGCTTTAAAGTGTGTCGGTGTAGGTAGGGAACGTTGGAGGGTTGGGCCTCGGTAAGCAGGGTCTGTCTATAGTAGATACAGCAACATCATATGTTGGACATCCGAACAGCAACATCATATGTAGGACAAATGAAACCCATATGGGTAATAACGTCATATGGGCTTCATATGTCCCGCATATGACGTTGCTGTTTGGACTACAGGCATCGAAGACTCTGTAGGTCAACAGAATGAGAGAGTAGGACTGAACTGATCTATAAGCTGAGTATAGTGAAGCATATTCAGAGGAAGGAAGGAGGAAGTAAGGGAAGGAGGAAGAGAAGACGGAAGAGAACGAGGAAAGGATAGGCGAATAGAAAGAAGAAAGGAAGGAAGGGGAGAAGAGAGTGAACGAAGAAAGAGCAGATGAAAGAAGTGTTGCTGGAACCAATGGAGTGCGTGAAGTAATAAGTAAGTATGTAAGTAATGCATTTGTTAGCACGCCATATGTCCATCGACTGAGCGAGGAATCGTAGGCGTGAAGAAGGTAATAGGGATCGTAGGAGTAAGAAAAGAAGGAAGGGAAGGAGTAAGAGAAGGGGATGAGAAGAGGGAGACAGCGAATGATCAGATGGGTCTACATTGTGAGCATAAAGGGTTACAGCTTTACATGGTGGGCTTATGCAGACAGAAAGGTTCTCTGTTTGGCTAGCGCAGGTGGCCTACTTTGCTATGATGCGGAAGCCCACATCCATCGTTGACAATGCGATTAGAATGTCCTCCGATGCAAGGCTTATCGATGAACGATGTTCCAGACAGACAAAGTTCATAATTCATATACCTCGTCTCAAAGCAATAGACCTACGCCGAACTGTTTGGGAGGCGGTTGGACAGAAAGCCGGACGGACGGAGGAACAGATAAAAAAAGACAGGACAAACAGACACACGTACGGAAACAGACAGTCACACAGACACAAACATGCAGACAGACACAGCCTAGCAGAAACACAGACAGCGACGGCCAGACAGACAGGCAAACATGCACACAGGGCTTAGATAAGCCAGAACTGCATTATAGATTAGGGTACATAAGTCAGATCAAATTTAGTTCCTAGTGTAGGACAAATGGTCCTCCTATAGCTGTAAGTTTGGCAACAGTTGTTCATGTATAGAGCGAAGCAACGCGGGCAACATCAATGGACAGATTTCTAGGATTAGTAAGAGATTTATCTGCAGACTACGAGGATTAAGACGCGACCAGACTTCAAATGCTCTACGATTTTTTTTTATATTAACACAAGGAATTAGCCATTGAGAAAGAAAGCTGCCAGCAACAAAGCCTTCCCTTCCTGATAATAATAACACGAATTTTTAACCAATTCTTACAATCGTGACGTTCTCACGTCGCTAAAGCCTGTAGCGGAACAACGGGCGCATTTCGAATTAACACAATATGTCGAGACTGACCTGGTTGATGCGCTTGGCTGCTCAACCGTGCGCTTTCTGCACGAAATATAAAATCTTTCGGCGGTGTATATTCCGCACGAGCTGCAGAAAGAACCCCAAAGGCTCTCTGCCCGGCCACGATGAATTGGACAAGTAAGTACTTTAATTGTGGAAGTTGAGCTGTTCTTTTTGCTTATCTGTATCGTTTTATATCTTTAGCGCTACAACTAGTTGTTTAAAAAATGCATGGTCAAAAATATTAAACTTAGGTCGATCAGTCGATGGAAATTGACTTTCCTATTGTAACTGGCCTAGTTAGCTACATCAGTAAGCGCGTACGCCAAGGAAGCCTCGGTGCGTGAGGATCCCAGGTTCGCGTCCCGGTCGTGGGTTATTTCAGAGATTTGAATCTCGGGCTAGTACGGTCCGTGCGCGAGGACCTTAAATGGCGTGTAGCGGTGGTGAAGGATCTCACCCGTGCGCGGGTGGAGGCCATATGGTCGCTATAGAAAAACGTGTACAATTTACAATTTTTTTAGCTGCATAATGCACGAGACTCGTTCGTTAGTCGTTTTCTACGTGAGTGCGAGGCCTGCTCATGGAGACTTTTCCCACTTGTTCCAGCATCGTTTGCCTGCAGTTGAACGTGTTTTCTTTGCGAACTCTGACATCAAAAGGTTATCCAGAAGTGTTATCGAGAGGTTCTGGAACAGGAAACTCGACAAAGAGAGAATTTTTAGGAAAGAAACTTCGATGAGAGAAAAGGACTAGACCTTAATGTTGAATAACGACTATTCGACCATTTAAAAGTAGAAATAGTCTGACTTCGTGACTAATCTAATCGATTCTCATCTACCCTAATATAATCTAATCTAATCTGGACATTTATATAGCGCCGTTATCCTAATGCACAGCACAGATCAGTAGCTTTTAAGCTAAACAGCTTTCCATGAGCTCACATTCCAAAGGGAAGAAAAGGTAAAAATCTGCGTGAGCCCCCTAAAGAACAAGGAAGTCTGAAGCACTTTAGAGCTAAAAGAAGTCTGCTAAACGCGTTTAAAAAATGACTCAGGTAGGCTGCACCCTTGTTCTGGATGATAAATCATTTAAGCCCCTGGTAAAAGAAGGTTTTTTTTGACTGAGAGGTGAACAAAGCAACGTTTAAAGGATGACATGAAAGGAGATAAACAAGAACAGAATAACAGAAAAGGAAAACCTTGCAAATAAACTAGAAAGTAAAAAGGAATTTAACCGACTGAGCTCTAATGGTCTTGTGTTTACTATACTGCAATCGAGCATTTATGCAGCGCCTTTTTGAAAACCATATAGGCCTAATGGGTCTATAAGTCCATAGACAATAAATTGTCTGCTTTCGTTAGCTTGCTTTACCTTGCTATGCCAAGCCGTGCAAAGCCTTATAAAATCTCTTCTTGTGTTTTGCCTTCGTTACCCTTATCTTATCCTACTTTACCTTTCCTTATATTGTCTTGTCTGTCTGTCTATCTATCTGTCCGTCTGCATGTATGCGTGTGAATATTTCATGTGTATATATGTATACGCACACATGTAGGCCTAAGTACGTATGCATGTATGTATATATGTATGTATGTATGTATGTATGTATGTATGTATGTATGTATGTATGTGTGTATGCA
The DNA here is from genome assembly GCA_964023275.1 of Norana najaformis. Taxonomy (NCBI): domain Eukaryota; kingdom Metazoa; phylum Annelida; class Clitellata; order Crassiclitellata; family Hormogastridae; genus Norana; species Norana najaformis. Next base: position 29,107,080 of record OZ029922.1, read on the forward strand.
TGTATGTACGTATGTATGTAAGTATGAATGAATGAATGAATGCATGTATGTATGTATTGTAATAGTAGCTGTAGTGACATTCTATATAGCAATATAGCTTTGTAATTAACGAACCACTTATAGGATGCTTCACAATGCCAACTGTTTGGGGCAAGTCAGCTTGTATGCCTGTCTGACCTTTGAACTGGACTTGGTAGTGAAAATGACCATCTGGACCCCACCCATTTTCAACTGAGCGCATGTGAATGAGCTGTTGCCGCAACTTAGCTTGCGCTGAAGAAATCCGGAGATCACGATCACGATTACGGCCGAAATATATTTTGAAGGATTAGTTAAAAATTCAAAACGAAATCGGATGGGATTCAGGTCGTGGCCAGGGTTACCAGTAACATTTGCAGAGGAGGCGTTCAAGGAATTTGGTGGGGAAAAGTATGTCAAGCAACACAGTAGGCAAAGTTTGATGGAAGGATTCTTGAAATAATTTTCACCACCCATCCGTGGCTTGGCTATTGGCGCAGGTTAGAGGAATACAGTTGAAAAAATTTAGCAGTGTCCTTGAACTACTATTTTCAAGGACACTGGTAAATTTTTCAGTGAGCACTGCACTTGTGCAATGTCCTTGAGCACTGCTCCTGAACAGTGCACTTGAGCAGTGTTTCTCGGCAGTGTTCTCGAACAGTGTTTTTCAGCATACTTTTCAACATACTTTTCAGCATACTTGAAGTGTGTACTTGAGCAACTTAGGCCTATTTTAAAATACTCATTTGTGTAGCCTGCAACACAGAATGTCTTAAGGCTAAGAAATGTCCAGTCGAGTTCTGAGCAATTGAGAGGGAAAGGAAGAGGAGGGTCCACATTTTTATAAATTGACGTTCACTCATCCATGAAGCGGTATGAATACACTTAATTCCGTGTCTCCGCATCAGACCATGACTTTAAAGTTCTTTAAACATCATTTGATATATATATATAAATATAATATATATATATAGCAGTTGTAACCTAGTAGCCTAAGGCAACCTTAAAATCAAGACCCAGCCAATAAGTTGTGTCATGTATGCTCACAAAATGTCATTATCATATATAATATATATATGTCAATGGCCTGTATATATATATATACTCACGTGGCGGCTTTTAACATACATATAGTCAGGAAATAACACGCTTTAGTGACCAGACTTTTGACCTATATGTTTCTATGTATGTACGTATGAATGTATGTACTTATGTATGCATATATGTATGTGCGTATGCATGTGTATATGCATGCATGTATGCATGTACGTATGTATGCATATATGTATGTGTGCATGTGCATATACATGCATGCATGGATTGTCTGTATGTATGTATGTGTGTATATGTATTCATGCATGTATGTATGTAGATACGCACGCACTTAAGTATGTATGTACAGTATATATGTTTTCTATGCATAAGCATGTATGATGTATGTGTTTGGTTACTTATGTAGCGCATTTCAAAGCGCATTTTGTCATTAATTGTTTCTGTTGCAAAACGATAATTATTACAAAAAAGAGTTTATTTCATGCATGTAGCCCGCCTATAAAAGGAATGCAAGGTTGGCCTATAGTTGGACTGGATCGTGAGTTGGGCACAAAAGCTTTTCACATCGTACCCTTTGATCCGAGCTAGTCAAGGGGAACGGAAACTTTCCACACGAGTTGCCCGCGGTTACGCCTGACTGAATCTAACCATGAAGACGTTCTAGACAATACCCCGAGAACAAAGAAGTATTCTAAGCAAATGATATCCTGTCTTCGGATATTTTTAGCAATGCCGAACTATTAGCTCGCTTCCTGTCAATGAATGGGACACTTTGCAAGATGGTGAGGATAGATATCAAGAAATGGCGCTAGAAAAATCACAGTTTGCAATTCTAAATCGAATCAAATGGTTGAGAATCGTATAATGCATACCTAACAGCTTTGCATGCTATACCTTCACAGGTAGACTTTTGATCGAGGCCGACTACTCATCGACTTCAAAACTGGGTCATAGCTGCCAGTGGGTATTTTACTAAATGGCACGAGGTTATGCTTAGCGCAACGACAGTGAGATTTCTAACATACACATAGACTGAACAAGTAGGATTGCACACACACACACAACACGAATACACACACGCACACACACACACAACACGCACACGTACAAAACACACACAAAAACACACATACACAAAAACACACACGCAAACACACATGAACACACACGCACATTCACACACACAAACACACAAAAACACAAGCACACAAACACGCACACGTACAAAACACACACAAAAACACACATACACAAAAACACACACGCAAACACACATGAACACACACGCACATTCACACACACAAACACACAAAAACACACGCACACAAACACGCACACGTACAAAACACACACAAAAACACACATACGCAAAAACACACACGCAAACACACATGAACACGCACAAACACATACACATATATAGCACGGTGTGTGCACGGGGACCCTAACTGGCATGGCGCCCACTTAAACGGACATCGGTAGTAAAGGACCCCACCCAAAAAATTCATTTTAAGATGAGCAGTGTCGAGGCCATACGGTCGCTATTTAAAAACATGTACATTTACGTTTTACACCTAAAATCTTACCTATATGATTATGGCCTCTTGTTAAAATTCAAGTGTTGCTAGTGCATCATTTAGCCCAAAGACAGAGGTCAAATGCTTAGGTGAGGATTAAGGCCTGCCACGGCGAGTAATAGGCCGATGTAGGCTGATTCCTTGCAGTCCTTCGTGCACAGGTAGACCGATTCTCTGTAACCCGCATGACACCAGTCAGCGCAAACATTATGACTAAAACGCATTCAATTAACCCTCGTTTAGGCCGTGTTCCGCGCAAACAGGAAGGGTTTGTAGTTTCTGTTTAACCACATTGTGTCATAACGTAGGCGATCAGTGTTGTCGCTCTCCTCCTTTATCCAGGCTTCGGACTGGGACCACCCGACAAAAGGAACTGCCAGGGTTGCAGCGTATGTAGGCCTAGTAGTTTCCAATGTTAAACGACTTCTTGTGGCATCAAAGGCCGTTGACGACGATTGGAAAAATTTGTGTACAGTTTTCACTGTTTGCTAACTAATCGCCTTTGCTATGATAAAAAAATTATATCTATATGGCAACAATAATATTACACTGTTCACCCATCCACCCTCCATCGATCTATCCGCCTATCCACACATCCATCCGACTGTCCGTCAGCCAGCCGGTCAGTCAATCCAACCCTCTAGCGACGTGAATATCCATGTACTGTATACATACATGCCTATATGCATCTACACCTACACACATGCATAAATACTTAAATACACATATACATTACACGTATTACATACATACTACTTACGTACGTACATGCATACATGTATGCATAAATAGAATGAGTGTACAAGGTAGACAAATGAAGAAAATATTTCTTATAAGAGGCCTATAGTTATTTTATCACATAAAGTATGATATGGTTCCACCTCTTAAAGAAATTTCAACCAGATCCCTCCAATCACCGGCCTTCCCATTTCTTTCTCTAAACACAACCCACCTTAACGGCTCCCCTAACTCTTTCCCTCTCTGCTCTCCAGGACGGCTGCTAGACCTTGTTCTTCGCATGGTATCTCTGGACAACCGACAACCCCTCTGACTTGACGCAGCTGTCATGAATAAGTGGTGCCCTGCGTTTAGCTTTTAACTTAAAGTAACGCTTTAGTAATCTTCGAGTTTACGATTTCACGCACGGCTATGTATTTTCAGGGTTCTGCTGTGTCCTGTCTATCGTGAGTTTCATTCTCGTGTCGGGAACTTCAGCACAAGGTAAACAAATCTTTGCTCATATTATATTTCCCCCTTCTCTCTTATAGTTCATAAGATGCACATCTGTTATTTCTAAACACTTATTCCCTGCAGACCGACAAGCCTACCATTGGCTAATCGAGAAGCCTAACTAAGTAGGCCATTATTATTTATGGTGCGCAGTTTGATTCAACATTTGTAGTTAATGCGGCAGCTGATGAACGTTAGTCATGCAAGAGACAGTATGTTAGTTAAGTTCGCCATTCACGAAAATATTATGCCTTTCTTGGACTAGAGCTTGTAAGCAAAATGCAATAACTGACACGATCCGTAGTCTTGGGTGTATATTTAGCAGAGGGCGCATGACACTAACGTCACCCGCAAAAGAATGATTCTCACGCCACGTAGTGACGTCATTGAAACTTCCAGATTACGTAATTAGACACGATGTTCAAGACAGACTTAAAACCCACCTGAATCAATTCATATCAGCCAACAACTGGGGTTACAGCTTAAGAATATAACACCGTGGCAAAAGGACGTTTAATAGTCCTACAACCTGGCAAGTATACCCAGCAAAAGGGGTATAGAAATATAGAGCAATATATAGTTCTAAAGTTTAAATTTCGCTTTTGAAATAACTTTTATATCTATTTTATTAATTTACTGCACCTATTACTTGCACGAGGTCAGTAAATCTGAATCTGAGGCGCAAGAGGAAGACGCGCAACTTCTCCTCTTGTGGTCATTTGTTGTGTTGCAGGCGGCTGTAGTCAGTCGAACGCCGGTCGGTCCTTCATAGTCGCCTTCATGCAGACGCCTCCATCGCCAACGAAAACCCTCACCTTGACCGTTGGATCGACGTCCAACCCCATCAGCGTCACAGTTACCTACTCCAACTCAGCTTCCCTCATGTTATACGCCGAAGCCTACAAACACACGGCGATCCGCATCCCGGTAGAACTCGAGCTGTCGGGGAACGGAGGGATCGTGTCCAGGGCCATCCAGCTGACGACCAACGACACAGCCACCGTCGTCGGTCTCTCGGAGCAGAGCAACTACAGCGAGGCGTATCTCGCACTGCCGTCAAGCGCACTCGGCAAGCGATACTTCGTCGTGAGCTACGCGCTGCAAGCCGGCGACTTTGGCGACATCTACCGGGCTCAGTTTGCTGTCGTCGCCGCGCAGGACAACACGGTCGTCACGGTGACACTGTCGGGTATGTTCACCGGAGTCCTTTCCTACCTTTCTGTCGACTACAGGGCCGGGCAGCAATTCAACTTCATCCTGAATCGCCTGGACACGATCCAGTTCCAGTCGACCGCGGACCTGACCGGAACTGAGGTCACGGGGAGCAATCAAATCGCCGTCTGGGCAGGAAACCTCGTGGCGAGGATCGACGGGCAAATGGAGAACAACGTTGTTGAGCAGATGTTGCCGGTGGAGGCGAGTGGGACCTCTTTCGCTGTTGGAACTCTTCCGGCGATTCGCCCCTACGCGGTTAAGATCGTCGCCGTCAATCCGGGCACGACTGTCAGCTTCGTCAACCAGAGCAGCTCTGTGGAGATTCCAAGCTACGGGTCCCAGACACTGGCCAGGAGCGGCGATTATATGACCTCGTATGGGGCTTACCTGGGTCTTGTAGTCAATGCGAGCAGCTCAATTATAGTCTGCCAACTGACCAGCAGCTCTTCTGACAGTCCTGCGATGACCGTGGTACCTCCGATAAGCGGTTTCTTGGCTCAATACCGGTTCGTAATACCGACGAACACTTCTCGCTCACTGAATGTCTTCACAACGATACTTGTGAACTCCATCTACCAAAACCAAATGCGCTACGACAACTCGTTCAACCTCGAAACAGTGAGCTGGAGAAAAGTTCCGGGAGCGAACTACAGCGAGACCCAGATTCCAACCTCTCGCAACTACGACTCAGTTCACCAAATTGACGGACCAACACAGAATGCCACGTTTTCCGTTTCGGTCAACGGGTTGTACAGTGATCAGCCGTATATCTGGTTTCTCTACCCGGCTGGATTTTGTCTTGGTTCTTTGAGCGTGCCATACATCGAAACAACTCAGCCAACATCAATAGCCAGCTCACAGATGGTACTAACAGCAACAGGTCTGAGAACCACTTCTACAAGATCAGCTGTTCTTAGAACCTCAGAGACAACAATATCATCGTCATCATTATCGTTGTCGTCGTTACCAGTGTCATCGGTTACTACTGTTGAGCCATTTAAAAGAAGAGGAACATCATTAAGAAACTCGACTACAACATCATCAGCTACATCTGCAGCACGTTTTACTCCGGCAATTCGTTCTACCACTCCAACAGCTTTGCCTGTAACTTCAGCAACAACAGTAGCAACGTGGAAAAGTGAATCGCTTACTTCACAAATATCGAAAATAAATTCGCCACTGCTGTTGATACCAGGCGAGTCGTCTGCTTACAGTTCCACGTCCAGTCCAACTAGTGGTATCTTCAGACGTTCCACGCCTTTCTCCACCACGTCTTTTTTGTCAGCTGGAATCTCTGAGAGTAGCAATCCTTTCTCCACTGAGGTTACTCCTGTTGGAATTGCGATGAGGACCACTCCCTTGGTCAGCACGTTACCATTTCCTTCCAGTGGCTCTAGCGTAAGGCAATTGAGAACAACACCACCTGTTTCCCAGTCAACCTCTTCAATTTCCAGACGCAGGTCAACACCGCCATTTTCGTCTGCATTACCTACATTTTTCATACCTGGTCTTTCAACGACGTTGGGCATAACAGCGGGACCGCCGATGTCGTCGTCTACAACCTTTCCTCCAGCATCAACACTTCCAACATCTGGACAGACCGTGATATCATCTGCCACCGTTCTTCCATCGACATCACTTTCAACACCTGGACCGCTTTTATCACCATCTACCAATCTTCCAACAATACTTCCAACATCTGGAAATACTGTAATATCCTCTGCATCCGATTTTCCTTCAACTTCTCGACAGCCTTCAACTCTTTTTTCGACTACTGGTTTTTCTGGATCAGCAATTTCAAGAGCTCTTCCACCGTCGCTACCAACGTCCGGTGTATTACCACCAGCTACATCGATGTTTCTTCCTACAGTACCATTGTCTTCAGCGTTTCTACCTCCATCTTCATCTTCTGGTCTACCAGAAACACTGTCTGCAACATTTATTCCAATTGGGTCATCAACAGTGACTGGTCTTTCCACAACAACTTCTTTAACACCTGGCCCACCTATATCTTTGTTTTCGACACCTGGTCCACCTGTATCTTCGTCTTCGACACCTGGTCCACCTGTATCTCCATCTTCAACAACTGGTCTACCTGTATCTTTATCTGTGACACCCGGTCCACCTGTATCTTCGTCTTCAACACCTGGTCCACCTGTATCTCCATCTTCAACAACTGGTCTACCTGTATCTTTATCTGTGACACCCGGTCCACCTGTATCTTTGTCTTCGACACCTGGTCCACCTGTATCTCCATCTTCAACAACTGGTCTACCTGTATCTTTATCTGTGACACCCGGTCCACCTGTATCTTCGTCTTCGACACCTGGTCCACCTGTATCTCCATCTTCAACAACTGGTCTACCTGTATCTTTATCTGTGACACCCGGTCCACCTGTATCTTCGTCTTCGACATCTGGTCCACCTGTTTCTCCATCTTCAACACCTGGCCCACCTGCACCATCCTCTGCAACATCTGGCTTACCAGCATCATCGTCTTCTGCAACTACCAGCGGACCAACTATCGGTAAGCTGAATAATGTCTGCGTAAGTATTCGAAGTTTAGTAGGTAAAGTTAAGGTGATTCGGAAAGCAGCTGTGTAGGTTTTAGGAAAATTACAGAGAGGAATCGTCTTAATTCTGACAATTAAAACCCAGAACTGAGACCATTTGGATATCAAGTAATTTAACTAACAAAGCCATAAAAACTATTAAAGCAGCTTTACTGGAATTCAGCCCCTTGATACAAAAGATCTTCGAAGAAAACAATCACACGTTAAGCCCTTCAAAGGAGTAGTCTTCCTAAACGCTTTACAATAGTAAGTGACTGATGCTTGTTAGCGATGCTTCCAAAGTCGCAGTTTGAAAATCTCTGCTGTAACTACTGCCAAAGAACAGTTGTGATTTTTCACTTATTCCAGCATCTTTACTTCTGATGAGCGCGTCGTTCAGAATGAAGTCAAACAATATTTAAGCTACTAGAGAAAGCCTTCGAGAGTGTAGAGGAACATGGGAAAAAAGATGATGATGTTAGTTATAATGTAAATGTAGAGGTTGCTGTTTAGTTTACTTAAGGAATATTACTGCGTTTAACGTTTAAATAACTACACTATTAATGTAGTAGGTAGGACTATCATTAAAAGCGCCAGTATGCATGAACAAAGACCGATTCATGGAACCCGCGTGCTGTGAAAGGCATAAGACGCCCGAAGAGAACGCCGACACTCCCTTAGCACCGCTGCCACCAAAAACTGTAGGTCTCCTGAAAGAAAAGCTGCAGTCCTCCGTAGACGCAGACGCTCGCTCTAAGAACCTTCTCTTCAGTACACATAGCTACTTAGAAGGTGCTGTGAAGTGCCTTTCAGTTGTGGTGGTAGTTTCTGTAGAGCAGACATTCTGGTGAAAACTCCCTGTAGGAGACGCGTGAAAGGAGGCACATTTTACAAATGCAAATGCAGTTGTATTTGACATTGTCCTCCTTCCTAAGCTCAGAACTCACACGACCCAAATCGATGGCGCCTGAGCAGATGTGGCTGTAGGACTTGCTCAAGGTCCCTACACAGTAACCGCCTCGGGGAGGCTCGAACCTAACCAACAGGCTACCGTGACCCACATACAAGCGAAGCGCTCTAACCAATCGGCTACTGTGACCCATATAGAAGTCGAGCGCTCTATCCAATCGGCAACCGTGACACGCATACAAGCGGAGCTCTCTAACCAATCGGCTAACGTGACCCACATCCAAGTCGAGCGCTCTAACCATTTGGTTACCTTGCAACAATTTATGACGCTGTACTAATGTGGAGCTTTTGTTTACAGGGATACCTACAGTTGGAAACAACTACTCGGTTTCGATTCCAAGGAGAGACCCAGGAACAGAAGTGGTGATACAGCTCATAAATCCTGGTTCGGACGCCGTCAATGTTACCATCAGGGTCTCCGGAACAGATTATTTTCTGGAAGTTCCTGGAAGGAGCGATAAAAGTTGGACCGTTCCCAGATCGTCCAACTCTGTACTGGACGTAAGTCTTGGTCACAAAATCTGAGAACTTCGGGAGGTTCTCGTAAGAGAATCTATGAATATGAATTATAAAAATTTCATTTTCATGGTATTAACTGATGCTTTAAATTCAGAGTAAAAGAAAACACATTTTAATATTTAACAGCTCAGGAAGTAAAAACTTGTATGGTCACCCTGTACACATGCACTTCATCTCTTACACATCATTCTCGCTCTGACGCATACACGTTTTCTTCTGTCTCATTTTCTCTCTTTCGTCGATGTTCAAAAGTCTTTTGTCGTTCATGGTAGGCCCAAAAGAACAATTCTTTTTGTCCTCACTGTCTCAATCCATACTTCTTATTTTAGTTCTTAATAGTGTAATGATAATTATTTTAATTTTATTAAATGGTGTTATAAATGTGCTTTGAACTGATGCAAAGTGGGTAGGCAAGAGTCGTTTACAAGGTATTAAAAGACAGATCCTCTCTCTTTTCCTCTCTCTTTCTCTCCCTGGCCCTCTCTCTGTCTTTCTTTCTGTCTCTCTGTATCTGTCTCTCTCTCTGTCTGTCTCTGTCTGTCTGTCTCTGTCTGTCTCTGTCTGTTTCTGTCTCTGTCTCTGTCTCTCTGTCTCTCTGTCTGTCTGTCTGTCTGTCTGTCTGTCTCTCTCTCTCTCTCTCTCTCTCTCTCTCTCTCACACACACACACACACCAAACACTGAAACCTGCATATTCTTCCGTCACTTTTAAAAGTCATTTGCAAGGTGTTACAGAGCGCCGAATGTTTTAGGCTGAGACGGCGATCATCACCTCCTCAGGTCCGATCGTCGTAACGGTGCTCCAACGAGGCAGTTGCTATGCCTACCTACCGTTGACAACTGCCGCACTCGGCACCGAATACCAAGTAATCACGTGGAACGCTTCCTCTTGGTTGTCCATCACCTCCGAACGACATGCGGTCATCCGATTGACGTTCCCTGGGGGCAATTGCAACATCCGATCGGGCAACCTGACCTACTTCTGCGGCGACGACTTCACCCTCCATCTCTATCCCCCGTCAACAGCAGTCTTCACCTCGACCTCTGACCTTTCGGCCACCCACATCCAGTCCAGCGCCCCTGTATTCGTGATCGCCGGTAACACGAACACCACGACGATCAACGACGGTGACCTCGCCGACTCCCTCGCCTCGGAGCTCCTTCCCGTCTTCGCCTGGGGTCGGACCTTCGCCGTTGCGCCCGTTCCCAACAACGACGGCTTCGGGTACTCACTGAAGATCGGGTCCGGGCGTCACACGGCCCAGGTCACGATTTTCACCAACTCAAGCGAGAATTACACGGTACCACCTGGCCGTATCATCACCGTCGACATCATCGATAACCATCCGGCATACGTCGAAGCAAACGTGCCAGTACAGGTGATGCAGTTCGTCAGCAGTGCCAACACAGGTGATAACTCGTCCGGGGCACCTGCTTCCCTCAGTATCCCGGCAAGGGAAAGATATACGAAGTCCTACACGTTTGCGCTGGTGTCGTCGTTTAGGAACTACGTGGCGATCGTCATAGAGGGAAATGCAACAGCCGAACTGCGGCTGAACAACCAATTGACGTCGAGCGGTGGATGGAGACCGATACCCGGATCAACGATGGTCACCAGGGCTTTCGAGGTCACGGCTGGTGGCTTCGGAAGTGTGTCGCATCCGACGGAGAACTTCGGAGCCTTTCGGTTCAGTCACATCGTCAACGATACCACTTATGGAACCTGCGAGTTTGCGTATCCAGCAGGTGCTCTGTTTCCTACGACTCAGGTGAGATTATTGTTGCTATTTTTGGGCATTTGTTACGCGTGCAAGGTCAGTTAATCTGAATCTGAGGCGCGAAGCAATTTTTAGTGAAGGACCTGCTCAAGGTCCCTACACAGTAACCATCTGAGGGAAAGAGGCTCGAAGTCGGCTGCTATCGATGCTTCTTCGTACACAGCCATTTGAAACGCCTGTAGCAAGTATCCGTAAATTGTCACGGGGCGCAGCTAAGTGGGCAGATCTGGGTCTTGGGTGAATGTCCTTCGACGTTCGACAATAGACCTGGATAACGACAAAGCAGGTGATTTGAACTGTTTTCACTGCACAAAACGTTAAACCCAGGAACCTAAGCAATTGTAATTGTAATTTGGGATTTATAAATCGCCTCTTAGAGGACAAACTCAACAGAGGTGCTTCCGACCCGAAAAAGTAAAATCACTGTTAAACAGTACAGTCTTCAGGCGACTGCAGAACACTGAGAGGGGAAAGAAAGGAGCTCAAGTCGCAATTCTCGAGGGAGACGATTCCAGCAAGTGGAATCAATCAATTATACAGTGCAAAGGAGCTGGAATAGGGGCTGGGTCTTGCACAAGCTAAAGCTTATGCCCCTATTTCCCGTTCAGCAACATTGGTTTACATTTGTACACAAGAACAGCTGACAGTGGCGGACCGATTTTTAAAAATCAAAACCACTTAGCTATGCATTATAACTATACGCATTTATTAAAACATATAGATCAACGCGCTCGAAATATTTTGTTGAAACAAATCGTCTCTTTTCTTCTTCTCTTAACAACTCTTCTTCTCTGCAAATCTGCATTTGTCTTGCTCAGAAAATGCAGATGCAAATCAAAAGATGGAAGTAGAAAAGAGAGCTTGATTGCAGTGTGAACTTTTGTTTTTTCCAGGTCTCGAGTACAAGCGCAGGAACATCGTTGCCAACAGTAAGTCGAAATCAGTGCTGCAAAGACGAATTTCCTATTGAAATAAATTTTTCTAAGACAGTCTCATTCCAGTTATAAGACTGATTTAAAAGAAGAACAGCCTCATAACCTAACCCCGAAAGTCAATCTTGGCAGTGACGGATTTGTCCATAGGCGTGGGTACGATTCGCCCCCGCGTCCCCTCTTGGTTATATGATGGCGCCCCTCAGACCAGATCCGTGCAAGGTGGACTGCCAGAATGTGGCGCCCCTCTTGCTCCACACAAGCAATCCTTGGGTATGAAGTGTTAGCGACTTTCATTTGCTTCGCTTGGCCATGCGATGGCGATTGGCCAGTCCTTTGCTTCTTCCCACGGACATGTACGGTCGGTGCACTCATTTTATATATCGGGAAACTGGTCGTCATAAAGGATATCTTACAAATTACAGCTTCCCAAAAACACTTGCCTACGTGCAAAGGTAAAAGAAAATTGAAAAAGAGGCCTCTCTGCCACACATTTCGCCTAAATACTGAATGAATGAATGAATGAACGAATGAATGAATGAACGGATGAATGAATGAATGAATGAATGAACGGATGAATGAATGAACGAACGAATGACGGATGAATGAATGAATGAACGAATGAATGAATGAACGGATGAATGATTGGATGAAGAATAATTGATTGAATTAATTAAGTTTTATGTATGCTATAGTAAAGTCTGTTTCTATATTTTAGACGGCGACCATTCCTCCAAGCCGGACACAGACAACTGAGACACAGACAACTGGTCTTCCACCCGCGAATCAGAACCTATTTGTCCGTGGTACGCTAAGAAGTACACATATACGATTTGCAGGAAAAGGGGAAAACTTTCCCTTCCTTGTTCCAGATAACCTCTCTCCCTTCATTGGAACCAATTCATTTCGCTCCTGTAGCTTGTCTTTCAATGGGCTTTTCCTACACTGTTTTCCAAACACACCCTGGAATTTGAGGTCGTGTAGACAGACAAGGGCGTCGGCACAGTTGCTAAACCAGGATTGCTTGAGTGGGCGTAAGGGCATTTTTAGAGGGGCGCCACATTCTGGCAGTCCACCACGCACGGGTCTGGTCTGAAGGGCGCCGGCATATAACCAAGAAGGACGCCTATAGCTAAATCCGCCACTGTGTCGGCACATGTTCTGCGGAGATAGCAGTTTATATGTTATCGCATGTTATTTGGTGTCACCCACAGCCATATAAACTACACCAACTTAAAATTATGTTTGCATACTTGATTAAGTGTTGTGATATTCTCTGCGTTAGATCTGTATGTGAGTCATGTTGTGTTATTTTATAGCATCCTCCTGTTCTAACCTTTACACTCTAGGTTTACCTATATGTTCTACGATTGTATGGTTGAAAAGTAATCAGTATTCTATCGATGTTCTATTGATATTTGCTTCATATAGCATCCATGTTCCAAATATGTTCTATCCATGTTGGATCACAGTTCAATTCATGTTGCATCCACAATCTAAAAATGTTCTATTCCATGTTCTATCCCGTGTTGTTTCAGACTGCTCATGTCTGAACGTGAGTTCTGAACTCCAGCCTTCCTACAACGGTTTCTACTACACTCTAAATCAAACCGTGAACGGTCAGCCAGTCTACAAGCGACAAGACTGTGACATCTACCTCTTCCTCTACCTTGGTATCGCCAGCTACTGGGTCTTTGGGCCGAGCCTTGGCAACAATAGAGGGATGCTACTTAACTCCGGCATCTTCCAACATCCGGAAGAGGCGCGCAGGTGGGAAGGGTACAACTCGACGATCGCCGAATTCACTGAGGATCTGAGATTCATACCCTCTTGCTCCTGTCCAGGTAAATGGACTTTTTCTCTGTAAATATAAAATTAATACACCTGTGCACATGCCTTTCTGGAAAGTCATCAGAAGCGAGGTGACGAGTTTGTCAGATCATTCGGTTAAGGTGTAAATAAACTATAACCACAGAAATCCAACGACATGATATCTGTTTAACTTCCCAGCTTGAGTTCCTACTCACTTACCTACCAATAAATGATGGGGCTGAGTACGGCGAGGTGGTCTTCTTTTAGGTAGCTGTAATCCAACGATTGCGGGTTCACGACTGCTGAGCGGACTTCGAGCAACGACCCTGGACAACTTGTTTGCGCACACTAATAGATACTGCACTCGATCAGCGGATTCTATAACTCTTGCTGTGCCACGTACCTGAACTGTGTTGGGCTCTTGAGCCTTCTCGGTATACTGGTCCAAAGCTTTGGAATTCGATGCCCAGTTCAGTTCGTTCTGTAAATTCATTGATGTAATTCAGATCCAACTCGTCTCTTCAACGTGCTTACCCACTGTAGCTTGGCTTCTGGTTTATCTGACCTATCGGAATTCAACCTGGCTTCTCCAACGGATTGTGATTTTGTATGGTGATATACCTATAAGCGACCATCGATTGCTGTCTTCGGCGTTTTGATAGCGGCGCTACAGAAGTCTTAAGATTAGAGTAGATCAGGTTAGCATACTTGTCTCACGTCTCAGGTTCAGATTTAAGTAGCTTGAGAGTGTAATTGGTGTAATAAGTAAAATAAATATACGTTGACTGCTTTCTTTTCTTTCAGCCACTTCGTGTAAGTCGGTCGAATTCGTGAGAAGCGGTGAGTCGAGCGTCTTCGACGGAGTATTCGTCTTCAATGAGACGACCTTCAACGGCCGTCCAGTCTTCAAGCACGAAGACCGCAACCTCTACCTCTTCTACCAGGTCACGGGCACTTGCCAGCGCTGGGTGGTTGGCGCCTCGGTTGGCAGCCAGACCGCGGTTCTCTACGCCAACGACCGTAGCCTCGATGTGGGTGCAATACCCCCGTCGACGGTCTGGAGGTACTTCAAGGGAGGGGCAAGCGGCTTCGTCGACGAGCCAGACATCGACCTGAGGTGTTACCGTGTCTCCTCGGGTGTGAGTTCGTAGGGTCTAGGTTCGAAGGTCACGCGTGGGCTGGGGCCGAACAAGAACGTCTACGTATGGTGCTAGGTAAAAAGCCCCCGTATACCATAAAAGGTTGTCTCAGAGTTCAATGTTCAATGTTTGCCAGGAAAAGCAAGTAGGAATGTTTTAACGGTTTGACGAGACATTTGGCCGGAAATGACTAGATATTATTTTCATGGGCTACTGTTCTTAAGCCGCTTGCAACCGGCTTTATGGCAACTGTCTGACTCATGCTACCATCTCACCAACTCTGTTCCTCTTGCAATTTCTGCACAAGCCTGTCATTCGAAACTGGATACAATCGTAGAACATGTACGTAGGCCTACATCGTAGCCTAAATGTTATAAAAGCAGAATAAAGCAATACAGATCTAACGCAAAGAATATCATGACACTTATCTTGATTCATCTTCTGATCTTTCCCAACGCTCCAATTTCAAACGCCAACCACAGTTGGGGGTCCAACAGATGTGACTTTCAGGGTTAGTTGGCCCAGCACAGTCCAAGGGCCATGGCCCATCTATCCCGCTGCTGTCTGTCGTTGACACAGGGATGAAAAGTACGTTGTGGACTCTTTAACATAACGATATGAAAGCCATCACATACTTGAAGTACCTCAAGCACTTAAGACACTTAAAGTACATAGAGTAGTTTAAACTTTAAACACTCAAGGTACTTAAAGTACTTAAGGTACTTAAAACACTTAAGGTACTTGAAGTAATTAAGATACATAAGGCTTTTAGGATACTTAAAGCACTTAAGGTACTTAAAGTATTTAAAGTATGCTGCACAAAGGTTTAACAGTAATTTTATATATCAGAGTATGTCATTATTCTTCAGAATAATTAATATTGCGTATCTTTATCGTCGTGTTGATGTAAACGTACAAAGATCTAACTAGGTTTTTCTTTCTAAAACCTAAACTTGATAGTCTTAGTAAAATTAACTATCTTTAATTATTATTTTATGTCTTCGCGTTTAATGTAAGTAATTCCTTATTAACAAATTGTTAGCTAATCCTGATGCGTAGGCCATAATATTGAGTCTCATCATCGTCTGAATGATCTACTCTCATATTTTCAAGTCTAGGCCAGCTTACTTACTTACTCTGCATATCTACACTACGTTTATATACTTACGTTTCATTGGACTTAATTCGTTTTGTTTATTTGACTGAATTATTTTGGTAACTATGATATTCAATTATACTTTGTTTTAACTAAGCCATGATTGTTTTTGCAATAGCCTAACCCATCTGCAAAGAATCGCATGGAGGCCTATAATTAGAGGGTCTGTGAACCTAATCTAATCTAATGACTTCTATAGCGCCATTATTACAATGCTCAAGGCATCAATCGATGATCGCATAAAGTCAAAGTCACAATCCAAAATCGTAATCCGTTGGAGAAACCGGGTCGAATTCCGATATGTCAGGAAAACCAGAAGCTAGGCTTCGGTGGGTAAGCAAGTTGAAACAGATGAGTCTTGAGTTTAGACCTGAATGACATCAAAACATAGGACGAATAGACAGAACGAATAGAAGTTGGAAAAGAATTCCAAAGCCGTGGACCAGCAACCGAGAAGACCCGAGAGCCGAATACAGTCCGGGTAAAGGGCACAGCAAGAGTCGCCCTGATCGAGTGCAATATTTATCGGTATGAGGGATGAGCATGAACCGTAGATAGATCGGGTGGTTTAAATGTAGTACTTTGTGAACTTTACCCCTAAAGCTATGTAGGGCCTTATATTAAGGATGAGGTGACGGGAGGACGGAGAACTGTTAGGGCAGAAGAGGAACGTTCCGTTTTTTGTTTACGGCAAGCTGCAACAATAGCTGCAATACATATTTTTTATAATTTTCCCAATTTACAACGAGATTTATGACTTTCATTCAAACTGTTGTTTAGCCATATATAAACACTGTCTGGCTGGCTACATTGGTTAAAGCGTAACAGCTTTTAAATGTAGAAGTAAAATGTAAATGTAACTCTCTAAAATGTTTCAACGCCACACAAAAGCGCCGTCAGGCAGACCATAATATAGCTTATCGCCGGCGATAAGCTATATTATAGCTTTTCGCAGGCGCAATACCAACCAAATTACGTCTACATGAGCCAGGTTGTTCGGTCAGTTTCGGTCAGTTTCGGTCAGTTTCGGTTCCAGGTCAGGACACCAGAGGAAGGTGAAGCCGGGGAGACAGCATGGTGCTACGATGGAAATCCTTGGTGACAGTGGTAATAAGATGCGCAGGAGCGGAAGCAGGAAAGAATCGCTTGAAGAACACGGTTTACAGCCTTGAGTGAAAAGCTGCAGAAGCCAGTGATCTAGTGGAGGAATGGTCGCATTGACAGTAAAACAAGGGGATGATCGAACTGTTGAAGGTCTTACGGGAGTCAGCTCCAGAGAGATGGTTCCCCCGTAGATTAAGGGACGGTTGCAGAATTTGGGAGAGAAGGAGACTGAAGGCCGAGATAGAGAAATGTATGAAGCATAAGGAGTAATAAATAGGCCCCGAAGTACGACACGTGACTCTATAAACATGTCATCTTCTAATAACGGTAGAATTAAAAAGCGTAGCATGGTATAGTCTCCCTGAAAGCGTAGCGTGGTAGCCTATTTACAAGGGTATGCGTATATAACTGAAATTCTGGTTAGTTCACTTCAACAGGCCTTCTATTTATTCGATAGAATAAATAATGAAAGGCGCATTATCAGTCTTAGGTGACAAGACTAGCGCAACAAAAGTGAGCAATGCAAAATGTGGAGCTGTCGTATCTATCCTGTGATAGGATCATCGTTTTCGACCTTCGCATTTTTACCCGGACAAAAACACTGCATTTTCTAAAACAGTTTCAGTTTGTCATTCTGTTGTGAAAGTGTATTAGCTATTGTTTTAATTTGAGCAACCAAGAAAGGTAGGTCTGATCTGGAATGATATGGTTTCAACTGTGGTGCGATGTTGAGGAAGTAAGGAATGCATTTTTACACGCCATGTGTCGTACTTTAGGCCTTATTTATCTGGGTCGGTATGTTTACTGACCTGCTCATTGTCTTTGCCATACCTTCTAAGTAAAACGCAACTGATATTTATAATGCACCTTTTTCAATCTTTGCGCCGGTCATTTATTCAAAAGTGAAACTCTCTTCATCCACAAATATTACCCCGATTCCTCCTTTTCTTCCTGCAGCCCGTACCGCTCGAATTCTAAACATCATCCACCCCAGCCTGCCTATCGATTTTGGTTTGACTGAGCGCCTGTGAAAAAGGCAGTTTCCGTGACTTTGCTTTCTTTGGGTGCTGTAGATATCTTGATATTACGATTACGAAGCGTAGTGTTTAAAAACAGTATTGCGATATGTTGCATCATGTGCTCGGAAGCAAGACTAATAGATGCAGAAATCACATCGCTGTGTTGTTCTCTTTGGAAATGTGCAATTGTCATGCAACTCTTTGCCAGGCAAGAGAGCGTGACTTTGCTTCGTGTTATGCAGTTGGTATACATTAAGTGCATATATGCATCATATATTTATATATAATGTGATATTATCGTTCAGTAATCCTCAAAAGGATAAGTACTCGGCAAGATGCAGCAAAACTAATTAAAAACCATTACTGAATCACCAACAACAATATAACTATTCATTGTTGTTGTTTTTTGCCTGAGGTAAGTGTAATCCTTAAGGAATAAAAAATACGCTATAAACTGTTACATGGTGTCTGGGAAATCAGGCCTTATCCTCGGCAAAATCAGAAAATGTGCCATGTAAACATTGGCATTATAGTGCTGAATACAGATAAAAAGGTGATATTAATTATTATTATTATTACTAAATTTTAATGTGTACAAAGTCACACTTAGTAATTGCTGTTGTTGTATAGCACTGTATGGCAGGGCTGTACAGGATTCAGTTTGTGAGTCTGAGCAGTAGGGATGTGGCTTGAATGAACTGCGTTTTCAAAGAACTTGAAACTGATATAAATAACTGAAATATGATTAAAGTACTGTCACACTTTGTTTCAAGGAAACGCCAAGATGAGCGTGCAGTGGGCAAAAAATATGGCGGGCTTCAGCCTAGACGACCAAGAGATGAAGGAAATCCCACATCCAACTGCAGAGCTTGGCATTCACGTAACCACGAAGACCGTCCAGACGTTTGGAATCATCGGGACGTTAGTGATCGGTCCACTTTCGGGCTTTCGTGGCCCTCCGGGATCCGTGAAAAGGCAGATGACGAAGTTTGGCAAGTGGGGCGTTATTCTCGGCGTCGTGATGGGACCCGCTTTGACCTATGGTCGTCTGTCTTCGATCAATTTCGACAAAGATGGCATCTATGATCGATGCTATCGTCTGAGACTCAACCGTGATCAGGTCCGCGTAGATCGTGGAAGTCTGGTGGGAGCGGTGGCCGGAGCCGGGTTGTTTCCTGCCCTTAAATTGTGTCCAGTGCTCGGATCGCTTGTTGGGATGTCCACTGGGGTTTTTGCGATGGCTGCCTACAACCAGACTCTGTCAAAGAATTGAGTTTTGGGCTATTTGCCCAAGAAGAAAAGACCAAGTACTCTCCTGAGTTAGAGATTGGAGTGAAATTGGTTTTCCACGACGTCAGACCTTCGTCATGGATGGACGTGTGAGGGATTGTCCTTTGTTTACTGTCGATTGCTTTAGTATTTCTACTAATTAGTAATTGTGAAGTGCAGCCTTTGCTGTTTCGTTATTGTCAGGTTGGTGTGAGAATTCAGTTGTTTGGTGCTCCGATAAAGTTTTCATTGCCGAGATGCATTTCTGTGATGTGGTGCACCATAAATGACCAAATTCGCTCTATTTCGATGTACGTTTGTACCATTAATGTGGTTTTCCTAGATTTTATTTGGATCTCACGTCTACTGGTACATGTAGATGTAAGTAAACTCAACCCAAACTGTGTCTTCTGGATCTGCCGTTGGGTAATTAATGCCCACAATCATGTCACTGGTGACAGTTTTTCACGAAGGTTGTCCAGATCTTCGTTGTGCCATAACCTGCATACAGACATACTTACTGACTGACAGACAGACATATTTACTGACTGACAGACAGACAGACATGCAGGCATTATGTGCAAACTGACGGAAACGTTACTGACAAGAGGCAAAAAAGCTGATGTATCTTTAGATTCTCGTAGGTTCAAATATTTTTTTGATCAACAAAATCCAAAAAGCACGTTATAGTCAATCATGTTAATACATTGTTGGTCACTGGGTAAACCCAAAAGGAGTGGTAGTGCACCCATGAAAGGGTTGCCTCTGTATGGCACCATTTGAAAATCTCTCAGAGGCTGAGGTTTTCAACTGCTTAATCGGTTTGTGATGGAGTTGAAATCGTGCACAAGAAGCAAGAAATTTACTCTAATTGAATAATTGCCAATCAACTTCGTTCAAGTCTTGGGGCTACATCCTAAGATAGGCGGTGATTCTAAGGCAGACGCCCATTGTTTTCCTTGTTATCCCCTTGGTAAATCAATCAGGATCTAATGTAATATGGTAAATAGATCATGATTTAGTGTAATACTGGTAATTTGTAATTTTCTAATTATGGTTAAAAGACTAGAATTATTACTGTCTATTAAATTTAAAATTAATTTGTTACCATTTTGTTGCTATCACTTTTTGTTTATGTAAAATTCTGTTCTTAGTGCCTGTTATGAAGTAGCAATTAACATTAAGTTCCATTAACATTAGCATTAATTCACATTAACAGCGGTCAATGTAAAATGCTAATTAGTCAGTAAATGACGTTAGAAAGTACAATTTCCTTGTCTTTTTCTTATCCTGATAAGTTATGGTGTCACTATTTACTATTAATGGCTTTCTAGTTATGTATTATCGGTAAAATGTAAATGTACTATACACGATTTTCTAATTAAATATAGACTAGTGTCTAGGCACAGGGCATTAACCAATGTGCCAAAAAGGTAAAGACGATACCGGCTAAATAATGCTTGCTGTGCCTGGGTTGGGTGAGGCCGGATTATTTCAGCAGGAAGGTTTAACCACTATGAAACTTCTGCAGTCTCTGCTTTGGGGTAGAATTATTTTACACAAGATATGGTGCAAACAGTTTAATCAAAGCAAAATTCATGCTCGGGCAACACTCTAAAATGTCTTATAAAAAGTCGAGGTAGATGTTGCTGAAAAACAAGATCACACTAAGCTCATGGAATGGAATGTAAACAAAAGCTGTGACCTTCCTACTGATCACAAGTGCAAATGCAAAACCTTTTTGGTTATTCCTCGAGCATGGCTTTTGCCAAATACATGTTTTGTAAGAAGAGTACCTGAAGATTCACCTTTACCATGCTCTGGATGCAATGATTCATCTTTACCACTTTCACGACATAACACAAAGAAGAGATTCAAGTTTCTAATAAAAAAATGGCAATACTGAATTTCTCAAATGGAAAGGTGAGAAATACCAGCATCTAACCAAACTATCCAAACCTAATACGAAATTAACTTTAGCCACATTCCTTGACTGTCACAGGGGCTACTGTCTACAAGGATATCACAGATTTCTATGCATCCTTGTGAGGCTTTGAAATAACTTTACAAAAATAGCCATCTACATATGTTACAAAGGGGAAAACGAGTCATTATTTGCGGTGACATGTTTCCGCGATCCAATGAGTCGCTTCTATAAATCCCTGCATGGTGTCGATGCAACAGCTGCGCACCTACAGAAGAAAAACAGAAGAAAAACAGGTCATTTATGCTGGAAATTTGGACTAAAACAATTCCATATCTCAAAGCAATCCCAGTCCCAGCTACAGACAACAGTATGCATTGAAAAGGGGTCATCCATAAAGTCCGTCCACAAAAGTACCCTGCTTTGGACTCCTCCCTTCCCCATTGTCCGCATTTAGCATTACTCTCCCCTCCCTTTTGTGGTCGTCCACACTCCAACAAAGTACTAAAGCCTAGATTAGGCTACCTTTTTAATTTTAGCACAGCTAACTGTGCCACAGGGTGTGGCACTGAAACTGCCATGTCCAGCAAAGAAACTCCAATTCGATCCAAGGCAGTGCATACTGCCTGCTGTCTGACTGAAGTTGGTGTTTAAGAAGTACAGATAAAAAGTACAGACTACTGAAATAACTAAGTACTAGATTCAGATATCGATGTTTGCATCTGGCATAATCCGCATTTGGGAAACCTCTCCCTCCTCCTAGTTTTGCAGACGCCCTAAAGGACGAACCCTAAGAAAGGTGCATGTAGCATCCAGCCTACCCCATCCTTAACAAGCATCGAAATGTGAGACCAAAATAACTATTCTTGCCAACTGGGTGATAACAAGGCTCTTACAACAGATTTCAAAATGGCATTTTTAAGTTACATGTTAGGCCAGTTTTCTTTAACTATGCAGGTGTATTGCGCTGCGAAATCTTTTTTAAACTTGGAAGTGATTACAGTTAAACATTAAAAAGAAGAATG
Source organism: Norana najaformis (assembly GCA_964023275.1). Classification (NCBI taxonomy): domain Eukaryota; kingdom Metazoa; phylum Annelida; class Clitellata; order Crassiclitellata; family Hormogastridae; genus Norana; species Norana najaformis. The sequence goes on from OZ029922.1 coordinate 29,129,369, forward strand.
CAAAGAGTTGAAAGAAATCAGACCAGTTTCCATTCATTTACCTGCCACGGTCTGTTGAGTCTCTGCAGCTGTAACTGTTGGATGACCCTTCGACAAGAGATCGGGAAACCAGCATTGGCGTTCGGAGAGCAAGACAAGATCAAGACTGGTGCCCCGCTTCGAGTCCATTTGTCGTTTGCCATTGCAAACAACTCAGGTCGTGCCAGAGTTACTAAGAGAAAGAAATTAAATTCTATGACCAGTTCTGTGCATTCAATCAGTTTTACAATCACTCATTCAGGTCTAAACTTAACTGTAATTTGTAATCGTAATCAAAGAATATATTGCACCCCTTCATCACAGGTGCTCCCGACCAAACAAAATTAGGGTCAGGTTAAGAGACTGCTCTTCCATACGCATCTTGTAGTGTACTTACATTCTTCCTCTTATCCCTCTTTCTGCTCCAATCCCAAACATCACCCACCATAGCTGCCACGCTGTCTCTCTACCCGACTCTTGGATCTTGACCTGGAACCGAACACGTTTGCCTATCGATTTTGTTTTGACTAAGTGCCAGTGATTAAGCTGGTCCCTGTGACGTGGCTTTCGTTGGGCACTGTAGAAATCTTGGGATTACGATTATGATACTTACATTCTTCCAAAGGCACAGTCGCATCGACAACGAAAATTAAGCCATCCAAAGTCTCGCAAAGGTCCTTGATGTTCTGCTGAAGGTCAAGGGTTAGCTCAGACTGCACCTGATGACCTGCGTCATCACTGGCGCCTGCATCTGGCATCAGCATTCGGCTCCTGCTAAGACGCTCCTCTGCAGACCACTGTTCGCGTTCCTTCTTCGTTGCGTTGTAGATCGTAATGAGATCAAGAGTTACGAAACTGTTCACCTTGACCTTGAACCCTGACCCAACACCTGGAAAATTATTTATCAAGATTACATCAAATTAAATAATAATTTCAATTAAATCCACAATAACCTAAAAGAATGTACTAAATGTACGAATAAATACAATCTTTAAATCAGTACGTCCCTTCTCTTTTGCTTACGAAATTTTAAACATGCTAGATTTAAGAATGCTTAAGGCTACAGCAAAATCGGTGTGTATTGCAAAATCGAGGGCAAGTCTAAAACAGAGGGAAATTGGAAAATACACAGAAACAGCCTAAAAAGAGGCGAGTTTTAGTCAAGAGCTGAAGGTCTAACTGAATTGACAGAAGAAAACCACATAGAATACAAATGTAAATCTCTAAAATTTCTCAGTGCCACCCAAAAGCCAAGCCATGGAGACCAGCTTATTCACTGGTGCTGTATCAAACCAAGTCAACAACAGCCAGGTTGTCTGGCGAGTTTCAGTGTCAGGTCAGAATACGGGGGTCACGCCAGGAGGACAACAAGGTAGAGCGGTAGAAATCGTAAATGGAAATCAACAAGTGTTTCTACCAATGATGGGTAATTAATTAATTAGAAACTAATTAATTAGCTTGGTACCTAATTCTAATTAATTAGTTATTCTAAAACTTCCAATTCTAATTATGAAATCTGAACTAATGCTAATTCGAATTAATTAGCAACAAAAACCTGATTACCCATCACTGGTTTCTACTATCAAAAAACACACTTTGTCCGTGTACGGGGACCTTCAACTCACCACCAAAATGGCCGGGAAACATTCCAATAGTCATAAACATCTCGTAACGATTTTCAAGAATATTGCGCACCAGGCCGCTTGTACTGGACTCCAATCCCGGCCCAAACATCGCCACTCTTGGATCTTTCTTCGGCAACAACGATCGAAACAAACCAGACAGAAGATGCACAAGAAAATTACTCTGCCTCGAAAACTCGGCAACTTCCGGAGAACACCTCAGATAACTGCAACAAGTAAATAACAATAACAAGTAAAATAACACATAACAGGTAAAATGAAACATAAAAAACATGTAACAACAACTAATAACAGGCAGAGTAACACATAACATATAACATAACTGACAATAACAGGTAACATAACACATAATAACAGGCATAATAACAAACTACAACATATTACTCATTCATTACAAGTGAACCCATCATTCATCGGTCTATTCGATAGTGCATTGGATCTGTAATCCAGCAGTTGCTGGTTTGAGCCTGATGAGTGGACTCTGTATGCAATTTGTTTGCACATACTTGTCTTGTGCCCCAGGTTCAGATTTACTGACCCTGAACATATGATAAATAAATGTCTTTTGCAACAACAGTCGTCAGAGAGACACAGATACATAATTCCATAGATATGTGTGACCAATTGGCTTAAATCAGGCTTTGCAAACATGTTATGATTTTCGACTGTAGTTTCACATGACTGTGCAACACGGTGGTCTATTGGTAACGTGTTTGGTCAATGATCATGTGGTTGCGGGTTCGACTCCACATAACGACCTTGGGCAAGTTGTTTGCGCACACCGTGCCTCTGTCACCAAGCAGTAGAATTTGGTACCGGCGTAAGCTGAGGAGTAAATGGCAAATCCTGCGATGCACTGGCCCTGTGTCCAGGACCTCGGGATTCGTACATTGCTGGCTCAAGGGCTTAAACAACAGGAAATGACTGCCTCCCCAACGTCTAACTTGTGGGATATGGGATACTTTGCTTTTACATACATACATACATGTACGTACAGTTGTACTAGAGTTCATAGATTTAGTCAGACACACAGACTGATGCTTTAATATCTTACATTTCTTTGTAGGTCCAGTCTGATGAACATTTCTGATAAGCGTCGGGATTCATGTTGTCACCAATCACGCTCCACTTATCAGCGTCCCACTCGAGTCTTTGGCGCCAGAGCAAATCGTCACAGCTCAGCGAACTCCAGCGACGACAGACACAAGCGACAGCACAAAGCGTCTTCGCATCCAGAAGGGCAAAGACATGTAGCTGGATGCTATCCTAAGAGAAAATTAACGACAATCCGTCATGTCATAGTTTTTAAAAGGTTCTTTAGAGGTGCTAAAATTGTCCAGAGATAAATATTATTTGACAAATATACGAGAAGTTACACTAATGTTAGAATGTCATGCACTGTGAGGTAACATAACGATGGAAAAATTGGAAGTAATTTTAAAAATGCACTATTTAAATGTGCATACCTGCCCATTATGTATGAGATGGCTATGTATATTCAGGCCTGGATAGTTCAATGGTTACAGGCACCGCTGTGTGAGAAGATGCCGGTTCACGTCCTGGTCGTGGCTTATTTTAGAGACTTGAATCTCAGGCTAGCACGATCCGTTCACGGGGACCTTAACTAGCGTGGCTGAAGTACAAACAAGTCCTGAACTGTTTACTAAAAATTATAAACTGTTGGAGAAGCCAAGTCATATTTTGATAGGTCAGAGAAACCAGAAGCCTGGCTATAGTACATACCGGAACTGGACTGAACTGGAAACATTACATTAGATAAATAGATAACAGATGCAAACATAACTTACACACATACCTATTCATATAACATAACATACATACATACCATATATACATTGTTTCAACTGAGGCCCCTGTTGAGTTTATTCTCTAAGAGGCGCTTTATAAATCTTAAATTACAATTACAATTCAAAAGCAGTTCAACCATAGCATATGGATAGACTTTCTGGCTAAAGAAGAGACTTACTGGTAAATCGAGGAGGTTAAGCATGTTACTCTCAACTGCCTCCTGACAAGGACTTTGAGAGACAACTTCTCCTCTCGTCTGGCTTTCGATCAAATATCTCTGCAGACCACCCGACATAAATGGAGCTGAAAACACGAGAAATAACGGATGTCAATCGCTTAATAAATTATAATTTACGTATTTATTTATGTAATTTCTACTTATTTTTGCGTTGTTAAATTTTACAGTATTCATTTCGACATCTTTATGTACTGTAGCTAGTGTTAAACCAATCAATCCTCAAGACAATATACATTCTGCCACATCCTAAGGGATCATTCCTACCTCGGCTGATTTAAAATTAACAGAAAATTCAATTTTAAATTAGCTTTACATATATCTCCCAATGTCATTTAAGGATATAAGATTTGTTTGACAATGATTTTCCAAGCAAAAACCGAATCACAAAGCACTGTGTCACATCTCAATTGTTGTTTTATAGTAACACTTTTTACCAGCATAAAACGATTACAATACACAATCACTGCTGAACTGAATGAAAATTGAATGCAAAGCTTTCTAATTATTCTGCGAATCCTGAACTACTTTCGTCACGTTTTTTCCAACATACATACCAGTCGTTCCGGCAGAATCAAGATGCGAACTGGAATTACAAATGAACCGAAGAAACCCTGGCGAGTCCTTAAACTGTTCTGCGTTTAATAATTTGGAAAGGTTGAAATAAGAAGCGGCAGCGCCACTCGGGCAGGAGTCGCAAGACCTTAAAAACTCCGATTCTTCGGCAGTGTTGCGCGGCTCGGAGAGCCCACCATGCCCTCCTTTCTCACAACTACGACGAATACAACTTCGACCAGTATCAGTGCCCACAACGGTATCCGCGAATTTTGGTTGTATCACAACGGGTATACTAGGCAAGACAGACAGCATTTTGTTACTTTCTTAAGCAATTCGTCAAAAACAGCTTCCTACGGCAATGTTTACCTCTGCGCGAAAAGTGAAATCACAGCAGCTGAAGCGCTGCTTTTCATAACTGCCGACTTACATCCTTCCTACGCTGTAAGTTTTCTGTCATCAAATCGCACGTAACTCCTGCCAACGTGTACACAAAAGTCAACCGGATATAAACGAAAGAAGCCGGCAAAAGACAACTGACAATTTTTGTAGCGCTATTATACGTTGCATTACAGCCTTGCAACTCAAAGGTCGTTTACATAATTGCTAATTAGACTCCAGTTCTTTTTTAAGCGATCATGTTCCTTCGACCTTCCTCATTTTAATGATTTTATCGTAAGCTCTCCGTCGTCATTGATCAAATATTCGCAACTCCTCGTATCGGCCAACCACATCGTAAATCGTAATCGTAATCGTAATCTCGAGATTTCTACAGTGCCCAACGAAAGCCAAGTCACGGGAACCACCTTATTCGCAGGCGCTCAGTCAAAACAAAATCGCTAGGCAAAAGGGTTCGGTTGCAGGTCAAGATCCAGGAGTCAGGCTCCGTGCTAGCCAGATATGCAAAATTAATTGTAATCTCTGAAGTAGTAGTACAAATCGCACGTCTATGTTTCGTACTGTTCATTGTTTTCGGGCTTCAAATCACAATTGCCGGTCTGGCATTATCATGTTCTTTACCTTATTGCATTCTTATGACCGCCCGAATCATGTAGGCCCTAATGAATATTAAGCAGGCAGCACTTGAGATTATTGTAACATGCAAGCGGTATATTCCTGCACAACAAAGCAGGACCGATATGAAACAATTTGAGTCTATTTAGACTGCTACTTATACTTAGGCCTGGAACGTATGTCAAGGCCTTTGCAATTCTGTAAACATACAATCTAGAGACCTAATTATTATTACGCAGTGAAATTGACAGATTATATATTACATCGGAAAAGGCGACTAAAAGGTGTCTAAGCACAACCTAATATTTCTAAAGTGTAAAAGTAATGTACATGTTTTCTAGAGCGACCGCAGGGCCTCGACCCTGCTCATTTTTTGACGAATTTATCGGGTTAGATCCTCCAGGTAACCTGTGTAATCAATGCAAGGTAATCACGTGAACATCTTCAAAGAAACTAGGTCTCTCACGTGATCTAACAGCAGCATGGGTGGCGTTACGTCGCACTTTGACACTCGGCCTTTAGCGAAAAGGGCCTACAGGATCACGAGACTCGTTTTAGGCCGCAGAGGCCTGTTGACAGAGTACGTGTTTCGAGTAAAATACAATACAGTAAATAAAATAGAGCATAGTAGTAGTAGTTCCTCAGTTGAACGACAGCTTATGGCATCAAAGGCCGTTGCCGTCACCCTCCTCCTTTATCCCGGCTTGGGACTGGCACTACCCCCAAGCAAGGCAGTGGCGGAGTTATAGAGCATAATCAGTAAAATGTGACATAACATAATAAATACAGTCGACAAGAAAGAATGAGGTGTTTTGTACGGCTCCTTTAATGGACCTTGCAAAGGCGCTAACGTTCGATGATTTCTATTATAAACAAACTAAGAAACATTCGTAAAACAAATAGAAAATAAACTGTAGGATAGAGTAATAATATTAGTTTAAACTATCGTCTAGTTCGTTTTGCTGTCTCAGACATCTGCCGCCCTTAGGCCGCTGCCTAACCTCCCATTGCATATGAATAAGCTGTGAATAAGCTGGTTCCCGCGACTTAGCTTTAGTTGGGCGCTGTAGAAATCTTGTGATTACGATTACTATTACGATTAGGGACGGCATTGCATACACACATCTGCAATTTATTATTTATTGATGTCGTGTGCATTATTATGACGGCGCTATAGAAGTTATTCAATTAGATTAGATTGGAATGCACTGGAATAGATTAGAATAGATTAGATTGGATTAGATTAGATTACTCAGATCAGATCATACGAGATCATGCCTATGCCTGGTGCGCCATCGTTTGATGCCTTGTGCATTAGACACCGGCGCATTAGAAGTTACTAATTATTATGCACAAGCCGTGTTAAGCATAATTATTCATATAGCTCCAGAACCTAATGACCTGCACACGCATTCGCAGGTAATCGTTTCTGTTGTATTTCTGTTGTACACAACAATAATTATCTCGACGTCTGCGGTTTCTGGCCCTAGTTGTCTGCCAGAGAGACCTGACGAGATAATAAATAATTAATTAACATACAAAGGGGGAGGGGTGAAACGTCACCAAATGTATGCAGTACGCAGCTCAGTATCAGGGTCCTTTGACGAACTTTCACAAGTGCGAACGCACTGGTTGTCGTTCGAGTAAATAACGCATAGGTCTTATCTGAACAGTTTGAGGTGCAACTGTGGTACCACGCACTTGTGAACCGGCTTCAATTTTGTTGCAGTGATCGTAATCGTAATCGTAATCCCGAGATTTCTACAGCGCCCAACGAAAGCCACGTCGGGCGACCAGCTTATTCACAAGCGCTCGGTCAAACAAAATCGTTAGGCAAAAGGGTTCGGTTCTAGGTCTAGATCGAAAACGTCAGGCAGAGAGACAGCATGGCAGCTACGGTGGGTGATGTTTGGGATTGGGGCAGAAAGATGGATAAGAGGAAGAAGGGTCATATAATCCAGTGTAATATAATATCCAGGAATGCTGGGCCTTGTAGACGTAACAGGCTTCAGTATAAAGTTTCGGCTGTAAACTTTTGAATATAACCAATGTCGCTATATGAATGGGTCAGGGATATAGTGCCAAATAGAGCAACGTCGTTCTAATTCAGTAGTCAAGGATGGTTACTATAGCAATAATAGCAACTGATGATGATGAAAATGAAGAAGAAGACGATGATGATGATGATTAATATGATTACGGCGGTCACCACTCATCTTAACCTCCACCACTCAGCTTAACCTTCACCAGCTGCGGCCCGTCTGCTCTGCCTGTGTCTCTGCCTGTGTCTCTGCCTGTGTCTCTGCCTATCTGTCTCTGCCTATCTGTCTCTGTCTATCTGTCTCTGCCTATCTGTCTGCCTGTCTGTCTCTACATGCCTTGTCTGTCAAATGCAAAAGTTTTTCACCAGCATATGTAAGTACGCCTTAAGCATGTACAAACTACAAGAAGTCGAAAGTCCACCGACATTGGCATCTCTCCTACGAATGAGCCTCTACCACAACCCAACCACCCACCACCACCTCTGCTACCACCACCACCACCACCGCCACCATCATCACCACAACCACCACGATCACTCATGGGCTCTTCTCTCTGACAGGCTCGGATGTTTACACTTTGGGGCTTAGCCAGTATCTAGGGTAGTTCGCTTGGCTCAAGCGCCGTTCGAGGTGACTCTATAAAGCCAAGGGTAGTCCGAGGGTGGCCAGTAGACCTCAGTTCTTCGGCTGAGGTCGTGTGTTTTCGGTAGTGTTCGCTCTACTTCGGTCCGACGAAAGAAGCGGCTCTGATAGCCTTACAGCGGGTCAGTATTGGTAGCTTGTAGTTCGTTTAGTCCAGGTAATCGATTTTGGAATCATTTCTTCAGTCGGCTGTTTGGGGCACGGTAGCATATTGCATAGAGCGCTCGGCTTGTAACGAGGAGAGTACGGGTTCGAACCTCCTCCGCGAAGGTTACTGGGTAGGGACCTTGAGCAAGTCCTTCACTCACAATTGCTCGGCGCCATCGATTGATGCTAAGTCATTAGATAGTGGCGCCTAATAAACGGAGAAAAAATTTCCGTGTCTTCTCTATTTCCGTCTTGGTTTTCGACGCGATTAGGAATATTCGAAAGGCGACTTGCTTATTGTGTCTGATCCATCCATGTCTACGATTCCTCGCTCAGTCGATGGACATAGGGCGTGTTAACAGATGTATTACTTACCTATTTTACTTACTTACTTACTTGCTTACTTACTTACTTACTTAATTGCTTACTTACTTACTTACTTACGGACTAATCCTGGCATTTGGTGAGGGCGTCTATTTTGCATCCATCGAATCACGCCCTGAACATTACCACAGTGGCGCTATAGAAGTTCTAAGATTAGATTAGATTGATTTCACAGGCTGGCAGCTCATGCTACTTCGGTTGAAATGCCGATGGCAGTTAACCCACGGGTCACGGGTTCAAATTCCTGCCACGATAGAAAGATATTCTGGGATTTATGGTTTGCTACAGCCAATCTGTTATTAAATGAATACATCGGCTGCAAAATGTCGGTAGTAGTAGTAGTTCCACAGTTTAACGACAGCTTATGACATCAAAGGCCGTTGCCGTCGCCCTCCTCCTTTATCCAGGCTTGGGACTGGCACTACCCCCAAACAAGGCAGTGGCGAAGTTACAAAATGTCGGTGGGAAGATCAGAGGGTTAGGGAGACGACTGGCCACCCGCTCTCTTTTGTAGAGGCTGAAAATGAAGTCGCTAACGCTTCACATCCGTGGCAGCCTCTTGGAGTTAGAATAGGGTACTGCTATTCCCTGACCTGGGTTGGATAAAGCGTACGTCAAGGCGCCTCTGCGTGAGGATGCCGGTTCGCATACCGACAATAGCTATATTTCAGAGATTTTAATCTCGGGCTAGCACTATCTGTACACAGGGGCCTTAAATTGTAAATTGTACACGTTTTTATATAGCGACCGTATGGCCTCGACCTATCGGGTGAGATCCTTCACCACCGCTACACGCCACTTAAGGTCCCCTTGCACGGACCGTACTAGCCCGAGATTCATGTCTGAAATAAGCCACGACCGGGACGCGAACCGGGGATCCTCACGCACAGAGGCTTCCTTGGCGTAAGCGCTTACCGATGTAGCTAACTAGGCTAACCTTAACTGGTGTGGCGCCCATTTGAAACAGGTAGCAGTGGTGAAGGATCTCGTCCGATAAATTCATTGAAAAATGAGCAGGGTCGAGGCCATACGGTCTCTATAGAAAACGTTAGCATTTACATTTACGTTTCACAAATATTAGGTTGTGCTTAGACACCTTTAAATCGCATATCGGTACACGAAGGCCTTAAAATGGCGTCTACAGATGGAATGTGGGATCACTGACACTGTGTTCTGCATGATGTTTAGAAACCACCGCCCACCGTATGGGCGAGTGGATGGATGGTTGTGCTGCTGTTAGTCTGGCTATTAACATCAGCCAGCGCCGCTAGCAGCCTCAGCACCAGCAGTGGGCTGTGCCTCACTGAACCAACGGTCCAGGGAGACGACAGCATCTTGTCAACATCTCAAGGATACCATGTCACCGTCGTTGGTCTGCTCCAGGCCAGCTGATCCTACAGCAGAGAACAAGCTCGCCTGTATGTTCAGCTCTTGGTTTTTATAATTATTATTCTACGCATTAGTTAGGCCAAGGGCGTCGGCACATGGGGGGCAGGGGCGTGTTACCCCAGTCGAAAATCTGGGCCAAGGGTGCTTTATGGCCTTCCACGCTTGGCCCAAAGTAATAAGATGTTGGTGTGCTAAAGTTCGAGTGGCATTTGTCTAAACTCAAGCGTGAGAAGTGATAATAAAAGATAACTGTTGGTTGTTGTCAATGTTTTGGATCAATACACGAAGAATTAAGTAAATAATCGATACATACATACATACATACATACATACATACATACATACATACATACATACATACATACATACACACCTACATACATACTACATATAATACTTACATATATGCATATACATACATACATACATACATACATACGTACATAGGTACATACATACATACACACATACATACATACATATAATACTTACATATATGCATATACATACATACATACATACATACGTACATACATACATACATACATACGTACATAGGCGATTCCAGGATTGCTTGCGTTGGGGGGCAAGAGCATTTCCAGAGGGGTGCCGCGTTCTGGCAGTCGACTTTGCACGGTCTGATCTAGGGGCCCCGGCATATAATCAATAGGGGCTCGAAGGGAGGGGGCGAACCGCCCCTCCATGCCTGTTGCTAAATCAGCCACTGGGTACATACATAGGTGTAACGTAGATATATATATATATATATATATATATATATATATATATATATATATATATATATATATATATATATATATATGCATAAATACTTAATTTTGCTTTGAAGACTTGACGAGCTACGAGTTCGTGTGAACCGAAATCTCCATCCAGGTGTTCACGTAATCGGAATAAACTCGAAACGTTGGCCGTCGAAAATCATGGCCGACGAATTCAGACCCATCGTTAACTACACCATCTACCAGTCCACGCAGAAGACAGATCTTTGGAGCAAGATGGGAGGAATGAAGGACGACATCTTTGTTTATGATAGGTATCGAAGTTTTGCATGGGTGAAAAACAGTTTCAGCTTTAGTCTTAAACTGTTTTTCAACACCCAAAAATGCTTTGTCGAAGTATTCATATTAGTAATATTCATGATATTCATATTTTCCATTCATGCAAGGATTCATATGAAGTTTAATATTCTCATGCACATATTCATATTTGTACCCACAGCCATAATGTTATACTGTAGATGTCATTAAACACTGGATACTACACGTTAATTCCCCGCCTTCCTATTTCTCTCAGTTCAAACGGTGTAAAACCCATTGTAAACAGGGCCGTTTTAAGGTCGTCGTAGGCCCTAGGCACTCTCGCATTCGTAGGCCCAACTGCCAACTCTGCATTAGAGCTAAACTCGTTCACACTATTTCTTGACGTCTATCTTCCCTTGCACTACTTTCAATTGAAAACGACTTAATGCGGGAAATGTCATTTGAGGACATTATATGTGATTTTGCTAACGCAAAGAGCCGCAAAGTTAACATAATGTAGCACAGCTTAACTTACAATACAAACTTTAAGGTTATTTGTATTTCCTTTTTCTAATTTCGGGTCAATCAATAAATTTATTTTTTTCAATGTGTCATTTTTGACTTTAGTATAAAGCTCGTAGGCCCTAGGCACAGTCCCTACTGTGCCTAATGGATGGGACGGCCCTGACTGTAAAAGCTCTTATGTCTCCTTTTGTCTCTGATCTTCTGGGAGCCTGATCTTGCTCTTCATCCTGGACAACCTCTCTGACGCAGCGCTCGTGAATAAACTGGTTCCCTGCCTTAGTTTTCAACTAGCGCTTTAGTAATTTTCGAGTTTACGATTTCGATTACAATGCTTTCTTCGTGTTCTATGATTACGATGCCGATGCCTTCAGGTGTGGCTTGCTGGCTTATTACATCCCGTTTCCACAGAGCTACATCCCACAGCGTCTTGTGGAAGCTGCTGTGATTGCGGCCCATCTGGACAGTCCATGACACTGCTCAGTGTTCCTAACCCCTTCTGCTTCAGTAGCCAGTATCAACTGCACGGTAAGTGTGGATCGATGGATTTTCAAAAGTAATTTAATTTTGAAACCAAAGTTTTGATTGGGCTGAACATTTGTACGCAGTGAACAAATTAGGAAGTTATAACAATTCATGCGTTTTTGATCACGAAAACTCCGTTTCCAGTGCAGGAAGAAGCTTCAGTTCTCAAATACTGGACAGTTTGTGCTGGGCACGGAAGCCGTTTGGAAAGAGCTCTCGCCTTGTCACGCGGAGAGTATGGATTCGAGCCTCCTCTGAGACCTTCACTCACAACTGCTTCACGCCTCAGATTCAGATTTACTGACCTTGCACGCATAATAAATGCAATATGACGAAGAAGACGACGACGACGACGAAGATGATGATAATGATAATGACAATAGCAATAATAATAACAGCAGTAACAACAACAACAACAACCAAAACAACAAATCATATATACCTCGGGGAAAAATTAATAATGTTAATAGTTTGTGGTAGTTGCTTTCATGGTCCATAGCTAACACGGAGCAACAAGTGCTTTTCGACAGTGCCTAACTAGCGCGCAGATGCACTGCGTGTTGAGAGTATTGTAATAACGAGTCAAAAGAAGCTGCTATGATACGCATGACGAACTTCAAATTTCTGGTCTGCTGCACCGTTGCTGTTGATGTTCTAGAATGACGAGAACAGAGGATCCATACCGCTGCCTGCAGGTAGCCTACCAGTCACTTCAGGTCCAACGTACCAGCGGCAGGACCCTGTCGCCCCACTGGCCAACGAAAGGCCTGGAATCAGACCAGCTGCAGGTCATCCATCCAACCTTCAGACCGTTACACTTCGCAGCCCGCAGTGAGCCAAAATCTCGAGGGAGATTTGCACGAATAACACGACACACCACCAAAGGTCCCTAAGTCGCCTGCAGGCCAGGTGCTGCTATCTGCTGGCTGCCTCAAGGACTGCGTTACCTAGAACAGGGGAAAATCACAACAGCCGTGACAACAACGCTGCTGACAGCTCCCACGCTCACGGTTCCCACGTCTCCCGATGCCGGTGTCTTTCGGTGAACGAGACCCGCTCAGAGAGTTGCCTGTGTCGTTCTCCGCGCGGCAGCAGCCTTAGAACAGACAACAGCGGAAGAAAATCCTGATTCTGTAAGTTCAATCGCGCCGTGACCAATGAGAACTGCAAGTGCGATGAGTCCGTACCCGAATTAGGTCGGGATTGTTCCTGTACGTTCCAGAAGGACCTTCCGGCTCAGTACTGCGCCTGACAAGAGTCCCCGGCACCCTACGGCCGGTTCAGACAAGCGGAAGCGTCAAACATGTGCGCTGGCCACGTGCAGCCGTTGCTATGACGACAGCCGCGAACCTGAAGCTGATCCCAGGCTGTTGAGGCGCAAGGTAGCGAGTCGACCTGAAAGTGAGTGCAGAGCGGCGCCACTCCCGAGAGAAGGACGTGATCGTGAGGAGAGCGTGGTGGGCAGACGGCGGCCGTGTGAGACTGACGCGGTGAGAACAGCGCCGAGTGATCGTGAGAGAACGGATTGGCGGCAACATGAAAGGGGGCGAAGTGATTGATCAGCGGATGACAATGCAAGGCCGGCGAGATCAAAGGGTGAGAGTGACCCAATGGGAAGACGGCGCGTTGAGGCGAGCAGAGTTGAGAAATCGGAGGATGATCCTGATCCATTGGAATGGTCAACGCCTGTCAGTGACAGAACGGAGAAAATGCCAGCTGAAATGATGGCAGGTGACAGGTGGGAGGGTGAGCGTGACAGGGTCCACGAATAACAAACTGCATAGGACGGGAATGACAGGCGATGGAAATGTGACTGAAATCCTGACAGTCTTCGTGCGACAGAGGAAATCTGGTTAACTGAGATTGCAGTGGGTGAGATATGTCAACATGAGTTGGAGGAAACTGACAACAGGAAGGATGAAAGTGAAGCAACTGACAACCATCCACTTGAGTTGGAGCAAACTGACAGCATGAAGGATGAAAGTGAAGCAACTGACAGCCATCCACTTGAGTTGGAGCAAACTGACAACAGGACGGATGAAAGTGAAGTAACTGACAGCCATCCACTTCAGTTGGAGCAAACTGACAACAGGAGGGATGAAAGTGAAGCAACTGACAGCCATCCACTTGAGTTGGAGCAAACTGACAACAGGAGGGATGAAAGTGAAGTAACTGACTACCATCCAGTTGAGTTGGAGCAAACTGACAACAGGAAGGATGAAAGAGAAGCAACTGACAGCCATCCACTTGAGTTGGAGCAAACTGACAACAGGAGGGATGAAAGTGAAGTAACTGACTACCATCCAGTTGAGTTGGAGCAAACTGACAACAGGAAGGATGAAAGAGAAGCAACTGACAGCCATCCACTTGAGTTGGAGCAAACTGACAACAGGAGGGATGAAAGTGAAGTAACTGACAACCATCGAGTTGAGTTGAAGCAAACTGACAGCAAGAAGGATGAAAGTGAAGCAACTGACAGCCATCCAGTTGAGTTGGAGCAAACTGACAACAGGATGGATGAAAGTGAAGCAACTGACAGCCATCCACTTGAGTTGGAGCAAACTGACAACAGGATGGATGAAAGTGAAGCAACTGACAACCATCGAGTTGAGTTGGAGCAAACTGACAGCAAGAAGGATGAAAGTGAAGCAAGTGACAGCCATCCACTTGAGTTGGAGCAAACTGACAACAGGAGGGATGAAAGTGAAGTAACTGACAACCATCGAGTTGAGTTGAAGCAAACTGACAGCAAGAAAGATGAAAGTGAAGCAACTGACAGCCATCCAGTTGAGTTGGAGCAAACTGACAACAGGATGGATGAAAGTGAAGCAACTGACAGCCATCCACTTGAGTTGGAGCAAACTGACAACAGGATGGATGAAAGTGAAGCAACTGACAGCCATCCAGTTGAGTTGGAGCAAACTGACAGCAAGAAGGATGAAAGTGAAGCAACTGACAGCCATCCACTTGAGTTGGAGCAAACTGACAACAGGAAGGATGAAAGTGAAGCAACTGACAACCATCCACTTGAGTTGGAGCAAACTGACAACAGGATGGATGAAAGTGAAGCAACTGACAGCCATCGAGTTGAGTTGGAGCAAACTGACAGCAAGAAGGATGAAAGTGAAGCAACTGACAGCCGTCGAGTTGAGTTGGAGCAAACTGACAGCAAGAAGGATGAAAGTGAAGCAACTGACAGCCATCGAGTTGAGTTGGAGCAAACTGACAACAGGAAGGATGAAAGTGAAGCAACTGACAGCCATCGAGTTGAGTTGGAGCAAACTGACAGCAAGAAGGATGAAAGTGAAGCAACTGACAGCCATCCACTTGAGTTGGAGCAAACTGACAACAGGAAGGATGAAAGTGAAGCAACTGACAACCGTCCAGTTGAATTGGAGCAAATTGACAACAGGAAGGATGAAAAGGAAGCATATGACAGCTATCCACTTGAGTTGGAGGAAGCTCACAGCAGGAGGGATGAAAGTGAAGCAACTGACAAATGTTGAAATGAGCTGGCTTGGCAGAAACTGCGTGAGAGTGTTTTGTGTCCTGAACAGTGTGTAAGTGATCTGATGCTTCATCAGAACACCCAGGAAATTAAAAGTCTGTTACCTCAGCATGCTAATTGTAAGCCGGAACACCCAAAATGGTCCAATCAGCGTCACAGTCCTGTAAATTTTCCAAAAATATCAAGTTAAATTAACATTTCATTGCATATGATAATTTATGGTGCAGTAAGAATCGCTGTTAAGGGTATTATTATACACATTTTACCGCCAAACTCTACATTATAATAAGTTTACAACTAGTTCCTGTTGTAAGCTACTTTTATTTGTAAACCAATTGGATTAATATGCAAAAATTGTGCGATCATTTCATATTTTTCCCTAACTACTGTCAAACATTCTCAAATTTCTTACAGTCTATTGAAAGCTAAAAACTGAACTCGTTTCGAAATTTTCCAGTAGGCCTACTTTGAAAAGTTGTCATTCTGTTTACGGTCTGTGTTCCGGCTTACGATCGAGTGTGCACTTCATACAACGCGGTTTCAATGCATCGTCTGATGCCACACGATTTCGTGTGAAAGGTTTAGGCTAAATCCGAGAGGCTGCCTGAATCTAGATTCCATTATTATAATCTGTTGTGGCTCATAACCGATACTGAACTGCGTTGTACACGAAGTTACGTTCGCGTAAATGCTATCGTTTTGACTGCTTGAATATGTTTTCTAGCGATTTGTACTTTTTAACTGCTTTATCGTCGTTTGCCAGTCAAAAATATGACATTCAAGAATTGCTAGCGGTCTTGTTTTTTCTACTATTACATGACAATAAACATTAAAATCAATTAAAATACCTGAACTATCAGAAAGTACAAAGTCCTATTCCTTACCTATAATACACTTCAATCCTCCTAACCCTCCTATTTTCGCCAGTTATTTACAATCCAACCACTCTGTTCAACCCGATTCTCTTCTGCCCTAACACTTCTCTGCCCTCCCGTCACCTCATCCTTAACATTTGGAAATTGCTCCATAGCCATAGCTGCTCCACCCCTCTGGAATAAACTCCTGCCAGAATTAGGCCTACGACAATTATCTGATCAATCACCATCACTTCACCTCTTGCAATTTCTGCACTGGTCTTTCACTCAAAACTGAAAACATTTCTTTTCCAAAAATCTTATCCTGAGTCTTCCTCTTCTCCTTATCTCTCTTCTCGCTTCAGTTTCAAACACCATCCACTGTAGCCGTCAGACTGTCTGCCTGCCTGACTACTAGATCCTGAACTGGAACCGAGCCCTTTTGCCTATCGATTTTGTTTTGACTGAGCGCCTGTGAATAAGCTGGTTCCCGCAACTTAGCTTTCGTAGAGCGCTGTAGAAATCTCGAGATTACGATTACGACTACCGTAGCCGTCCGACTGTCTGCCTGCATGAATCCTGGATCCTGAACTATAACCAAACACTTTCTGCCTATCAGTTATGTTTTCACTGCGCCCCTGTGAATGAGGGGTTCCCGCGACTTAATTTTCGCTGGGCGCTATAGAAATTTCAAGTTTACGATTTCAGTTACACGTTAGTGCGACCTTGTTTCAGACCTGTAGTGAGTTTCCAGTGTTTAACTGCATCTTCACATAGCCCTGCTTCAAGTGCACTTCAGAACTTGTAAGGACGGCATTAATAAATTTTAGTTGTATTGTATTGTATTTTGTGGCTACTAGGGCCATTGACGTCAACCTTACCTTACCCTTTTTCTGTACAAAGAACGGGGTGAACTTGCACTGAGCTTTTAGTTTCAAATGTTTAGCTACATCTTATGGCATCAAAGGCCGTTGACGTCGGTAGCAGAAAGTTATTGTAGCAGTTTTACTGTTAGGCGAACTACGAGCTCGCAAACTAATGAAGTTTTTTTAATCCTCAGTTTAACGACATCTCGTGGCATCAAAGGCCGTTGACGTCATATCATAAATCAACAATTTCACAAACAAACAATCTACACATTAAGCTATTCAGTTAGTTAACACATTTGCTCTTTAAACTACACAAATAGCTAACATAAGTGGACTGCAATTTCAATTACTAACTTGGTGTATGTGAAGGAATTTTATGCAGTATACAAACATAACATAACATAAATCGTAGCTTCCATACTACTCCGTAGCTCCATACTGATATTCAGTGAACAGATATATTGTATCAGTAGAACGTGAACAGAACGTAACATATTCAATTATGTATGGCTTATGTATCAACGTATATTTACAACAATTTAACATGATTAGACGGTGTCACGCCCCCTAAGTGATCCAATCCCTCCAATACAATTTCGCCCACCTCTCCAAACAAACGTGTGACTCCGCCTCTGTACAACGAATTATAGTATGCAAGTTATACATGTACCAAAAATATAACTTTTCCAATATTATTTTAGACCACAGAAAGAAATAAGCCCTCTTTCATTAAACATACTATGTCCTGTTTGGTAACACTATATATTTATACATGCAATCAATATTAAATTTTTCATTCCTGTGGCATTTCCATTATTGATATCAACAGAGTGACATCCCACATAAGCTTACTGTGTTTTACAACCATATATCATCACGAGGTGTATACGTTACAACAAGTGAAAGAACAACAAAAGCAGTAAGCTCACATTCGTTAAACATACTGTTTGCAAATTGGTAACATTATATACAATATTTACACAATGTAGTCGACATTATGTCAATCCGATAATTTCCATTAATGATAATAACAGCTTACCATCCTACATAGGTTTACTGAGTCTTTCAAAGATTTATCATCTAAATGGCGTAGATTATACTAATAGTTTTTTAAAATTTCTATAAGAGGAGACCTTTATTTATGCGTTCTATCAGGTAATACACCTCACTCCGCAAACCAGCATCACACAAAAGTTTCCTCAAAGTAACACCCAATCCTTTGGCAATACATTTTCTGTGCAATTTGTTCTGTGCAACAATATAATAGCATATGTGGAATTGTTTCCTGAACGTTGCACATATCGTACTGTCCTCTGGGATGAAGTTTAAGACTGAACAATCTGTTGTTTAAATTCACATGACCCAATCTTAAGACTGAACAATCTGTTGTTTAAATTCACATTTACATTTTAGATGATAAATCTTAATCGAGTTAAGTGAACTTCTTTTTTCCGATTATAGTCTAAATACTTAATATCCGTACTTACAGTAGGAATTAGAGCCTTATAGAATCGACCTCTCAGGTCATTAATGTATTCAATTTGCCGTTTGTCAATAATTATATATGCGTTTATCAATAGAGAAACTTCAGAGAGTTCGATATAGTTAGTCGAATTCATATGGTGTAGGCTGAGTGATTCTTTAGCTAATTTATCAGCTATTTCATTACCAATTATATTGACGTGACTAGGTATCCAGACTAACTCAACCGTACTCAATGCAATGCTATTGTATAGGCTAATGGTTTCACCGAGCAATGTGGGCCTAGATTTAGACTGATATTCCTTGAAAAGATGTTAGTACGCTTAGCGAGTCAGAAAATATGACAAAATGGCGAGGAATTTCATTTTCAGTTTGAGCTATCCATTCGATAGCTTCCCTTATCGCTGTCAATTTGGCAGAGTACACACTTGAATAGTCACATATTCGAAATTTCCGATATACATCTTGACTAGTTATAGGAAAGGCCGAGGCAACTATACATTGCCAGCTTTTGAACCATCTGTATATATACTAGTGTGATGTTGGTATTTTTGCATACACTCAAGGACCAATTGTTTAATGTATTTTGGATGGTCTATATTTTTATTTAGCGACTTTTGAAGTTTAGTGTCAACCTTAATGGACTTGTTCAGCCAAGGCGGAGTTAAGGAAAAAGATGGACCTATGAAAGGTGTAGTTATGATGGCAGGAATTCAGAGGTACGCGTATAGATGGATGTGAACTTGTTATGTCTTTTACAACATTCATTCGTTTAATGTCACTGAAGCGATCTGCTAATGAAGTTTGAATGCAGTTAATGCATACATAGCTCTTGTGGAAAGTATTTTAAAGGTGTCCAAACGGAGCATTGCATTATCCAGTGTTCAGCGACGTCCTGTGGCTGGTAGGGCCGTAGGCATCGACCTTACATTACCCTTAACTGTAATAATGATTGTAACAGCCGCTGGAACGCAGCTGATAGATTTATATAGCGTCCGTAAAAATTATTTGTATTATTAAGTGTTTAATAACACCTTATGGCTGACATGGCCGTTCCGGTCGACTCAACCGGCGATCGATTTTAAAAAAGGTAGTAGTAGTAGTTCCTCAGTTTAGCGACAGCTTATAGCATCAAAGGCCGTTGACGTCGTCCTCCTCCTTTATCCAGTCTTGGGACTGGCAATACCCCCAAACAAGGCAGTGGCGGAGTTTTAAAAAATGTATACCGCATCTGATAAATATATAACGTCCTTTAGATATGTTTTAAAGGTGTTTAAAAGAAAGCATAATTATTGTGCCTAGCGTTTAAAAGAGTTCTTGTTGTGGCCATGGCCATTGACGACAACCATAACTGATCTTTTCTCGTGTTCCTCTTTAATTCGCGAATTCATAATACGTTCCATCGTGTACAAAATGTTAGGAAAATATTATTCTGCTGAAGTTATTTTATACAGCGAGAATGTAATGGCCAATGCAAATGAATTTTAATTCGAACTGTATATCTTGTTAACTGACTTAAACATAATCTCTGATATAGCGCCAGTGTTTCTGATCACTTTGTTTTTCATCATCATCATCATCATCATCATCATCATCATCATCATCATCATCATCATCATCATCATCATCATCATCATCATCAACAACAACAACATCGTCATCATCTTCTTCTTCATCATCATCATCATCATCATCTTCATTACCATTATCATCACCATCATGGACAACGTCGTTGTCATCATCATCATCATTATCATCTTCATCTTCTTCTTCTTCTTCTTCTTCATCTTCATTACCATTATCATCACCATCATGGACAACGTCGTTGTCATCATCATCATCATCATCATTATCATCGTCGTCGTCGTCATCATCAGCATCATCTTCTTCTTCATTATCATCATCATCACCACCATCATGGACATCGTCGTTGTTATATATTCACCAACATCATCATATTCAACAACAACGTACTCATCACATTAGCAGCATCAGCAGCAGTAGAAGATGGTATTCCATTGCAGATAGATCGATGCCAGATCGATCACGGTTACTGCTAAGATCGGCATACAATGAAAGGACGTCGATCGATGCCAGGGCCGAGGCGGGCGGGCGAGGGGGAGGACGGCAGGGTTCGGGAGGCTGTCCGGCCTTGACGGCCAATCAATACTTGGATTCCTGACCATGGCCATCGGACGCTCCAAGGGTAATCGCATCATGTAGGGTAAGATTGGGTCTCCTCTCTCTCTGTCTGTCTCTGTCTCTGTCTTTCTCTCTCTCTGACATTCTCCCTTTCTCTCTCTCTCTCTCTCTCTGTCTCTCTCTCTGACATTCTCCCTTTCTCTCTCTCTCTCTCCCTCTTTGCTTCTCTGTCTCTGTCTGTCTGTGTCTGTCTTTCTCTCTCTCTGTCTCGTTATCTGTCTCTGTCAGTCTCTTTCTCTGTACGTCTGTCTGTCTATCCGTCTGTCTGTTTTTCTTTCTCTCTTTTTCTCCGTCTGTCTCTTTCTACTATAGTAGTCGATGGTACAAGCCCAATGAGAGCCAATAAACCGCATCAAACAGTGTAATATCCGGTCTGAGGTGATAGGTTCAACCACTAAAACATTGAGACTCCTTGTAGTGGAGGCAAATCAATAGCGTCAAGCAAGGAATGCAGGAGCTACTAGTTGGCTTAATATCGTTAATATGAACGCCTGTTTAAATGCTAAGGAGCTGCTAGTAAGGCTAATGGCATTAGAATGAGCCCCTTTTAAAATGCTAATTGCACTACTTATTTAAGCCAATGCCTGCTGCTGATGAGAAATTTGTAGGGCGCCAAAGAAGGAATTCACACCAGAAGCGCGGAGAGAAGGGAGAAATATGAGTCTGCAATTTCTAAATGACAACCGAGGAGAAGAAAAACGGTCTTGTAAAAGCTGGAGGTAGGATGCTAATGTACAAGATCATAAAAGCATCAGTCAATCAATCAGGCAGCCAATAAATAAATAAATAAATAAATCAATCAATCAAATCTTTTATTGGGACATTTTAACAGCAAATTACATACACTGAAAGTCGAAACTACATTACTAGGCTTATATGTAAAGATACACATAAGATTAAGATCCATCCATCCATCCGTCCGTCCGTCCGTCCGTCCGTCCAAACCCACCGACCCACCCAAACCCTAACCTAACCCACCCACCCACATCCCATCCCACCCACCCATCCATCCATTCATCCATCCATAACATTACAAGGACTACAAATAAAACAAATTTTGATTCGTCCTAGGTAATTCTGAACGCAGCCTTATTCCATCGGGTGCAATCGTCCCTATCGTCAACCGGCGATAGTAGACAGACACCTGCCAAAACTGGACCAAGCGTGCGGAATCCGGTTCCAGGTCTCGTATGTTCGCAGAGCGACGCTGCCTCGCCATCGTAGCAGCGGAAGGAAGGAAGGACCGACGGACGAATGAACGTCAACTAAGGTGGTCGCAGGGGAGGGAAGCCTTAGGATCGGACGGCCGGCCGGCTGGTCAGCAGGACGGCCGGTGTAGTACCAGATCGCTTCCCGGGGCGAAAACAGTTCCGAAACGATTGTGATTGGATCACTTGATCAGGACGCGGAAATATGTTTCTGTAGAATCGTAATCGTATACTCGAGATTTCTACAGCGCCCAGCGAAAGCTAAATCGCTGGAACCAGCTTATTTACTGGCCCTCAGTCAAAACAAAATCGATAGGCAAAAGGGTTCGGTTCCAGGTCAAGATCCACGAATCAGGCAGGCAGGCAGGCAGGCAGGCGGGGGGCAGGCGGGCGGGCGGGCGGGCAGGCAGGCAGATGGCTACGGCGGGTGGTGTATGGAATCGGATCTGCAGGATGGTATCAAGGGGAAGAAGAGGAATCAAGATAAGATCTGTGGAAGAGGAGTGTTTTCAGTTTTCAATGGAAGACCTGGGTAGAGATTGCAAGGGGTGAAGTGATGGTGAGTTTGTACGATGGATAGAACTGTTCTGGCGATACCGGTTGCTGTCGCTTCGTACGACCCATCCATCCATCCGTCCGTCCGTCCGTCCGTCCGTCCATCCATCCATTCATCCATTCATCCATCCATCCATCCATCCATTCATTCCTAATTACAACAGCAGAATTGCAGACGGCTTGGACTTCCGTGCTTCTACTTAATTAAATTATTTAATATAATACCGGCACTAATTCCCGGCAAATTATGCTGTCCATACAACAGGATGCTTCAAAATTCACCTCAATATGTTGCGGCAGATATGTTCGCAGTCGGAACCTTTTTCGCCAGGCGGTACCGATCAGGCACCACACCGTCCATGCGGCGCCATGCCGATGAACACTCGCGCGGCAGCCACTGCGAGCGGCGTTGCTCATCGACCGGTAAAGTCCGGCATAGATTATAACAGAACGATCGAAGGCGTCGTCTGCTTCTTCCCGCTTAGTACCCAGCGCACTTCTGCGATCGGATTCGTGACGTCATTTCCGGTCCGTTCCTTCGCAGGCGCGCGTTTTTGCCGCGGGTGGGCGTGCCTCAGCGGGCAGCGGGCAGCGGTCGACTGGGAGGGCTCCGTGTCGAGCCAAGGCCAGACGGGGGCTAGGCCGAGTCGAGACTCGTAGCCGGGTGATTGGACGCGCGCAGTGCAGGCGGCCATCGTGGGTGTCGATTTCAGGAAGAGGAAAACAGACGGTATCCGTCAGAACTCCTCGAACTCGGGCGGGCCGAATTTAAGAGGCTCGAATCGTCGGTTCGTGCAACCGGGAGGATTAACGACTCCGGTAGCCTTTGAACAGCCCTATCGCAATTACCGGGAGTTTTGCGGGCGAAGTGCAGAGGCCGTGTCACTTACAGACACTTGGCAAATGGCGTGGTAACAAGCGGAAACGATTGCCGACAAGGGCCTTGGACTTGATAGCGGGCACCAAGAAATCGAGCGCGCACAATAGCGGATTTCATGAAGAAACCCTCGGGCGAAAACTATCACGAAACACTAGAGTTGGAGGTTAGCAACGAACCGAAACGTCATAATTGTTCAGACAATCAGCTTGGAGTGCAAGGATTCTTCAAGCTTCTGGCGATACTTCGTCGAAATCGAGGTTTGAATGCTTACAAATACGGTGTCTAGTACTTGAGAGTGTATACTATAGGCTTAGGATGCTTCAGAGTAACGGATTGAGAGACTGCGGACCAAGTGCTGTGTAAACCACGGAGAAGTGGATGTAGTAACTTTAAAGTAGTAGTTGCAGATTCTTCAGTGTATACAGATGTTTGGTTCTTCAGAGTAGCGACGACCAATAGGCTTTTTCTTCACATGGTCAGTTGCTGAAGATAAGATAATTTTGTAGGTCAGTTGCTGAAGATAGGCAACTTATGTGTAGTGTCAGATACTGAAGATAAGGTGTCAGCTGGTTTATATAGGCAACTTCTGGGTAGTGTCAGATAAGGTGTCAGTTACAAGTGGCGTCAGATAGGCTACTTTTGATAACTTAGATACGAGAGACAAAGCTCGTCATACCACTACAGATATCTCAGGATCATGGATAACGCACCCATCAAACGTCCGGGCAGCCAGCCCGGATCTCCGGACATGAGCGACCACCACCGTTCGCGCCAGGACAGCGGGCACCTGTCCTGTTCCTTCCAGCAGACGGTCAAGGAGGCCGTGGCGATTGCGGCCGGGAAGAAAGGATCGGGATCGAAGGAGGATAACGGCAAGAAGACGTTCCGATCGAACATGCTCTGCTACTTGTACTGGCTGCTCGTCATCCTTATCCTTGGACTCATCTCCTTCACCGTCTGGCTGTCCATCCAACTGGCTCGGCGCCACAGCGAAGCCATCAGCTCGCAGAGTAAGCGACATCAATCGCCTATTCTTCCCTTTATCTTTATCTTTATTTTAATCTTTATCTTTATCGTTATCTTTATCTTCATCTTTATCTTTATCACCCTTTCTTCTATTCCTGGCCGCAGACCACTGCGTTCGTCGGTTCAGGGCGATCTCGCTGTCTCTCTAGCTCGGACTGCCACCTCTCAGCGCCGCAGCTTTGCTTTTGCTGGCCCTGCTTCTTGGAATGACTTACCTGCTGACCTTCGACGGGAGCTTCTCTCTCTCTCTCTCTCTCTCTCTCTCTCTCTCTCTCTCTCTCTCTCTCTCTCTCTCTCTCTCTCTCTCTCCCTCTCTCTCTCTCTCCAGCCCTCTTCCGCAAGCGCTTGAAGACCGTATTATTCCCCAGTTCTGGGACGATTGGCCGGGAGCGCCTCTGATGAGGCTACGTTGAAGCGGCGCTTTACAAGTTTACGATTACGATTTATCTCACTCTCTGGTTCAATTCCAGACATCGTCCACCAAATCCGTCGTGTAACATAAACTTATGAATCATTTACGAATAGTGTAAACACAGTGAATCAGCAAGATACATAACAAACATGTCCAGATGTGTAAATGAGGAATAGGCTCCAATTCTAAACACCACAAAGTGAGACTAAATACCTACTCTGCAGAATACAGTGAGTGAGTGAGTGAGTGAATGAGTGAGTGAGTGAGAGTAAGTTAGTAAGTAAGTAAATAAGTGAGTTAGTGTGTGAGTGTGTGTGTGAGTGAGTGTGAGCGTGTGAGTGAGTGAGCCAGTGAGTCAGTAAGTAAGTACTGCATTGGTTAACAAGCCACGTGTCCATCGACTGAGCCAGGGTAGACGCCAAGGCCCTGGCCGGATAGACGCACCACGGGTTCAGGTCAGGGCCCTATCCCTGCATTCAGAGTACGCAGACCCTATTCTAAAGGCAGACAGTCCTGACCCTCTTGACCAGCTGGAGGTCACGGAGTTCAACCCTAGCTGTGTGACTCCATGGACCATCTTTAGACAGATAACCGTGACCCTGGCCAGATTATGAATGTCTCAACGGCTCGTCTTCTGGCAACGTCCTTGCGTATACAGTGTGAGGCCAATCACCTTTGATAGGATAACAAAAGGCGCTAAAAATGCTTGCGTACCTACTCCTGATAGCGGTGAGACCATCCGTCCGTCCGTCCATAAATTCCATCCATTCATCGATCCATCGATCCATCCATCCATCCATGCATCCACTCATCCATCCATCCACTCATCCATCCATCCATACATCCATCCGTCCATACATCCACTCATCCATCCACTCATCCATCCATCCATCCACTCGTCCATCCACTCATCCATCCATCCATCCATCCATACATACATCCATCCATCCATCCATACATCCACTCATCCATCCACTCATCCATCCATCCATCCATCCATCCATCCATCCATCCATCCATACATACATCCACTCATATATCCACTCATCCATCCATCCATCCATCCATCCACTCATCCATCCATCCATCCGTCCGTCCATCCATCGCGATGCATTGTTCGGTCTGTTGGCGCACATCCGTTGTTTCCTGTGGAGAAGACAGACAACGGAGAATCCGAGGCTTCTTATCTCACGAGAACGGAAACGACGCCGCCTGGCTAATATTAGCCATTTAGCCACTTCCGCTGGCTTCATCGTCGACCAAACGAGGCTATAAATACAGTCACAGACAAACGAGACGGACACATAGACGGACATACACATACATCTAGACGGACACATAGACGGACATACACATACATATAGACGGACACATAGACGGACATACACATACATATAGACGGTCACATAGACGGACATACACATACATATAGACGGACACATAGACGGACATACACATACAGATAGATGGACACATAGACGGACATACACATACATATAGACGGACACATAGACGGACATACACATACATATAGACGGACACATAGACGGACATACACATACATATAGACGGACACATAGACGGACATACACATACATATAGACGGACACATAGACGGACATACACATACATATAGACGGACACATAGACGGACGGACACAGACGGACATACACATACACTTACATATAGACGGACACATAGACGAACATACACATAGATATAGACGGACACATAGACGGACGGACGGAAACATAGACGGACGGACGGAAACATAGACGGACATATACACACACATATATATAGACGGACACATAGGCACATAGACGGACCCACATACACATAGCCGGACACACACAGACACACAGACGGTCACACACGGACACACAGACGGTCACACACGGACACACAGACGGACAAGCAAGCCAAACACACAATAGCCACCAGGTGTACCAAAAAAACACACACCTCTGCATTTCTCTATGACTATATATGCACCGCGCATACAACATGCATACATATACATGTAAACATTATACATGAAAGCCGAAGAAACTTATCTCTACGGAAATCATTAGTATGGCGTTGCTAGGCAACTGTTTAATGCCGGCGAAGTCTAATCTGTATGCGGTTGCCATGGTGTTCCGAGAACATTCGGCCTTCAGGAGATTATGGAAAATGCACGCAGAGATATTTAATGTACAGTCCATGCGTTCATGCATGTCAGTGTGGGTGGATGTGCGTGTGTGTGGGTGTGAGTGTGGGTGTGTATGTATGTATGTGTGTGTTTGTATGTGTATGTCTATGTGTGTGAATGCGTGTGCGTGTGTGTTTGGGTGTGTTTATGTGTGTTTGGGTGTGTATGTGTGTATGTGTGCGTGTGCGTGGGTGTGTTTATGTGTATGTGTGTATGTGTGTGAGTGTGTGTGCGTGTGTGCGTGTGTCGGCGTGTGTGGGTGTATGCGCATATGTAGGCTTATATGTGGGTGTAATCATATATTACACGCATATGTGAATATACGCCTGTGATATAGATGTATGTAGCCATAGGAGCCTGATATGGCAGACGAAGTTGCAATCCCGGTTTGGCCCGACTTCGCCTTTTCACAGAAATAGTAAAAAAATCCTTTTCACAGAATTTGTAAAAAAATCCCTGAGCGTACGTCCGCTCATTGTACACTCTCCATCCACATGCTGAATTCATTTTCAAAGACAGGCTTCATATAAAAAGAGTTTGGCGCCATGGCTTTTATCTGTCTTGTTATATATATACATATGCATATATATATATATATATACACATACATACACATATACAACACGCTCATATATATATAATATATATAATATATAATATATATATAATATATAATAAGGCCGCAGATAAACAAAAAAATATATATATACATACGCATATACATATACAACACACACTCATATATATACATATATATTACACACACATATATATATTACACATATATATATATATGTATATAAGGCCGCAGACAACCGCAGCACTTGTGTGTGATAAAACCTGCCGAGTCCGTTGTTTGTTTAAGTCTTCATCACTTGCGTCCGTCCGTCCGTCCGTCCGTCCGTCCGTCCGTACATCAACCTTTGCGCATGCGCCATCCTACTCTTATTACATGCAGAAGGACAGCTGCATCGAGTGCGCGAGGGGTTCGGTTTCGATGTAAAACCGGAATTCGATTTAAGCAAAGATTATAGATGGAGTAGGATACGCCCGGAATTGTACTGTGAAAATGGGTCATGAAATGGGGTCACCAAGTCAGAGTCAACCGCGATTGGTTGGCTTACAGCTGCGTCCGTGATTAATTGGTTCGCTTGAATATGACATTTGGTTGCTATGGTATCCAGTCCTATTTTGGGACCTGAGTGCAGAGCGCTGGCGATGACCCAGTTTCGTGCTTCTTTATTGGGTGATCAGTTTTTCTCTTCGTATGATCTTTTGATTGAAGTTTCCAAAGCCCGGATTAATCCGTCGTGTTCTGCCTTCTGATTAATCAACGTATCCTATCCGATGCGGTTTTAGCGTTCCACTATCGTTCGAAGACAACCGCACCTAATCACCAGAAAAGAACAAACACTAGATGGCCGACAGTATAATGTGCGCTGTACAACTACAGCGCTATATAAATTACAAACGAGAGAGTTTCATATGAATCAGTATAACGAAATGAAAATGTAATATATTCTAATCAAATCAAATCTCATCTGACCTTTTCTAATCTAATCCGTCTTAATCTAACTGTTAAGCAGTGAGTCGGTTCCGTTTCAGTTTGATCTAATCTACATATAAAACCATAAGATAACCATTATCCATATTACATTACGATGACGTCTGACAAAAGGTTTCATAATCTTGAAATGGTTTCTGAATAGTGCTTCTGAGAGGCTGTTAAAAGGCGCTATATCAAGTATTGATACAAACAAACAAAACAATGAACATACATGCATACATACATGTATACATAAACGCATATATGAATATACCTATACATATATACACACATACATACATACAGATACTTACATACATATATACACATACATACACATACAAGCATACATACATACACACATACAAGCATACATACATACACACATACAAGCATACATATATACATACGCACATACATACACACATACATACATACGTACACCTATACATACATATATACATACACACACAAGCATACATACATACACACACATGCATACATACATACACACATACATACATACATACATACACAATAACATACATACATACATACATACATAAATACAAGCATACATACAAGCATACACACATACACAGATACATACATACATACATACATACATACAAGCATACATACATACATACATACATACAAGCATACATACAAGCATACACACATACACAGATACATACATACATACATACAAGCATACATACATACATACATACATACATACATTCATTCATTCAAACATACATATGTGTACACATATCGATGTGCTGGTTGCTGAGGCTAGCGTCGTGTGGTTTACCTGAAAACAGGTATACGTGCTTTACTTGTTTCTGATGGCCTTGGAAAAGAGGAAGGATGTGATCCATGGTCTTTGGCAGCGAAGAAACGACGCCTGCCTCTTAACACGAACATTATACACGCATATGTATATATACATACATAAATACATAACTGCTCAGATACAAATATCATAAAAGATTTATATTTTACATAAAAGATTTATTGACTAATTGCACGGCGTTTAAACACGCTCAGTGTTTTACTGTTATTGTGCGGATCAGCATATATATATACATACCATATATATATATATATGTATATACATATATATACCATATATATATATATATGTGTGTGTGTGTGTGTGTGGGTGTGCCGCGTAAATGCGGTTATATATATGTAGAACAGGAAGGACATAAAATATTATATATATAGAGGGAGAACAAGAACTATATATATATATATATATATATATATTTGTTTAAAGGACGTAACGATCACTGGATTCTTGATATTCGAACGTAAAGGGCAACTAAAGTCATTTATAGCAGAAAGCCAGAGGCTGGTTACTGGTTTTACGACAAGGACTATGGGTCAGAGAGACGGAGCAAGAGAGAGACAAAGTAAGAGAGAGTGAGACAGACAGACAGACAGACAGACAGACAGACAGAGACAGAGAGAGACATAGACGGAGAGAGACAGAGAGAAATGGAGTGGGACAGCCACACGGATAAAACAGCTTAAGTCTTTTCCTTTATGACCTCTCTTTCTTTCTATCTCTGTCTTTGTCTCTCTCTCTGTCTCTCTCGCTCGCTCTCTCTTTCTTTCTTTGTCTCTCTCTCTGTCTCCATGTCTCTATCTTTCTCTTTCTCTCTTCCTCTCTTATTCTCGCTCTCTCTCTTTTCCCCCATCTCTGTCTTTCTCTCTATCTCTCTCTGTCTCTCTCTGTCTCCGATCGACATACAGAAAGACAGAAAGAAACGGAGACAGACAGTCGAACGGACAGACAGACAGACAGAAATTAAGACAGACAGAGAGACAGACATACAGACAGACAATGGCAGACAATCTCTGACGAAGCTGTATGGCGAATGGCTGTACGCATACTGGGAAGAGATGAACAATGGGAATCGATAATTCTAGTCCTTGGTAACCTGTGCGCCGTTCTCCACCAGTACCTTCTAGATATCGACCCTGAAACATCAGCTTCAATCAGCCGACCACCATTGCCTCAACCGACAGAATTAAGTCTCCGACAAGGGCCAATTGTCTGCTTTCCAACGACGGATGAATTGTCTGCCTTCTAAAGAGGGATCAATTGTCTGCTTTCCCACGAGGAATCAATTGTCTGCCTTCAAACCCCGGATCAATTGTCTGCCTTCAAACGACCGATCAATTGTCTGCATTCCAACGAGGGATGAATTGTCTGCCTTCCAACGAGGGATGAATTGTCTGCCTTCCAACGAAGGTTCAATTGTCTGCCTTCCAACGAGGGTTCAATTGTCTGCCTTCCAACGAGGGTTCAATTGTCTGCCTTCCAACGAAGGTTCAATTGTCTGCCTTCCAACGAGGGTTCAATTGTCTGCCTTCCAACGAGGGTTCAATTTTCTGCCTTCCAACGAGGGTTCAATTTTCTGCCTTCCAACGAGGGATCAATTGTCTGCCTTCCAACGAGGGATCAATTGTCTGCCTTCCAACAAGGAATCAATTGTATGCTTCCCGACTGTCTGTCTTCCAACAGGGCCGCAGATCTTGTGAAAAATGGGATCGGTATGTTCCCGTTTTTCGGAGACTTAATTCTGTCGTGGGAGGCAATGGTGGTCGGCTGGGTGGAGCTGATGTTTCAGGGTCGATATCTGGAGGGATTGCTGGAGAACGGCGCACAGGTTACCAAGGACTAGAATTATCGATTCCCATTGTTCATCTCTTCGCAGTATGCGTACAGCCATTGGCCATACAGCTGCGTCAGAGATTGTCTGCCATTGTCTGTCTGTCTGTCTGTTCCTTCAATGTTTAGGTTGTGAAGGACACAAGTGGTTAAGTCCTATTCAATATTTTGAGTTTCTAATCCATCATTCCATGCTTCCCTTACTTACTTTTCCACTTAACTAATAATCATAATTTCCAGTTAATTAATAATCATAATTGTAATCTGACAATACAGTCAGGTAATTTCACGCATAATACTTAATTGCATTGCATAATTTTGCAATGTTTAATTGTGTATTAAGTTGCCTGACATTGTATTTAGAAATGTATTGTATAATGTTGTATTGTATTGCATCACGTTGTATTGCATTGTATTTTGTTTTTGTTTGTATTGTATTGTATATCCTAGAAGTTCATGATCGTTCGTCTTTATGGGTAGCTGATGGGGAGCCATAGCTGAAACCCATATTGAAGCATGCTTGGCATTTTCTGGATAATTTCCCCGATGGCACACGGGATGATATTCCTGCCTGGAATGTTATTGAAGCTTTTGTGAACGCTTCGACCCCATGGATCAATAGTAGGCCTACTGGTGGCGCCATCTTGAAGGCTCACATTCTCCAGTGCCAAAAACCGTCGAATGTCAATCATCCGAGACCGTTCGTCGTGTTGGGTCATGCTTCGTAGATGAAATCGCGGGCTGCATATATATGTATGTATGCATGTATGTATGAATAAATATATATGTATGCATAGTACGTATGCTCGTACGTAGTATGTATGAATGTATGTATGTATGTATGTACGAATGTATGCATGTATGTATATATATAAATGTATATATATATATGTACGCATGCATGTTTGCTTGTATATATGTATACATGTATGTATATATATGTATTATGCATATTATGTAAGTATGTATGCATACATGCATGCTTTTGTGTATGTATGTATGTACCTATCTAGCTATCTATCTCAT
Organism: Norana najaformis; assembly: GCA_964023275.1. Classification (NCBI taxonomy): domain Eukaryota; kingdom Metazoa; phylum Annelida; class Clitellata; order Crassiclitellata; family Hormogastridae; genus Norana; species Norana najaformis. The sequence goes on from OZ029922.1 coordinate 29,161,783, forward strand.
ATGATAAGTCTATCATTTATTATGTAAATCTATGGCTATTAAATCTAAATCTATGGCATATGATGTAAACTCCGTTGCAAATGATGTGAAAACTATCACATTGATAAAAATATCTTGTATAATACAAACTCTATGGGCTATAAGTTTAAGTTTATGGCACATGATGTAAAATCAATCATATGATTTGTATTTTGTCGTGTATGATGCCAGATCTCCAACATGTCTATGCAGTGAGCGCATGTGTTTACAGAACTGTGTCAGCGCGCAGGCGCACAGGACGTCTTGTGGGCGTGGTTTACGCCAATTTCAGTTTTAACGATTTCTAGGACGATATGGAGAACACGAATCGATGCTCGATCTACGTCACAGTGACGTACGTGTTTACGGAAACGCGTGGTCGTCTGATATCAGTCCATCCGACGGTGATGTCACCAGCTAATTGCGTTTCATGATAAAACATCGTCGTCACAGCAGCCATTACTTTTTTATTATGGCCAGCCATCACGACGCGTCATTTTCTAAATTGAGTGCGCATGCGCGTCGCTGTACGCTTGGATCTGTTTATTTTTATCGGACGGCGTTTATATGGCGCTACTAATTTCTTCCGTGCTGGGCTCACGACGCTACTTGGGCGAATGGCGTTTTGGATATTTTTAGAGATGTTGAAAAGAATGAAAGCTTGGTAGCAATGCGTTTGGTTCTGTTGACTATTAGTTATTTTCTGTATTTTCTTCATGGGGCATGCTGCATAATTAACCCATAATTTGAAATTGAGGGGTAAAGTGATAGTGAGGTTTGACGCAATATTGAGTATAAATAATATAGGAGTTGTTATTCTTTTGGGACTTTATGCGTCCCAAGTGTTCGTAATCGTATTCTTAATTGTAACTCCAAATTTGTAAACCCTACTTAAAAGCTAATCGCAGGGCACCAGCTTATTCACGAGCGCTGCGTCAAGTCAGTGGGCTGTCCAAAGATGCCATGTCAAGAACCAAGTTCGGATGCCAGAAGACCAGAGAGAGAGAGAGAGGAGGGAAAAGAGCTGTTAGGGTGGGTTGTATTTAAACTGACAGAAATGGAAAGGCAGCAGATTTGCGGGGTCAGTGTGGGATTTCTTGATACTGCTGCTGTAGAAAGGATTGAAATTTGGAATGCGGATTTGGGAAGTAGGTCCGTCATGTCTTTATATCGAATCCATGACTGGATCCACCCAAGCGCGTCGGCTTAGAGTCACCGTTACGCATGACAGAGCAGTAACGCGTGAATGTAGGCTACAATTTCAGATATTCGGACGGCTGAAATTGTCTAATAAAACCCAGGTCAACCGGATATAGAAAGCAAAATATCAGCTCTGGCTGCCGGATACTGCGTGGCCTCGGACAATGGACAAGATGGATCGATTCTATATTAATGTGATAACATGATTAAGATGTGATCTAGTAATTGAGAGAGTTCGATTTATGGCTTGAAACAGTGAGGAAACCCTTGGGGCAGGATCAATACGAAGGGGAAAAAATGCAACCCAAAAGGGGGGGTGCCTGAACCGACCGACCCTCCGACCCACCGAACGACCGAACTCTCCACCCCAAACACACCCATCACCCGTTCACACACACACACGCACACACACACACGAACACAAAGATCACCCGTTCATACACACACACACACACGTACGCACACGCACACACGCACACACACATGAACACACAAACATCACTCGTTCACACACACACACGCACACACACAGGCACACGAACACACAAACATCACCCGTTCATACACACACGCGCACACGCACACACACACAAGCCACCCACGCAACTCACAGAAGATATAAAAAAGATCCAGACACGGTCTTAAAGAAATTATATTGAACGCACCGATGTTCGAGCAGAGGATCATAAAGCAGACATCCGGATTAGAACCATCAGCGCTGCGTTCCTCCCAAGACATGAAAACGAAATAGATTGGTTTCTGTCACAGCTCTCCGGGAATCTAATTAGTCTTTTCTGCTCGACCAACTTATCCGATTAGAACGCGGCGTTCCTTAAAAGCCGGCCAAACGCAGAGTATGTTGTATCCATCACACGAACTCACCATCACTTCACCCTTGCAGTCTTGCATTGGTCTTCCATTCAGAACTGAAACACTCCTCGTCCGCAGATCCTATCCTGATTCCTCATCTTCCCCTTATCTATACTGCAGATGCAATTCAAAACACCACCCACCGTAGCCGTCTGACTGCCTGCCTGACTACTGGATCTTGACCTGGAACCGAACCCTTCCTGCCTATCGATTTTGTTCTGGCTGAGCGCCTGTGAATAAGCTGGTTCCCGCGTCTTGGCTTTCGTTGGGCGCTATATAATTCCCGAGCTTACGATTACGATTACGATTACGGTGTTGGACAATTCATCCAGGACAACGCTCTTTCGTCGTATTCCGCTGAGTTCGTTTGCTTTCAGCTATTCTCATTCACATCTGTCACCCGTCACCCATCTCTTTCCTGGAAGAATTAGCCATCCCTCGCTCAACATTTTTTCTCCTCCTCGTTAAACAGAAAATTCCACCTATAGTGGAATATTAGCCAAAAGTGAACGGTCTAGCCATCTCAAGATGTCGCTAAATACAAGATAATGAAACGATCCTTTAAGACACCTTTAAAACGCTTTCATCATCATCATCAACAACCGTGGGCTCAATGCCCGTAGGTGTCCGATGCCCGTTTCACAATGTGTCTCCACTCGATTCTGTTTTGAGCCGCATGTCCCAGTCTCTGCAAGTCCGCGCCACACCACTCCTCAATGTCATCCACCCACTCTCGATGTGGTCTGCCTCTCTTGTTCGTACCTTCCATAATTCCAAACATCAGAGTCTTAATATTTCTGTCATCCTTCATTCTACAGATATGTCCAAACAATCCAAGTTTTCGCTGAATAACCTTCTGCAGTAGATTCTCGGTTATAGCCACTCTTTCGTAAACCTCTTCATTCCTAATCTTCTGAGTCCATCCGATCCTTAGGATTTTTCTGTAACATTTTCTTTCAAATGCCAAGACTCTCCGTCGTGAGTCTTTTGTCAGGACCCATGTCTCACATCCATACATCATGGTGCTAAATACACATGTCTTTAATACCTCCAGTTTTGTTTTCATGCTGATTGCTCTGCTCTTCCAAGTTTTATCCATTGCTTTCAACACTGCTATTCCCCTCGCTATTCGTATCTTTATTTCACTTTTGCAATCTAGGTCATATGTCATATTACTTCCAAGATAAGTGAACCTCTCTACATTCTCCAGCTGCATTCTTTCAACCACTATCTGCTGGGTGATGTTTTTGTCGCCAAATACCATTGTTTTTGTCTTATCAAAGTTCATGTACAGTCCATATTTCTTTGCTTCTTCATTCAGCATTCGTGTTGTGCACTCCAGCTCTGTAGGTCCCTCCTCCAATATGTCCACATCATCTGCAAAACGTAAATTGTTTATGCATATTCCCTGAACTGATATTCCTTTGCTCTTGACCCTGTCCATTGCTCTTTCCAAATCTGTTATAAACACCATGGGCGATATTGGATCGCCCTGTCTCATACCCCTGTTGGTTCTAAACCACGGTCCCAACTTGCCACATGTCCTGACCGCCGCTTGTGAAGTACCATTTATGTCTCGTAACAACTGAATCAGTTTGTTGTCAACCCCATACGATTGTAGAACGGCCCATGTCACGTTCTGGTCTATACTGTCAAATGCCTTCTTAAAGTCTACAAAACAGTTGTATACCTTTTTATTCTTTCGCCTTGCTTTTTCTGCTATTAGTCTTAAAGCCAAGATTTGTTGTATCGTGCTTCTATCCTTCCGAAATCCCGCCTGCTCATCCGTCAAGTATTCCTCCATCTGGCTCCTTAATCTTTCCGCCAATACCATCATCAGCACCTTGCCCAGGTGGCTTATCAGCGCAATGGTGCGGTAGTTGTTACATTCCAATGGACTTCCCTTTTTGTAGATTGTTACCAATATCGACTTCTTCCACTCTTCCGGTGCTTGTCCTTGCTCCCATGCCATGTTACATAACCTGTGGATTTCACCCAACAGAAGATCTCCTCCATGCTTGATCATTTCTCCCGTGATGTTGTCTCTACCAGGGCTTTTATTGTTTTTTAACCTTGTTATCGCTTTTTGAACTTCCTCTAACAATATGTCTGTGTTTCAACAGATGCTATATATTCATGAGCTCTTTAAGTACGGCGTGATTACATGCTGTAAAAAATAGTCTTAAGTGCAATGTATCTCAAATAATTTGAAAATGTATTATCTAGACTTCTGAGCTGTATATCAGTTTGGTTGATTTCTGTTGTCTAAAATGTATGCAATAAGTGTGGATTGATTTTAAAAAAATTTGCACTTTGTTTTTGAGTATTAAAAGTTGGTTGACTGTTCTATTGATACAATTTGGTAATCATTGTGTATCTGTTTGGATTAGAACATAAACTGAAGCTGAGTCGCGTGACTAGCAGAGGGTGGGTTATAAAAACTGGTGGGATGGTTGGACGGGGTTCGATTGCGTGACGCTGATTTCAGTAATTGGCTGATGAAACTGATTCTTATATCTGTAAATACACTGTTAGTAGCTGATGTAAATTGGCGCAAAGTTATCGGTTTTTCATTTATTCGCATTGATCATCCATTAAATAATATTAATCTCCATAGTCTGATGTATAATACAATCGCTATATTCAAGTGCATTGTTATTCTACACAGATTTTTATGATAATTGACGACTATCTTTTTCAGTTTAGAGTCTAATGGTTTGTTTAATTGTGACTTTATTTATTGTAAGTTAAGCTAAACTATTTAAAAACAGAACTGTTTTTTCATCTAGAACATTTGTAAGAACGTCAATGGCCAACGCTGCCTTATCTTCTTCCTTCTGGCTGGAATTAATCCCTCCTAGGGGAGGGGTCAGCCACATGAATCCTTCTTTTGCATTTGTTTCTATCTCCAGTATCTTCTTTCTTTAGTCTGAGAAGCTTTAGGTCTTGCTGAATCATGTCTCCCATATGCCGCCATATGATGTCATTAAACGTTTGGTTCCACTACTCCGCTATTGTAAAAATTATCCAGTATTATTTAAGATAAAAATTATGAGTATTATTTAAGATAAAAATTATCAGTATTATTTAAGATAAGGTGCGGTCGACGTCAACGGCCCTGACAGCCATAAGATGTCACTAGGCAACGGAACTACGCTGCTCGACTTAAGAAACCTTTAACATGTTGGCAACCAACGGTATATATCTAACAGCCGCGCTAAAACCGTCGCGACATTGCAAGATATTAGATAAGGTCGACGGCAACGGCCCTGTAAGCCAAAAGATGTCTTTAAACAATGGAAGTATAACTTAACTCGACCACTGTTATATACTCTGGTTGGTGAGAGTACGGTCTCGATAAAGGCGGAAGTCAACTGTAATCACCATACTTGTTACACAAATCGTTACGCAGAAACAACCAACGCCAGCGTATTTTCCAAAAATATGTAACATTGTTACGTTAAGGTAATTTGATGTTAACGGCCCTAATAGCATATAGCCATACGATGCCGTTAAATACTGGATAACACACTGCTCTACTTAGACACCTTTAAAACGCTTTCGACCAACGCTATACACTTAACTCCGCCACTGCCTTGTTTGAGGTAGTGCCAGTCCGAAGTCTGGATAAAGGAGGAGGGCGACGGCAACGGCCTTTGATGCCATAAATAATGGAAACTGTGACTGATGCGTGCATATTTGTATTTCGCTCAACATAAATAAATATTTTGGAACCATCAGATGATAAAATCATGCACTTGTTTTTGCTGTTGCTGACGACGGCGATGTTGTTGTTATAAATTAAATTGATGTTGCAGAATAACGATGACGACGACAATGATAATGAAGTTTCTTGTTGTTTTGTTGTTCTTGATGATGATGTATTGTAAATGATGATGATGATGATGATGATAAAGACGACGACACTAGCGACTACACTAACTGTCCAAGTGCATAGTATACAGTGTATTTATCATACGTGCTCTCCAATGAGACGATTTCCTTTGCATGCGCCAGAATTATCAACCTCGGCTTCAGCTGAAGTAAGTAAGTAAGTAAGTAAGTAAGGAAGTAAGTAAGTAAGTAAGTAAGTAAGTAAATAAGTACGTAAGTAATACATTTGTTAACACGCCATATGCCCATCGGCTGAGCGAGAAATCGTAGGCTTGGGTGGGTGGGTAAGTAAGAAAGTAAGTGAGTGAGTAAGTAAGTAATGCATTTGTTAACACGCCATACGTCCATCTACTGAGCGAGAAATCGTAGGCGTGGGTGGTTCACAGCGCTTAGCCAACATAAGCAAGACTATACAAATAGGTCTCTTAGGTACAAACAGCTGAGTGTGGCGTTCGTGGCGCGGAAGCTTTGCAGACGTGTCACGTGAGACGGAAAGAGCGCCAAGCACCTGTGCTGCCTGCTAAATGTCAGTCAACAGTATTACTGTCGGTTTAGCAGGTGCGCCTTGTTCCTGCTGATGCAATTAATCGACATATATTACCCGTCGCATGAATTTCATCATAATGCTATCTTTGCAGCGTATGGATATTAAGTATATACAGTACATACATACATACATTCATACATACATTCATGCATTCATACATACATACATACATCCATATATACATAAATACATTCATGCATTCATACATACATACATACATACATATATACATAAATATGTTAATAAATACATTCATGCATTCATACATACATACACGCATAGATACACTAGATACACCCAAATACATACATACACACATACATACATACATATATAAATAAATACATTCATGCATTCACACATACATACACGCATAGATATACTAAATACACCCATATACATACATACATACATACATACATACATACATACATTTATATATACATAAATACATTTAGTTCATACTAGTTTGATAAATATGTTGATGTAAACAGGTCTGTTGCATTTGAATATCAGTATAGAGGCCCATTTATTCAATATATCTCTATACATACATCAAAACATTCAAATGAAGCCTATATTAGGTTTCTTGGGAATTGAATGGAACTGCAATAAAGAAGATAAATTATATATATATATATATATATATATATATATATATATATACACATATATATATGAATTCACTATTATATATATAAATTCACTATTGTATATATATAAATTCACTATTGTATATATATATATATATATATATATATATATATATATATATATATATATATATATATATATATATATATATATATATATATATATATATATATATATATATATGAATTCACTACCAGCAGCTTTAAGGGACCCTTCTCTTTCTATTATTTCATTTTGCAGGCAATTAATTGAAGACTTATCTTTTTCCCGCTACCTGCGCTTTTGAGGCAAATTCGTAAATTAGTGCGATATAGGTAACTGATTAACAATTATTATTAGTAATAATAATGATAATGCATATATGTATTCATGTTTCTGTAATTTATATCACTTCTCTATCGCGTCAGATTAATCATATATATCATTGATACATAACAATCGATACATGCCCTCTACAAGAGTTTCATTATAAGAGTTTCATTGATTGCAATCTGCAGTGTGTGCGTTTGTCACTGTCTTTGTTCGTCTAGGTGTTTCTCTTGGGTCTTCCTCCTCTTCCCCTCATCTCTCTTCTCGCTTCAATTTCAAACACCATCCACCGTAGCCGTCCGACTGTCTGTCTGCCTGACGCCTGGATCTTGACCTGGAACCGAACCCTTTTGCCTATCGATTTTGTTTTGACTGAGCGCCTGTGAATAAGCTGGTTCACGTGACTTGGCTTTCGTTGGGCGCTGTAGAAATCTCGAGACTACGATTACGATGAACCAAACCCTTTTGCCTATCGAATTTGTTTTGACTGAGCGTCTGCGAATAAGCTGGTTCACGCGACTTGGCTTTCGTTGGGCGCTGTAGAAATCTCGAGACTACGATTACGATGAACCAAACCCTTTTGCCTGTCGATTTTGTTTTGACTGAGCGCCTGTGAATAAGCTGGTTCACGCGACTTGGCTTTCGTTGGGCGCTGTATAAATCTCGAGACTACGATTACGATGAACCAAACCCTTTTGCCTGTCGATTTTGTTTTGACTGAGCGCCTGTGAATAAGCTGGTTCACGTGACTTGGCTTTCGTTGGGCGCTGTAGAAATCTCGAGATTACGATTAATATTAGCGACGCTGCGGGTGAATGTGTTCAGTGAACCGAATGTGGATGTAGTCCAGAGCAGTTTTTATTGTCCAGTTCTTCTCTGGATCCCTGGTCGCCGTCAGTCTTCGCTGTTGAAAGCTAATGGCTGACCGAGCTCTCCACCGAGTGCAGACTAGGTACATCGAAGTGGCGGCACCAGGGTAGATTGCTTAGGGGGGGAAGAGCATTTCCAGAGGAGTGCCACAATCTGCCAGTCCACCATGCTCGGGTCTGGTGTGAGGGGCGCCGGCATATAACTAAGAGGGGCGTGGGATGGGAGTCGAACCCGACTAAAGCGCATACAGTGGAAATTATAGACAGTTGGCGAGCTCAGTACAGTTTGATGGATTGTATTAATTAATGTTGGATCCGTTGTAATCGTAATCGTAATCGTAAACTCGAGATTTCTACAGCGCCCAGCGAAAGCTTAGTCGCGGGAAGCAGCTTATTCACAGGCGCTCAGTCAAAACAAAATCGATAGGCAGGAAGGGTTCGGTTCCAGGTCAAGGTCCAAGAGGCAGGCAGGCAGGCAGGCAGGCAGGCAGGCAGGCAGGCAGGCAGGCAGGCAGGCAGGCAGGCAGGCAGGCAGGCAGGCAGGCAGGCAGGCAGGCAGGCAGGCAGGCAGGCAGGCAGGCAGGCAGGCAGGCAGGCAGGCAGGCAGGCAGGCAGGCAGGCAGGCAGGCAGGCAGGCAGGCAGGCAGGCAGGCAGGCAGGCAGGCAGGCAGGCAGGCAGGCAGGCGGCTACGGTGGGTGGTGTTTGGAACTGGAGGGTTACAAGCCACCCTGGGACTCATCTAGTTCACCCAACCATCACAAGTCCACATGCGTTAAAATAACACAGTATACGGCAGTGCTATCTGTTCGATACCCCGCCGAGTCTGTAATTCCAACGACTATGGGTTCTGGTCTGCTGAGAAGATTATGTACAGTATATATACAATATATATATAATATATACATACATATATATATGCGCGAATCTGAATTATAGTGATCAGAGAGGTGGAAGGCTTTCATTGCATTCTCATTCGGCCAACACCTTTATTTAGCTAAGCCAAAGCGCATAAATAAATTGGATTGCATACCTGTTGAATGCAAATCCTTTATCAGACGAAGTCCTTGACTGTAATAATTAAGCGGAGCTGAGAGGCTCAATGTGGGCTTAAATCCGTGAACAATGGGCTTCCCTCAGAAGTGGAGAAGCCGCCCGACTCTTTTAAGAAGGCAGAATATGGAAGCATCATCCGCATTTTCTAAAGGGTATATAATTCCAAAGCTATTGTGAAAGGCGCAGGGTTAGAAGCCCTTAGGGAACATGCGATTATATTTACTTATCTATAATTATTCGTAGAGTACCGTATTATTCAGTTTTTAACGACATCTTGCGGTTGCTAGGGCAGGTCTACACCTTACCATACCTGACATTTTTCGTAGTTTTGATTGATTAATAAAGTAGCAGTCACCATTATTCAACGACAGCTTATGGCTGCTACAGCCGTTTACGTCGTAAACGTAATCGTAATTGCGAGATTTCTACACCGCCCAACGAAAGCTAAACCACGGGAACCAGTTTATTCATAGGCGTTTACGTCGACCTACATTTACCTTACTGAGAAACTTAAGGCTGTAGTAGTTCCTCAGTTTAACGACAACTTATCACATCAAAGGCCGTCGCCGTCGCCCTCCTCCTTTATCCAGGCTTGGAACTGGCACTACCGCAAAAACAAGGCAGCGGCGGAGTTTCGCTAAAGCGTCAACGCGGCTGACAAATAAATCGCGTCATTTGAAAACGTTTTAAAGGTGTATTATTCACAGTATTATTCAGTTTCTAACGACATCTTGCGGCTGCCACGTCCGTTTAAGTCGACCTCGGCTTACGTTACCGGTAAGTTTTAAAGCCTATCAAGTATTTTGGTGAATGGTCAATTGTAGGCGCTTGGAGGCAGGTGAATAAATAGCGTAAGTCGAAAGCGTTTTAAAGGTGTCTAATTAGAAAAAACGAATGGATCCTCGAGACAGCAGGAGTAGAACGGAGTCTGCTCGGATTAATAAAGCAGAAGAAGCTGTCATACTTCGGGCATATGCTACGGAAGAATGGAGACGAAGAATGGAGACTGCCCAGAGAAAGAGATCATCAAAGGCACAATTCTTGGATTCAGAGCTCGGGGCAGACCCAAGATGACATGGATGGATAACATGAAGTCGTGGACTGAATTATCGTTCGACCAGTTACAAGAGGAGACAAGGAACAAAAGCAGCTGGAACAAAACTGTCCCTCGTGCAGGATATTCGCGTTTAACCCCCTAATGGTACGGGTGGGCTGTTTGCCTTTTTGAGAGCCCTGTGCATTTTCAGATCTCACCCCCTTAACCTGAGAGGTCAACTGATGACCGCTTTTGATAACCCTATGCATTTCCCTGTTTGATTCCTTTAGCATGATGGATTCTTCACCCCTATAATTTTAACGCAAAGTTAAATATATTAGAAACCATACATTTTCCAATATACTTTCACCTTACCCTTCATATTGAAACCTTACCCTAACCTAGCCCTGACCCTGACCCCGACCCCGACCCTGACCCTGACTAAATATACTAAATATAGTATTTATGAGAGAGAGAAAACATTGGCATCGTCAGCAAACAATATAAAATGAAGTTTGATGAATTAGGTAAGTCATTAATATAAATAAGAAATAGAAGCGGGCCTAAAATAGATTCGTGGGGAACAACACATCGTATAGACTTAAATCTTAATAGACACCAACTGCAAAAGACCTGTTGTTGTCTGAGATCTAGATAGCCTCTAAACTACGATAACGCAATGCCACGCATCCCATATCTTTCAGGCTTTTAAAGTAAGATATTGTGGTCAACAGTATCGAAATCTTTAGCCAGGTCAAAGAATATTCCTACACAAAATTGTCTGTTATCATTAGCCTGAGAGATTTTGTCATGCATATTTATCAGTGGTAGATTAGTGCAGTGACCCGAACAATAAAGTATTTTCATTATAGTCACATAACTACAAATTCTTCTATGCATCAATAGTTTTTCCACCACCACCTCATCCTGCTGATCTGCATTTCGAAACAAAGCTATAACCAGGTTCTGTTATAGTTTCAGCATTACAAGCATTACATTTCAGTTAATGCTAAAACAGGTAGGGGTATTTCAAGCAGCCATTTCGTGATATTAAGCTCCTAAATAATGTCACTTCAAAGCGTTTTAAAGGTGTCTAATTAGGCATAGAATTATTCAGCCTTAAACGACATTGGTTTACCTTACTGGAAGGCCTGAAGCTAACGCTCGTAGTAGTAGTTTTCAATTTTTAACGACATCTTATGGCATCAAAAGCCGTTGACATCGCCCTCCTCTTTAATCCAGGCTTGGGACTGGCACTATTCTATTACGGCAGTGCCAGAGTTTTACATATACTTATTTTATTTATTTTCAAAGTTTAACGACATGGATATGGCCTACAGTGGCCGTTGACGTCTTTAAAATTCTTATTTATATTGTTTTTAGTTCGTTCGTCCTTATATTTTCGCTGGTTTTCTGATGGTTCTTGTGACGTATAGGCGTTCTCTGAAGATGATGGGATCCTTCTGTCTTGCTGAAATTCTTTGGCGTTGACTTCTTTATTTTACAGTTTTTAAACACACACACATATATATATATTCTTTAAAAACTGAAAAATATATTTTCAAACTGACCACGTGGCTCCTCTCGACGTCTAAAATTTTACAAGACATACTCGCTCAATAATACCACTTTATTTCCAAAGTTTAACGACATCTTATGGCTACAGTGGCCGTTGAAGTCTTTAAAATTCTTATTTAGGTCAAGTTCATTGTTCATAAGTTTCTGTTATTGTTTTTAGTTCGTTCGTCTTGCTATTTTCCATTCGTATTTCGCTGGTTTTCTGATGGTTCTTGTGGCGTCTAGGTATGTGAAGGTGAGAATTAGAAAAATGCCACTTAAACGCGGCTGACAAATAAATAGTGTCATTTGAAAGCGTTTTAAAGGTGTCTAATTAGGCACAGTATTATTCAGCTTCTAACGACATCTTGCGGCTGACAAGTCCGTTTACGTCGACCTAGGCTTACTTCACACGAAAGTTTTGAGCCCATTTAAGTTCAATTCTATTCAACAACCAACCATCCTATCCTTAAATAGTTCCGCAGTTTAACGACAGCTTATTAAATCAAAGGCCGTTGCGTCGCCCTCCTCCTTTACCCAAGCTTGGGACTGGCACTGCCTATCCTTTAATCGCGGCAGAGAAATAAAGTGTCAGTTAGAAGCGTTTCAAAGGTGTCCAATTAGACAAACGAGTTTGCTCAGATTAATCAAACACAGGAAACTTTCATACTTTGGGCAAGGGCTACGGAAGGGTGGAGTCTGCTTAGAGAAAGAGATCATGCCAGGTACATTTCCTGGATCCCGAGCTCAGGGAAGACCCCAGCTGACATGGGATAGACAACATCAAGTCGTGAATTAAATTATCGTTCGACCAGTTATTATAAGAGACGAGGGACAGAAGCAGATGGAACAAAATCATCCGTGGTGCAGCCAATCCTCGGTTCCAACACGACTGAAGAAAAGACAACGCAACACAATTATTGTGAACCTATTTATTAATTTATTTTTTAAATTTCAGTAACATATTTAAAATATATTCATTCTGGTTATTGCCTCGAAAGGCGTCCGTTAATACTCTGTAGTTGTGTGTTCAGTATTTGATTCAAATCTGATTATTTTCTCTTGAATCTGTGCAAAAGTATATCTGCAATTACTACTAAGCTCTCTTTGCGATGGCTTCCTCCAATTAGGAAGGTTCAGCTGAGAAATACAAGAAAATTCAACAGAGACGTTTAATTGAATTCTTGGCCGTCAATCATTCGGCTGGAGTCAGTGGAAGATGTGTGAGTGAAATTCGAGAGATTGGTCGGTGATGACGGGTTTCGCTTTGGGCAACAGGAGGTGCCGCTCGTATCCTAGAGACGGAGGCGACTGAGCTGTTGCTGCTGACAGCATGTGACTGCGATCTGTCATCACTGATTAGCTTTCCGTTTTCTTGCTATAAATCTGCTTTTGCTCCTCGAGTTTCTCTGCCTCTGCTTTCCCCCTCCTCTTTGGTAACTTCTATTTTCTCCACTGTATGGCTCGTTTTCTGCTTTGTATCCGTATTCTGTCCTTGTTTCTGTCTTCCTCTTTTCCCTTTCTTTTCTACTTTTCTCTTTCTCTTTCTATTTCTTTTTCTCTTTCTTATTTGATCTCTCTTTCTTTATACATCTACCGCTCTACCTCTATCGAGCATCCTTCTGTCTGTCTGTCTGCCTGCCTGGATGTCTGTCTGTCTGTCTCTTTCTCATTCTGTCTCTGTCTGCCCTCTGTCGCTATCTCTCTATCTCTGTCTGTCTCTGTCTCTATCTCTCTGTCTCTGTCTGTCTCTCTCTCTCTCTCGCTCTCTCTCTCTGTAGCTACTTACAAAACCCATAGGCGAGACCTGCTTTTACTCCAAGCGTATATAGCGTACATCGCGACACTTGCCTCAGTATAAACCCGCATGGCTCTCGGTTTTCCACAACATCCCTTTGTTTCTATTCCGCTGAAGGGAAAGGTCGCCGAAGTCAATCTAAACACTTAACCGATTAAGTTCCTTAAAAGGCGCTACATAATTGTTATCATTGTGTAGTCTGTGCAAGCGCCATCTCTTAGCAATGAAGTGGGTTTTATTTCATGATGTTCGCAGTGGCTCTATTTCAGATATTTGAATCTCGGGCTAGTACGGTCCGTACACGAGGACCTCAAATTGCGTGGCACTCTTTCAAACGGCAGCGGAGGTGAAGGGTCTCACCCGATTAATTCATTGAAAAATGATGAGGATCGAGGCCATACGGTCGCTATAGCAAAACGTGTACATCTACATTTACACTTGACAAATATTAGGTTTTGCTTAGACACCTTTTAATCGCTTTTACTGACTGTATATATTCGTCAATTTCGTTCAATTGACATTGAAGTAATTCCAACATCGCCGTACTTCGGGTAGTGCTAAATCCAAGCTTGGGTAAAAAGGAGAAGGGCGACGTCAACGTCTTTTGATGCCATAAGTAAGTAAGTAAGTATATTCTTTATTAACCAATAGCTAATCGCACATCGGTTTACAAGTATTTAAGAGCACAAGAAAACTTAATATTCATACAACATCCTAAAAATAAAACATTTACGCGTTAAATTTTCAGACGGAGGAATAATACAATCATGAGTGTGGGGCCATAGGGAATAACTGAGGGTTTTAACTGGTGGGAGCAGCTGATGTATGACATGATTTGGATTGTTCAAGATGCTTTAAAGAGACGAGCATCGGCTACGCCACAGAGTTCATCGAACGATGTCGTTAAACAGTAGAACTACTCCTACTAATCGCCAGTTTCGACCGACACGCGGTGTAAATGTCGACGTTAACGTGGTGAAGGATCTCACCTGATTAATTCATTGAAAATGAGCAGGGTCGGGGTCATACGGTCGCTATGAGAAAATGTCTTCATTTACGTTTTACATATATTAGGTTGTGCTTAGACACCTTTTAATCGTAGCTTCCGATGTAATATATTTATTAATTTCGCTCAATGGAAATCTTATCCGTGTCCCAAAAGAGGTGGATGTTAACGGCCCTGTTAGCCACATGATGTCGTTAAAAAACAGAACAATAAAACAAAAGACGTGGCCCCCATTCAACAGACAGCGATAATGAAGGATCTCACCCGATAAATTTATTGAAAAACGAGCAGGGTCGAAGACATACTATCGCTATAGAAAAACATCTACATTTACGTTTACGTTTTTACAAATATTTGGTTGCGCCTAGACACCTTTAAATCGCATATCCGTACACCAGAACTTAAAATGGCGTGGCTCCCGTTCAAACGGGCAGCGGTGTTGAAAGATCCCCCCGAAGAATTTTTTGAAAAACGAGCACTGTCAAGGCCATACCGTTGCTATAGAAAAACGTCTACATTTACATTTACCTGATATCGTCCTCGCCCTCTAAGACGATCGCTGAGTCTTGTCAGAGTTTCGAAATGATGACCTTTTGAAACGACGGCCATTGACTTTTACTGATATAGGGTAAGTAAGTAAGTAAGTACACGAGTGAGTGAGTAAATGAGTAAGTAAGTAAGTAAGTACGTAAGAAAGTAAGTAAGTAAATGAGTAATAAAGAAAGAAAGAAAGAAAGTGAATGAGTGAATGAGTGAGTAATGCATTTGTCATAGGGTCTGTCCACACACAAACAAAACTGTCCTTAGAAGACGTAGAGCAGTTCACTAAGCTAACTCCGAGATGTCGCCACGTGTATGAAATGCTAGCGATTTCATTTGATTGGCGTCGGTGATGGCATCTGAGCGCGGCGGGTCTTAGTCCTCTTCCTGGCCACCTCAGCCTTCCATCGACAGTGTGTGTACAGTTGATGTACTCATTCCATTGCCGGGTTCGTTAGGATGTAGGTTTTCTATGAAATCCAGTTCGGATCCACTCAACCTGCCAATCTGGCGAATCTGTCACGTGACTTGTGTTGTGTTGTGTGACAGACGGCGAAAAAGAACCGTTCACGTTTGACGACATCTTCAACGCCAGCTTTCGACCGAAGACGTTCGAGGCTCAGTGGATCAGAGGTACCCAGGATGACGTCATTCTTCTCGGCCGCCTTCTCCTCATACTCGTCATCATCATCATCACCATTATCATCATCACCACCACGACCATCATCATTATCATCATCATCATCATCATCATCACCACCATCACCATCATCATCACCATCACCACCGCCATCATCATCATCATCACCACCACCACCACCATCATCATCATCATCATCATCATAGTTGTCATTAAATTCTGCCGCTAGTCAATTTATGTAGTCATTTGCATACAGAATATACATGCATGTTCACACATTGCAGTTTTATATACAGTTTTGTGAAGTTACACACACACACACACACACACACACACACACACACACACACACACACACACAAAGCCACGAGAAGCGCTGCCTAAAGTCTAACATATCGAATGACTTCTTCCGATTCGTTGCCTTTTCACATCATTCAGTGACAAATGACATCACATCAGAACACGACACCTGTTCACACGGCACCGTTACTCATGCGTGACGGATGACACGGTCAGTTGAGCATCGTGTGTTTCTGCGACAGGTAAGGACGGCTACGTCTATCGATCCGTGTCCGATGGTTCGCTCTACTTCTTCGACATTCCAACAAATACAACTGAGAAGCTGATGGATAAATCGATATTTGTAAGTCCGTTCAACTGAAAGTCAGTCGATATATCAAAATTGATGAAGATCATCGATTATTGGAGAAGTATTATCAAAGGTAGAGGTACAGGTAAAAGTAAAAGAAAAGGTAAAGGTTAAAGCAAAAGTAAAGGTAAAGGTTAAAATAAAGGTAAAGATTAAAGTAAAGGTTAAGTTGAAAGTAGAATTAAAGAATATCACCCAATAAATTCATTGAAAAGCAAAAGAAGAATGTAAAGGTTAAAGTAAAGGTTAAGTTGAAAGTAGAATTAAAGGTAAAGGTTTAAAGTAAAGGTAAAAGTTTAAAGTACAGGGTGGCGCAAAAAAAACCGGACTATTAGTTTTTCCAATTGCATCGCTTGAAGAATCAAAGTAATTATCGCCTTAAAACTATCATTAGACAGAAATGACACAGAAAAATGAGAGCGCTACATAAAATAAAAATGACGTCATATATTCTATGGCGTTAACTATTCTTTGTACCGTCATGGCGAAGCGTCTGTTGACAAGTGATGATAAATCGTTAATTCGTGCGTTAAGACTCGAAAAAGGATGGGGTTCGCTTCGAATGATTAGAGAATTCCCACAACGACAATGGAAGCGAAGTACGTTGAATGATTTGATTCGATCTGGGGAGTGCTTCAGCAGCTTGTCTACAGGCAGAGAATTCGAGATATTGAACATTTGAAAGAAGTTCTGACCGCATGCTGGGACGAAATCAGCGAGGACACTATCAACCGGGCTATTGGACAGTTTCGCAAGCGATTATCATTGGTTATCGCAGCAAACGGAGGACATATTAACATCACTTTGACTGAAATTTCTTACGCATTCAAAACATTCTGAAATTTTACAGTTCATTCAATGTTATATTAAATGCCAAACCCAAATGTCACTAGTCCGGTTTTTTTTGCGCCACCCTGTAGAATTAAAGGTAAAGATTTAAAGTAAAGGTAGAAGTGAAAGTAAAGGTAAAGATTAAAGTAAAGGTAAAAGTTGAAAGTACAAGTAAAGGTTAAAGTTGATGTAAAGGTAAAGTTGAAAGTAAAAGTAAAGGTGAAGTTCGGTGGCTAAACTGAAGCGCTATATAAATTACATTTTGTGCATGCTAACACACACTGAAGACTCTGGATGTTAACGTCACGTGACATCTGATTTCTTGCTGGATCTTTATCTTGCTTTGGTCTATCCATCCGTCCGTCAGTTCATGCGAATCATCTGTCATCCTACTTGTCATCTGTAGTGTTACTTCCTGTAGCTTTGTTAATGGGCGATCCTCTCTTCGATCAGCATCTTCTGCAAACTATATTGTTTCTATTACACGTCTCGTCTTTTATCCGGCGTTCATTCAGAGTTGCTGGTCCCTCCTAATGGAATTCTCGACCACCTCATGTTCGCCACTCTCTTGCAGAGGTTATCTTTCGCTCTAAACCGAAACCTAACCGATTCCAGTCTGTTTCTTGATTTTTAAATGTTTCCTGTTATTCAGTTTCGATGTGCACTTCTGCGGTTCACCTTTACTGAACTGCATTTTAGTACTTCCTATTTAATCTTACCACACTCGGTGCGATTTAGTTATTGACGAGTATGTTTATACGGGACCTATAGAGGGACCTATACACTGCCGTCTGTTGTTTCCAGGAAGAACTAAGATCCGACTGGTACTCAGCTTCACCTGATCTCAAATACATTCTCCTGCGACACGACGTCAAAACGGTTAGATTGTCACCAGACAAAGATTTTTTATCCAACAGTCCATCCATCCATCTTTCCGTCGGTCCGTCCATCCATCGATCCATTCATCCACTCACCCACTCATCTATTCATCCATCCACCCAACCGTCCATCCATCTGTGCATCATGCATCCATCTATCCACAAGATATCGTTAAACATTGAAGAAAAACATGTGTAATTTAGACACCTTTTAAACGCTTTCAATGGACACTATTTATTTTTCAGCCACGTTTAAACGTGGGATAAGTTTACGGGTTACTCTAAGTATATAAGGCAAAGTCGACTTCGATGGCCTGACAACAAGAAGATATCGTTAAACTTTGAAAAATAATAATAACTCCAAGCCTTTCGTTTCCACGGTTGGGAGATTAAATAAATTATGGAGTCAGATGTGCGGTCGACGTCAACGGCCCTGGTAGCCGTAAGATGTCGTCACAGTTGCTATACGAACTAAACAGTGGGGTAAGACGAGAAACATCTAGTAGGTCCATTTATATTTTTTGGAAATACAAAATATATCAAGAGAACTGAATAGCATTTTACCGTTTTAAGCGTAGCCCACGCTGCATTCCTACTCAAAGTCTAACGACATCTTGTGGCCGCAAAGGCCGTATATGCCTTATGATAATTTTAGTAGTGAAAGACCCCACTATGTAACGATACTTCCAAGCATTGTTTTAATCGAACGATGGTAGTTTCAAATCTTTAACGACATCTTATGACATCAAAGGCCGTTGACGTCGATTGGAAAAAAATTGTACAATTGTAAAACGTTCCAATACAAGTTCCAATGTGACCAAAACAAATCGAACGATTAAGTAGTTCCTCAGTTTAACGACATCTTACGGCAACAAAGAAAGTTGATGTCGCCTTCCTCCTTTATCCAGGTTTCGTTTAAAGCAGTTACAGAATTTCATCTAAATCGAACGATAGTAGTAGTTCCGCAGTTTAACGACAGCTTTATGGTATCAAAGGCCGTTGCCGTCGCCCTCCTCCTTTATCCAGGCTTGGGACTGGCACTACCCCAAACAAAGCAGTGGCGGAGTTATCCGATAATTGACCGCAGCCGATTTTATATATACTGTCGGTTGTAAGCAATTTTAAGGTGTCTTAAGTAGAGCAGTGTATTGCCCATTTTTTAGCGACATCTTGCTGCCGCTAGGGTCGTTGACGCCGATCATACCTTAGTTCGAATTTTACTAAGTTCTGATGGCAATTAATATAGTGGGTGTGTGCGTGCTTGTGTGTATGTGGGTGTGATTATTTGTGTGTTGTATTTCATATCGAGCAGTGTTTAACGACATCTTGCGGCTATCGGGGCCTTCGACATTGACTTTGTTTAAGCATGGAGTCACCTCATATATCGCAACTCCGCTGTTGAAGAATATATAGAGTCAGTCGAAATCGTTTTAAAGGTGTCGTCTCAAGGGCCCAAGCTTAAGTAATTAATTAGCGCCTTTTCCACTTCAGACTTTGGCGTCATTAATTGTTTACCATACGTTGTTGTTTTTAAAAACAGAAATGGAGACATTCGTTTACGGCCAAGTATACCATCTTTGAAAGGCATGGACGACCAGGAAATCGGTATATGGACGATGATTGTCAATTTTATAACCAACCCTTATATAGCTCCTTGAGTGAGGTATACGCCTAGGTATGATCGGTATGAATATGGGTGCTTTGTGACGAATCTGGAACTGAAAAAGATACTCCAGTTTCTAGAAGTTTCTCACTTAAGCGAGAGGCGAGCATTCCTGTCCTAAATAAAACGCCTCTGATAGGTTCTTATCAAGGTTCAGACGCATATATATATATATATATATATATATATATATATATATATATATATATATATATATATATATATATATATATATATATATATATATATATATATATATATATATATATATATATATATATATATATATATATATATATATATATAATATTACATATATAAATTAAGGGCATGTGTGTGTGAGTGTGTGTGTGAGTGCCTTTGTGTATGAATGGCTGTGCACTGAAGAGTGTTTGATTGGGTATGTAATGTATGTATCTATGTATGCTTGTATGTATGTATGTATTGGTATGTACGTACGTACGTACGTATGTATGTATCTTTATGTATGTATGTATGCATGTATGTAGATTTTTATATAAATATGTATGTTTGTATGCACGTGTGTGTGCATGTATGTATATATGTATGTTTGTATGTGTGTGTGTTTGTATGTATGTATGTATGTATGTACATGTGTGTATGTTTGTATGTGTGTACGTATGTATGTATTTGTGTATGTATGTGTGTATGTATGTATGTTTGTATGTATGTGTGTATATATGTATGTATGTCTGTGTGTATGTATGTATATATGTATGTGTGTATGTATGTGTGTATGTATGTATGTATGTGTGTATGTATGCTTGTATTTATGCATCTGGCTATTTATATTTCGTGTCCGTGAGTTCTTGTTTCTGGTCTTTATCTCGTGGTGTCTGCGCATGAAGTTGCATCTGTCTGCAATCATCTATATACGTCTGCATGTCGCTGTCTGTGTCCCTGTGTGTTTGTCTAAATATTCCTCCGTCGACAGGTAATTCCTTCAGACTTTCCGACGCCGTTCGGGTATTTAATCAGTTACCTGCTTTTTCTTTTCGTCAATTCCGCGCCTCAGCCGAATCTTCGAGTTTCCAAACGATGCGGATCTGGAGAACCGCTTATCTGGAAAATCCGTGCAGTACGCCACCTGGGCGCCTACCACTTCCGCTCTGGTAAGTGCACAACCTTCTCGCTTTTGAGAGGTGTCTAAAGACGCTATATAAATATTCAAATGCATGTATGCATGAATACATACATGCATACATACCTACATACATATATACATACATGCATACATATATACATACATACATATATACATACATGCATACATACATACATACATGCATACATACATACATACATGCATACATATATACATACATGCATACATACATGCATATATACATACATACATATATACATACACGCATGCATGCATACATACATGCATTTCGAGCCTCTGGTGTTAGCGCTATATAAATTTAAGAGGACTATCTCCTCGACCGTATTACTGTTGTTTTTGTTATTGTTGTTATTGTTGTTATTATTATATTGCATTTATTATGTGCGCAAGGTCAGTAAATCTGAATCTGAGGCGCGAAGCAATTGTGAGTGAAGGTCTCCCTCAAGGTCCTGCACAGTAACTGTCTAAGGGAAGGAGGCTCGAACCCCTACTCTCCGCCTTACAAGCCAAGCGTTTGTAACCAATCGGCTACCGTGACCTACATACAAGCCGAGCGCTCTAGCCAATCGGCTACCGTGACCTACATATAATAAATCGCTCCATCCAATCGGCTACCGTGACCTACATACTAGCCGAGCGCTCTATCCAATCGGCTACCGTGACCTACATACAGGCCGAACACTATCCAATCGGCTACCCTGCCCTGCAGGGTTCTGTGAGAAATTATTCTGATTGCGATTATTTGGTTAGCTTTTTTCATGACTGATATTTAGCTAAGTATCCGCATTGCCAGACAGTGTTTATCTACGATTTATTTGGACACCTTAATTAGTGTCTGCCGCTTCGAGAGACGTTAGTTTTAATAACAGATCAAAGCGATGCTGTGGACCTACAACGAGGCACTTCGACGTTTGATAGATACACATATATAGGTACACGTACATGTACACACACTTAAGCATACACATACACGTACAGGTAGGGCCTCGTTGGGTGGTCGCCACCCACGGTGATGTCGGCTTCTTTGTCTGAGCAGGTCTTCGCTTTTGGCAACAACATTTATTACCAGTCGGACCCAAAGTCGCCGGCCAAGCAACTCACTTTCTCTGGAGATGAGAAATTCATTTTCAACGGAGTCTCTGATTGGCTCTATGAAGGTTTTCGTCAACCAATCATATCGCGTGTCTCACTTAGTCCGATTCTATTCTGCTATCAATCCTTGTTTCTTCTATCTCTTTGTCCTTCTGGATCTGTCTTTGCTTATGTCTGTCTTTGTGTTTCTGTTAGCCTCTGTCTGTCTGTTCTTCTGTCTGTATGTATGGATTTTCTTCTGTACAACGATTCAGGGACAACGACATTGGCGTTGACGTGTTAGAGTATAATCAAGTCGTTGCTGGAACCATTATCATAATCGTAATTATTATGATAATAATATTCTGCATGTATGTGTCTCATCTCTCTTTCTCTTTCTGTGTAGATGTAGATGAGAGAGAGAGAGAGAGAGAGAGAGAGAGAGAGAGAGAGAGAGAGACAGAGAGACAGAGAGACAGAGAGACAGAGACAGAGACAGAGAGAGACAGACAGACAGACAGACAGACACACACACACATAGACACACAGACACACAGACTCACAGACATACAAACACAGACACACAGACACAGACAGACACACAGACACACAGACGCAATTACACAATATACCTGCTCCAGAACGTATTGTAATGCATACGAAAGTTTAAATAGCACATTTTTTGTGCTAAATTTCCGCTTTCTCTGTTGTTTTCAGAGGAAATATTGCGGAGTCACGTGGCCCACTGGTGGTCACCTGACTCGCGCTACATCTGCTATGCAACTTTCAACGACACTCAAGTTCCCCTCTTTAGATTTCCCGCCTACGGAACGAAAAACGCCCTCTATGGGGATTTCATCGAGTTCACCTACCCCAAGGTATACATGCAAATACCATTAATCTAATGTAAGATTTTCCATAACATTAATGTATTGTTTGCGTTAAGCATCAAAAAAAGATTCGATTAAAGTTATTGGTAACACCGAGTCGACTTAAACAGCCTGTCAGCCAACAGATGTCGTTAAACGCTGTACGATACAATGCTCTATTTAGACACCTCTAAAACGTTTTTAACACACGCTATATATACTTAAGTTGGGTAAAATTTTTAATTTCTTCTTAACTGTGAAGGCCGCATGATGTCAGTGCTATATTTATGCGCGTTACAAATGCATCAGCAACAATCAATACTTAACAGCTACGTTCATACACGGACAATAGTCCTTAACTGCCTTTAGTCGGGTAGTAGTAGTAGTAGTAGTAGTAGTGGTGGTAGTAGTAGTAATGGTAGTAGTAGTAGTAGTAATTCCAGTGTTTAACGACATCTTATGCATCAAAGGCCGTTGACGTCGCCCTCCTCCTTCATCCAGGCACAATCCCGAAACATGGAGTGGCGGAGTTATGGCTTTAGTCAGTTGCTGCCACCAGTCTTTAGCCTGGATAAAGGAAGAGGGTGACGCTAATCGTCTTCGTTTTGATAGGGCATCGTTAAACTATTACTACTGCAGAGTTAGGGTATACTAAATATTATTACTACCACTGCAACTAATAACAATGATAATGATACTACTACTACTACTATTACTACTACCACTACTACTACTACTACTACTAATAATAATAATAATAATAATAATAATTATAGTAATAATAATAATAATAATAATAATAATAATAATAATAATAATATAGTTAAAAACTTTTCGGACACCTTTAAAACGCTTTCAACCAATATTATAAATAATCGCCGATTGCTATTGCCCCAAATCTCCGCATTCGCAGCGTTAAGATGTTAGCAAAAGAACGAATATTCGAACACTCGTTTTAGACACCTTTTAAACGCTCTTCCCGCCACTGCCTTTAGTCGGGTGGTGCCACTCAATTGCCTGGATAAAGGAAGAGGGCGACGCTAATCATCTCCGTTATGATAAAGCGTCGTTAAACAGACAAGGACACACACGCACGCACACACACAGACCGCACTAGTTTTTATAAACATTAAGGCCAGGTAAGGTTGACGTCAACGGTATTGGCTGCCGCAAGATGTCGTTAATCATTGCATAAAAACAGCTAATTCTAACACTGTAACAAGGTAGTCTAGAAATCACATCATAATGGTTATCACCATCACCATCATCATCACCACCACCACCACCACATCATCATCATCATCATCACCACCACCACATCATCATCATCATCATCACCACCACCGCATCTTCATCATCATCATCACCACCACCACCACATCATCATCATCATCACCACCACCGCATCTTCATCATCATCATCATCATCACCACCACCACCACATCATCATCATCATCATCACCATCATCATCATCATCACCACCACCACATCAACATCATCATCACCACCACCGCATCATCATTATCATCTCATCATCATCATCATCATCATCATCACCACCACCACATCATCATCATCTTCAAAATACATGCATCACGCGGAGGCATAATTGTTATCCACGAAGCACACGAATATTTAATGTAGAAGCTGTTTTTGGTGATATTATCGCCCATCAAAAACTCCTCTACAGGGAATATCATACTGAGCATTGACTGTTGGGATTCGATAGGACGGTGAATCGTCGCTCAGCTCCATTAGACTCATTGATCCCAGCGGGATTTCGAGCATCCATCAGAAAGCTTTCAATGCCAGAAAACGAGAGACGAACAGAGAGAAAGAGAGAGATAGAGAGAGAGAGAGAGAGTGAGAGAGAGAGAGATAGATAGAGATAGAGAGAGCGAGAGAGAGAGGAGAGAGACAGACAGACAGACAGACATGCAGGCAGGCAGACAGACAGGCAGACAGGCAGGCAGACAGACAGATAGACAGACAGACAGAGACAGGCGGACAGAGACAGAGAGACAGAGACAGGCAGACGGTGACAGACACAGACAGACAGACAGAGACACAGAGAGACACAGGCAGACACACAGAGAGACAGAGAGAGAGACATACAGATGTATGTGTGTATGTATGTGTGTATGCATATATGCATATGCGAATCATTTAAATCGATCGAAGAAGATTCTTTTTCCAGTGGAGAGAATTCCTTTCTTCCATGGAAAACATTTTCGGTCAATAAACTCCGTTTGTTGAGTTACTTAACGCGGAGGAAATTCCGACGAGAAATTTTATGAGAGCCAAAAAGTAAGACAGGGCCAAAGAGAAGGACCTTCAAAGATACTTAGTCTCTCGAAGAAAGGGAGGCCAAGGACTGAAACATGCACATAGACAGACAGGCAGACACACAGACACAAACACACAGGTAGGCACACCGACAGACAAACAGACACACAGACAGATAGGCCGACAGTCAGGCAGGCAGACCGACAGACAGACACGCAGACAGACACACAGACAGACACACATACATGCATACAGACACAGATAGGTAGGCAGACAGACAGACAGACAGACAAGCTACCATCCAAACAGACAGGTAAACGAATAGAAAACCTAGCTATGCAGATGCAACTGAAGCGACGAGATGTGGATGCATGGAACAGCGGGAGATGGAGAGAATTCCCCTCTGGCTCTTGATGGAAATTGGATGCCAACCGAGCCACCTAAGTCATCTCGGCTGCTGCCCGGAATGTGTACCGAATGACTCAGCAGCAAAAAGCATTGGAAAGCAATCAGATGCTGCGATGATGTTTTATGCAGGAAATTCACCAGCACACTCCTAACTCTGTGTGATTTTTTATATAACTACCTACAAGGACGTACGGATGCATGGAGCATGAGAAGTCATTTAAAGGCGCTAAAGTACTCCGCTGCCTACATATATACATACATACATACATTTTGTACATACATTTGTACACACCCAAACAAATACATACATACATACATTTTGTACATAAATTTGTACACACCCAAACAAATACATACATACATACATACATACATGCATGCATGCATGTTTGTCTGTCTGTCTGTCTGTCTGTCTGTCTAGCTCACACTCTGTATTTTTGATCTGTCTCTCTCTTTTTCTCCTCTCTGTCTGTGTGTGTCTGCTTGTGTGTGTATGTCTGTGTGTGTGTCTGTCTGTGTGTGTGTCTGTCTGTGTGTGTATGTCTGCCTGTTTGTCTGTCTGTCTGTCTCACTCACACTCTGTCGTTTTGGTCTATCTCTCTCTTTCTCCTCTGTCTGTCTGTGTGTATCTGTCTGTGTGTCTGTTTCTTCCTCAGTCTGCATCTGAAATGATCGGCCATTGTTTCTTGGATTGCGTTATTGAAATCTAAAGTGCTTTAAATTTCGGTGTATTGTATTATTTCGTCGTTCATGATTTTTTGTATTTCATTGAATCCCTCAGCGAATGATGTAAAACCTTATCACTTGTACTGAGTTCAATGATCCGAATTAGAAGATGTTCCATCATATTCCATCTTATTCCATCTTCTTCCATCTTATTCCATCTTATTCCATCTTACTCCATCTTATTCCATCTTATTCCATCTTATTCCACCTTATTCCATCTTCTTCCATCATATTCCATCTTATTCCATCTTATTCCATCTTCTTCCATCATATTCCATCTTATTCCATCTTATTCCATCTTATTCCATCTTATTCCATCTTATTCCACCTTATTCCATCTTCTTCCATCATATTCCATCTTATTCCATCTTATTCCATCTTATTCCATCTTATTCCATCTTATTCCATCTTATTCCATCTTATTCCATCTTATTCCATCTTATTCCATCTTATTCCATCTTATTCCACCTTATTCCACCTTATTCCATCTTATTCCATCTTATTTCATCTTATTCGATCTTATTCCATGCAATCTTCTTCTTAATGAGCTTTGAAATGCACTTGTGCGTGGTTTAGCTTGTTTTGATGAAGATTATTGTAATATCTGATGCGTGCTTGTTCTAGGCTGGCGACTTCAAACCGGGAACCAGCACCCAGGTGGAAATGTTCGTCGTAGACACACTCAACATTGATGGCGGCACGCACAAAGCTTTACCAGCACCGCCGGAAATAATTAACAAGTCAGTCGACTGTAATTGTATCTGTAATAGAGAGTTTATGCAGCGCCTGAATATTGAGCGCCCCTAGCGTTGCAATTCCCAGTTTGTAAGGTTAGTAGGTCGTACAAACTCATCTATGCTCCAGCGCTTGCAATTTCTGCATCGGCCTTTCACTCAAAACTGAAAACATTCCTCTTTCGCAGATCCTGTCCTGACTCCCCTTCTTCCTCTTATCTCTCTTTCCACTCCAATCCCAAACATCACCCACCGTAGCTGCCACGCCGTCTCTCTGCCTGACTCTTGGATCTTGACCTGGAACCGAACACTTTTGCCTAACGATTTGGTTTTGACTGAGCGCCTGTATATAAGGTGGACCCGTGACGTGGCTTTCGTTGGTCTGTGTGTCTGGCTGTGTGTGTGTCTGTTTCATCAATAACTCGTGGCGTTATGCGCGTGTGTTTGCGTGTCTGTAGAGATCACTACGTCGTTCAGGTAGCTTGGCGAGACAACAGCCACGTCAGTATTGTCTGGTCGAATCGTGCTCAGAACAAGACAGTCACCACCATCTACAATGTCGTCACAGAGTCCAGTTTCAACGTAAGCCACTCCTCGTGTTTCTTTTCCTCACCCTATCTGATCACGACCACTCAGCGCGTCGCGTCTCTGGCTGAGAAGATGCCTTATTGAATATCGGCTTTTACTCGAACGGCTACGGTAGACTGCGGAGTACTGATAGATGCAATTAATTAATCTATTTAATTACGCTAAAATTAATCTAAAAGTAACCGTTATTGTAACCGTAAATGCAACCTAAATGTGATCGTAAATGTAACCATAAATGTAATCGAAAATGTAACCATAAATGTAATTGTAAATGTAACCGAAAATGCAACCTTAAATGTAACCAAAAAAGCTACCTAAATGTAAATGTAAATGGAACCTTATATGCAACCTAAATGTAGCCGTAAATGCAACCGTAAATGTAATCGTAAATGCAACCATATATGTAACAGTAAATTAAACCTTAATCTTAATCGTAACCGTTATTGTAATAGTAATTGCCATTGTAATTGCAACCGTAACTGAAATTGTAACAAACTGTAACTTAATGTAATTGCGTAACTGTAAAAAGGAATTTGTACGGTTCTTCTCAAAACTATGGGGGTAACGCAGTCGGATGAAAAAAGTGGGTCTTCAAAGCTCGGGTAGCGAAGCAGATGCACCCAATCTGAACTTAATTGGCAGACTAATTGTTTTTCCATCAAGCTGCCTGTCTGCCTGCCTGCATCCCTCCCTCCCTTCCTGCCTCCTTGCCTCGCTATCTGCCTGCCTGCCTGCCTGCCTGCCTGCCTGTCTACCTGCCTGCCTGCCTGTCTTCCTGCCTTCCTGCCTCCTTGCCTGCCTGCCTGCCTGCCTGCCTGTCTGCCTGCCTGCCTGCCTGCCTGCCTGCCTGCCTGCCTGCCTGCCTGCCTGCTTCTCGCTGACGTCGCATAAAACTAATCAAATGGTACATTAATCTGACATAAGATTTATTGATTATTTTCTTTAGAATCTCTATCAGGCGATAGTCGATGGCTGGTTAGAGGTGAGTTTATTGTCGACATAATCCTCCTCCTGTTCCTCCTCCTCCTGTTCCTCCTCCTCCTTAGTAACGATAATAATTTACATATTAGCATGTTGCTAGTTCTGGCCTGGTCAGCTACATTGGTTAACGCGTACGTCCAGGCGCCTCTGAACGCGAGGATGCCGGTTCGCATACCGATCGTGGCTTATTTCAGAGATTTGAATCTCGGGCCAGTAGGATTCCGTACACGGGGACCTTAAATGGCGTGGCGCCCAATCAAACGGGCAGCGGTGGTGAAGGATCTCACCCGATAAATTAATTGAAAAATGAGCAGGGTCACAGAGGTCACACTGGGTCGCTATAGAAAACGTGTACATTACATTTACATTTACCGTGGTTTTGTGCAGTCAAGTCTGCAGTGCTTCTGAAGAGTTGCTCTTGAAAAGGCGCTATAAAAATCTGATTACTATTACAGTTACAAATGTCATCACTAGCGAGATGAAGAGTCAACAGTCCGCCACTGTAATGTATTTGCCGACACTAATTTTATGTGCCATAGCAATTATAGATTAGATTAGATTGAATTAGAATTGATTAGATTAGATTAGATTCATTTGCAGCTCAATTATTTGTAGCCTCTACCGCACGTGACGTTCCTGCAGGCCGGAAGTGCTTACGTCACCATTTTAGCCAAACCGGAAGCCGATGGCGGAACGTGGGATCACGTGGCCTTAGTAACAGCCCAGGTAATCCATCACGCATGCGCACTTAGTTAGACGTCTGCTCATTAGTCTGGCTCGCTTTCTGTCGGTTCTCACCTGCTTCTCCGCGGCGCGAGTTTTGTCGCTAGAAGCAGAAGCGAAAATTGAGATAAGGTGCTTCTTTACTCCACTCTGCTTACATCACCAAACAATAGCTTTTTTCACCCTCACTGACTGATTGATTAGGTGCTTCCTTATCATGTCATGTAATCATCTCTGGACTGGATCCAGTCGTTGATTTCTCTATGACACCCCTCCACAAATCCCGTCTCCCGGCCATCTCTTCAAGGGTCATTCTCCGTCTGCCCTCCGTTTTCCCATAGATAGTAACTCCGGCACCTTTCAGATCCTCTTCAAGGCAATCTATCCATCTTCTTTTCGGTCTTCCCACTGCTCTCTTTCCGTCCGGTTTGTATTTAAAGATTTTCTTTGGATTGCAGTTCTCCTCCATCCTCAGGACATGTCCTGCCCACTTCATTCTTCTTTTCTTGATCGTATTGCTTATCAATGGTTCGTTGTCTAATACTTTCATTCGTTACATGGTCCTTATAGCTAACTCTTAGTATTCTTCTGAGCCATTTGTTTTCTGCTGCATTCAGTTTCTTCTCCATTGCTCTTGTAATACTCCATGACTCACATCCATAGATTAGTACTGGGATCACGCATGTGTTGAGGATTTTTAGCTTTATCGCCAGTTTTATATCATGTCGTTTGAAGACCTTTTGTAACCTGTTAAAGGTTGACCCTGCAAGCGCTATTCTCCTTTTGATTTCTGTTTCTGATCCTCCCCCTGCTTTCATTTCACTTCCCAGATAGACAAACTTATTTATTACCTCAATTTCCTGTCCCTTAAGCTTAACTATTGGCCCGTTGTATTCCTTTTTTGTTATTGGCATTATTTTAGTTTTGTTATAGTTAATTTTCAGTCCAAGTTTTCCACTTTCCTCTGCTAATGCCTCCAACAACTCCATTATTCTTGTTAGGCATTCTGCAATCATACATGCATCATCTGCATATTCGACATCCTCTGTATTTCTTGGTTGAGATTGTGCTCCCAAATTATGAGTTCTTTCCAGACGTCTCATGATATAGTCCAATACCATATTAAACAAGATTGGTGACAGGATGCAACCCTGTCGGAAACCTGTTTCTATCTTGAACCATTCCGTTTCTTCTCCTTCTAGTCGAATGCATGCCATTATTGTGCCATATAGTTTTCTGATGAGTCTGATTAATTTGGCGTGAATGCCATATTTCTCCAAGATCTTCCATGCTCCTGATCTCCAGACTGAGTCGTAGGCCTGGGCAAAGTCAATGAAGCACATAACTGTTTCTTTATTGTATTCAATTCTTTTTTCGATGATTTGTCGGATTACAAAGATCTGATCTGAACATCCTCTCCCTTTTCGAAATCCACTTTGATTTTCCCGTAGGATGTCATCCACTCTATCTGCCATTCTATTCAGGATGATTCTGGTGAAAACTTTGCCTGGTACACTTAATAGGCTGATTCCTCTGGAGTTGCCACATTCTTGTCTGTCTGCTTCCTTATAGTGCAGCTAATGGGGGTTCGAAGCCTACATACACACATACATACATTGGTCTTTCACAGATCCTATCCTGACACCCCTTCTTCTTCTTATCTCTCTCTCTTCTTCAACCCCAAACGCCACCCCTCCCCATAGCTGCCACGCTGTCTCTCCGTCTGACTTTTGGATCTTGACCTGGAACCGAACCCTTTTGTCTATCGATTTTGTTTTGACTGAGCGCCTGTGAATAAGCTGGTCCCCGAGGCGTGGCTTTCTTTGGGCGCTGTAGAAATCTCAGAATTACGATTACGATTAAGACTCTACTAAGATGGTCGTCTTATGTATATAGGTATGTACATATATACATATGTACATAGCTACCTTGTCCGGTAGAACCTAGACCTTCATACTCAAGACCAAATACGATATCTTAAGACCATTACAGTCATAGAAAAGACAAAAACAGTCATCCCAAAACCAAGAACCAATCAAGACCAAAAGAATATGTATGAAGACCAAATTGCGTGCGAAAGACATTTCATGATGTTGCCAACAGCCAGACAATAAGTTTTCTCTATGGTAGTTTAGGAGTGTCTGGTTCTAGACCACAGTAAGATTGAAAGTGTCTTCTGTACACTTTATCCTGTAGGTGCAGGCGAGAGATATGCCAGATATCGGATAATATACAGAGGCATACAGCTGTATGTGTGTATGTGTCTGTTTGTGTCTGTGTATATCTGTGTGTATGTCTGTGTATGTCTGTGTATGTCTGTGTGTATGTCTGGGTATGTCTGTGTGTATGTCTATGTGTATGTCTGTTTATGTCTGTGTATGTTTATGTATGCCGGTGGATCTCGGTGTATGTCTGTGTGTATGCCTGTGTATGCCTGTGTTTGTGGTGCTGCGTGCAAAAGGTATGATGTCGGAAGACTTACCTGTCACGTATGAAAATTATTCCATTCTGCATGACTTGTTTTCCCCGAGGCTAAGTTTCTTCTAAAATTGTGTTTTGTGTATATGTATATGAATCTGTGTTTGCACGTATTGTATGTATGTGTGTGCATTTATGTATGTACGTATGCATTTATGTGTGTATGTATATATCTATGTATGTATGTGTGTATGTATATATGTATGTATGTATTTTTGTATCTATGTATGTATGTATGTATGTACGAGTGTATGTATGTAGGTATTTGTTATGTATTTATGTATGTATTTATGTATGTATTTACGTATTTATGTATGTATTTACGTATGTATGTATTTATGTAAATGTGTATGTATTTATGTATGTATATGTGTGTGTATGTATTTATGTATGTGTGTATGTATGCCTGTATGTACGTATGTATTTATGTATGTAAGTAGTCTGCATGCATACGGGCATATATGCCTGTATGTTTGTATATATATATGCATGTTATGGTATGGTATACATATCTGAGTTTCCTATACAGTAAGTCTGTCTGGTTACCTGTAAAATGTCTAGGATAATGAGGAAGGGAAGATAACTTTTCTGACGAGTGGTTTGCAGGAGGTCAAAGGCATCGTCGGTTACGAAGAGGAAAGACATCTGATGTAAGGCCACCACATTTATTTCTCTTCTGCTTCGTTAATGTGATGTGGTTTAACGTGATGCATGACAACGTAATTATTATCTATTTATTTATTTGTTGATGTTGTTATTGTTGTTGCTGTTTATGCACGTACGTTTCGCGTTTCGCTGCTTTATGAAACTCCACTGACTGTAAGGGATTATTAGGTGTTGATGTTTTTGATATGGACGAGGAAAGTCAACAGTTGACCTAGTCTGACCTGACCTAGTTTGACCTGACCTAGTTTGACCTGACCTGACCTAACGAATCGAACCTAAACTAACCAACAGTTGACCTAGTCTGACCTGACCTAGTTTGACCTGACCTAGTTTGACCTGACCTGACCTAACGAATCGAACCTAAACTAACCAACAGTTGACCTAGTCTGACCTGACCTAGTTTGACCTGACCTAGTTTGACCTGACCTGACCTAACGAATCGAACCTAAACTAACCAATCTAATTGTTAATTACTTACTTACTTACTTATATGGAGCAGCTGTAATAATGCACAAGACATGAACTGATGATGCGCCAGTTCCTCTCTGCAAATCCGGTCACATAATACATTGTAAATAATTGAATAAAAGACGATTTGTAAGTATTCTAAAGATGTCTGTGATTGTTGTGCTTCAGATACTATCTGTCGACGAAAGGGGATCCGAAAAGAAGACATCTCTTCAGGTGATTTAGGACCATACTATCCTCTCCGCTTCCATCTGTCTGTCTGTCTCTCTGTCTGTCTGTCTCTACATGTCTCTGTCTGTCTGTCTGTCTGTCTGTCTCTATATGTCTGTCTCTATCTGTCTCTGTCTGTCTCTGTCTGTGTCTCACTCTCTTTATCTCTGTCTCTCTCTATCTCTGTCTCTGTCTGTCTGTCTCTCTCCATGTCGCCCTTTGTGTCCTACTCTATGCTCCTCTGTATCCTCCTCTATATCTTATTCTTCAGAAGACGATGGATTTGTTTCAAAGAAGATATTTAGGGACCTTCTTGCGCAGTTGTTCAAAACCATCGATGCTCTGTCGTAAGATCGTATGTGCACTTGTGAACTTTGGAAGGAGGGCAATAATATCAAAAACAAGTTATATCGTATTGCATTGTATTGAATTCTTATCGCTCAATGTAAATGTAAATGTATGCGGTTTTCTAGAGTGACCGTATGGCCTCGACTGTCTCATTTTTTCAATGAATTTTTTCAATTTTTTCCAAGGTTCAGCGTTAATGAAGATTTCCACAAGATGGCGTTGAGCATTTGAACGGTGTCTGCGTTAGACACCTTTAAAACACGTTCCTCTTGTGTTATTTGTACTTTGCTTGCGCGCTAATTGCATATTTCGGTTCACCAGTATTCTAGTATCCAAAATGTAACGACATCTTGTGGCCGCCAAGGCCGTGTATGTCGACTTTATCTTATGATGATTTTCGTAGTGAAAGACTCCATGATATAACGAGACTTCCAAGCATTGTGCTAACCGGACGATAATAGTAGTTTCATAGTTTAACGACGTCTTATGGCATCAAAGGCCGTTGACGTCGATAAATCATGATACTGTTCTCTGATTGATCTCGTTGCTTTACTAAGCGCAGGCGAATTATAAATAGCACAAGTTGAACATGTTTTAAAGGTGTCTAACACAGGCGCGTTCAAATGTTTAACGACATCTTGTAACTGCTGTAATTGACGTCTACCACACCTCAGGTCATTATATATAGTTAATATTACATGTAAAAAGAATTTCATTTCCTTGTAGGGTCGGATCGCCGATGGCCGATCAGTCGTTGCGAGATCCGGTCTGCCTGTCCTGCCGCCTGGCGACCGATTGTCAGTACGTCGAGGCTTCGTTCAGCAGCAGTGGGCGCCACTACATTCTAGGCTGTCTCGGACCAGGGATCCCCAAGTACAGACTTAGACAAACTAATGGACCACTCGGTATGACATCTATTTCAGCGTAATTAAATAGGTTAATTAATTGCATCGATTTTATTAACAAATAAATAGACTAATTAATTGATTTAGATTAATTAATTGAATAGATTAATTGAATAGATTAATTGAATAGATTAATTGAATAGATTAATTGAATAGATTAATTGAATAGATTAATTGAATAGATTAATTAATCAGTTGATTAATTAATCAGTTGATTAATTGGATAGATTAATAAAATAGCTTACCTAATTAATTAATTAATGTAGTTAAAAAATACATTAATTAATTTGATTAATTAGATAAATTAGCTAACTAGATTAAATAAGTAGGATGATTAAATCGATTATTTATTTATTTATTTAACTTAATTTCGACGTATTTCGATCACTCATTTCATCTCCAGGCATCTTTTTAAATCTCTAGGGAGCTTCGCTACCTTGGGTATAATAACTGTATGAATAACAAAAGATCAGCTGAAAAATTAAAAAAAAATTATAATCAAAAGAAAACTTTTTCCATTGTCGCGATTCGTTTCATTATCCAAATTTCGATAAACCATTCACAATTTAAAAACTACATATTTCGCATTGTGATTATTTTTATTCTAATTGAAAGTATTTTAATAGCTAATGAATTGCTATTCATAATAATTCTTATTCTAATTGGCATCAGTTACATGCTTGAGCAATTCTATCGATTTGAAGAATTGGTATCGATCTTGTTTAGAGCTGATGCTTGAAAATAACACTGAACTGGCCAGGATACTTGCCAAAAAGATTCTTCCGGAGAAGGAGTACTTCGAAGTACCGATAGGTGGAGGACAGCGTGAGTACTCCGCAACCAACGGATTCCTTGTCCAACCTCTAGTCTGATTCTATTTTCGTCTCTTCTGCTTTATTTTTATTCAGACTAGACTAGTCATGTCAAGTCAATTCTATTCTATTCTGTTCAGTGCTAGTCAGGTAAGGTAAATTAAAGTCAATTCTAATCTATACAGGCTAGTCAAGCACATTGATGTCAAGTCAATTCCATTCTGTTGCGACTAGTTAAGCCAAGTCAATGCAATTCTATTCTATTCATCCTGGTCAAATCACGTCAATTGAATTCAATTCTAATCTGTTCCGACTAGTCCACTGGATTCCATGCCTTTCCTGCCAATTCCAGAATATACCCTACCATTAAACTCCGCAAGTGAAATAGCACAAATTGAACATGTTTTAAAGGTGTCTAAAACAGGGATAGTTCAAATGTTTTAACGACGTCTTGTGACTGCTGTAATTGACGTCTACCACACCTCAGGACACACACACACACACATATATATACATATATATGTATATATATATATATATATATATATATATATATATATATATATATATATATATATATATAAATAAAGCACTTTTCATCTCGTTACTTTACGCTACATTAGCTGACCTTATTACAGGCCTAGTCATGCACGACTGTTGTTTCCCTATAGGCGCCTGGGCTCAAGTATTAAGGCCACCTGGCGTCAACAATGAAGAAAAAACAAAGAAGTATCCGCTGCTGGTCTACGCGTAGGTATATGCGCTGGAATCCTATTGTTAGTCCGACACACTGTTACGTTACGTCATATATTACTTTCCGTTACCATTCACTTCTAAGGTTCCTCGTCCGATGCGTATTTGAATTAGACAATTTGCTCTTAGTAAGTGGAGTCTAAACGGTAAGTAAGTAAGTAAGTAATTAACTAAGTAAGTAAGTAAGTAAGTAATTAATTAATTAAGTAAGTAAGTAAGTAAATAAATAAATATATACTTTATTAACCAGTAGCTAATCGCACATCGCTTTACAAGTAAGACTCTTGCCTGAAACACGTGCTGTAAATGAACTTACCATACCATATTATACCTTGCGTATCGTTCTTTACCTTACCCTAATATGTCATGCCTTACCTTACCTTAACTTTTACCTTATGCCTTACGTTGCATGACAACGTTTTCAAGTGTGCCTCACGACGTCATAGTATTTCGTTGTGACGTCACCGTTCTCTGAGTAGGCATAATATTTCGTCGTGACTTCACTGATGCTTTGAGCATTATTACAGTGGCGCTATAGAAGTTCTTAGATTATAATTTATTTATTTATTACGCAGCCACAGTGTTCCGGGCACTCAGGTCGTGACGGAGCAGTTTCGGTTCGGATGGGAGACGTACCTAGCGGCGTCGGAGGAAGTCGTGGTAGCCTCGCTGGACGGAAGGGGGGCTGGATCGCGTGGAAACAAGTTCAAGTATCTTGCCTACAGGAAACTTGGAGTCGTCGACGTCGAAGACCAACTTCTTGGCGGACTGTAAGTCGATTGAATTGCCACGACTACTACTTCTGCTTCTGCTTCTGCTTCTGCTTCTGCTTCTATTTATTATTATTATTATTTTTATTATTATTTTCATCATCATCATCATCATCATCACCATCATCACCATCATCATCATCATCATCACTATTACTACTACTACTACTACTACTACTACTACTACTACTACTACTACTACTACTACTACTAATAATAATAATAATTATTATTATTATTATTATTATCATCATCATCATCATCATCACTATTACTACTACTACTAATACTATTATTATTATTATTCTCAATATTATTATTATTATTTTTTTTCTCCATTTATTAGGGTCACTATCTAATGATTGAGTATCAACCGATGGTGCTAATTAGCAACTGTGAGTGAAGGACCTGCTCAAGGTCCCTACACAGTAACCGCCTCGAGGGAGGCTCGAACCCGTACTCTCCGCATTACGCGCCTAGCGCTCATCCAATAGGCTACCATGCCCCACAAATGTAAATGTAAAACTCGTAAATAATTCATTACGTTCATGTAAATGTAAATCTCGTAAATAATTCATTACGTTCATGTAAATGTAAATCTCGTAAATAATTCATTGCGTTCATGTAAATGTAAATCTCGTAAATAATTCATTACGTTCATGTAAATGTAAATCTCGTAAATAATTCATTACGTTCATGTAAATGTAAATCTCGTAAATAATTCATTACGTTCATGTAAATGTAAATCTCGTAAATAATTCATTGCGTTCATGTAAATGTAAATCTCGTGAATAATTTATTGCGTCATGTAAATGTAAATCTCGTAAATAATTCATTACGTTCATGTAAATGTAAATCTCGTAAATAATTCATTACGTTCATGTAAATGTAAATCTCGTAAATAATTCATTACGTTCATGTAAATGTAAATCTCGTAAATAATTCATTGCATTCATGTAAATGTAAATCTCGTAAATAATACATTACGTTCATGTAAATGTAAATCTTGTAAATAATTCATCACGTTCATGTAAATGTAAATCTCGTAAATAATTCATCACGTTCATGTAAATGTAAATCTCGTAAATAATTCATTGCGTTCATGTAAATGTAAATCTCGTAAATAATTCATTACATTCATGTAAATGTAAATCTCGTAAATAATTCATTACATTCAGGTCGTTTCTGTTGGTTATTTGTTCTGACAGATTTTTCAAGACTCGTGAATTCGTTGATCCAGCCAAAGCCGCCATCTGGGGTTGGGTAGGAATCCGCTTCCATCTCCCCAAATTTATTAAACAGTTTTTCTGAATTGTTTGAAACTGAGACAGGCTTTTAATTTATTCTAATTAAGTAAGTTAATAATTAACGCATGTAGTCTTACAGTGGTTAGCGACATCGCGATATATATATATATACATATATATACACATATATATAGTGTTTGTGTCAGTGTGTGTGTGCAGTTTTTGTTTAACGACTCTGGGTCGTAACGTTGCCTATCGATTTTGTTTTGACTGAGCGCCTGTGAATTAGCTGGTTCCCGCAACATTAGCTTCGTTGGACGCTGTAGAAATCTCGAGTTTACGATTACGATTACGTTCTCCTGCTTTATCTAGGCTTCGGACTGACACTACCCGACTAAAAGCAGAAAAAGAGTTGGATCAACAGAGTAGTGTCTCCAGTGTTTAAAAGCATCTTGCGGCTGCCAGGGCCTT
Source organism: Norana najaformis (assembly GCA_964023275.1). Classification (NCBI taxonomy): domain Eukaryota; kingdom Metazoa; phylum Annelida; class Clitellata; order Crassiclitellata; family Hormogastridae; genus Norana; species Norana najaformis. The sequence continues at coordinate 29,200,459 of OZ029922.1, forward strand.
TGATGTCAACCTAACTTTACCTCCACAGAGGTTGTAAGTCTAATAAAGAATTTGTTGTCCCGTCAAGTTCAGGATTTAACGCGGCTGAAGAATAAATAGTTTCAGTTGAAAGCGTTTTAAAGGTGTCTTGTAGACTAGTATTAGTCAGTGTTCAACGACATCTTGCGGCTGCTAGGGCTGTTGACATCGACCTTACCTTATGTCACAGGGAGGGTTTAATCTTATCAACAAATTACATATGCAAATAAAAGATTAAACAAACATATATACTCTGGGTCTTCAGCTCAAGGTACCTAAAGACCATAACCAATCGATTAGCGCCGCGTAATCTACGCTCCGCCCATTTTTTACAGCACAGCTCTCCTTAGGTAACAATTATTTAGATACAAGGTAAACGATGTCTGTTTCATAACTAGGGATTTAATAGTAGTTCCAAGGTTTGACGACATCTTATGGCATCAAAGACCGTTTTCGTCGCCCTCCTCCTTTAACCAAGCTTCTAACTAGCACCACCCTAGTTCTAGTTCTTCAGTTTAACGACTGCTTATGGCGTCAAAGGTCGTTGCCGTCGCCCTCCTCCTTTATCCAGGCTTGGGACTGGCACTACCCCCAACAAGGCAGTGGCCGAGTTTACTAGCACCACCCGATTACGACTGAAGTAAAAATAGTTCAGTTGAAAACGTTTTAAAGGTGTCTTATTAGATTTAGCATTAATCAGTGGTTTACGAGATATTGCAACTGCAAGGGCCGTTGACGTCGACATTATACCTTCTTCCCAAAGAGAACTTGAGATAGGTAAATAACTCAGACGTACAATTCTCTATAGTTCTGTCTTAAGTTCTGAGTTATAAAATGAATCCTGTCTTCGATTGCTATTGGTCGTGTTTCGACCGGAGACGGAAGATCCTGCTATTTCAAGAGGACCATGCTTCTGAAGAATTTTTTAGAGTCTTCCACTTGTATCCATGGAGAATTCCTTAGCGTTGGAACAGTCTTCCACTGTTTTTACACAGTTTCGTTTGACTCGGTGTATTTTCTGCCTACCTTAAAGCTCACTTGTTAATGCCATTTAGAAAGCCACGTGTGCAAACACTTTTGAAAGGTAACGCAAAAGTAAAGGCGCTATATCATGTGACTTAATACCTACTTACATACCTGCATCTTGCCAGCCTATTACGACTTAGCTTCTACTGGTTACTGAATGTTTACGATTACGATTGCTATGATTAAGGTTTATTTATTTTATTTTATTTATTTTTTTATTTATTTTATTATGGTTTTTACGAATACGATTACAATAGTTCGTTTGTTTTGTGCTCTGTAGTCTTACGGAGGCTTCGTGACGTCACACGCGGTTGCCAACGAGACGGACATCTTTCCTTGCGGAATATCAGGAGCCGCAGTTCCAGATTTAAAATACTATGGTAACGCAATCAACATGCAGTTCGTAGTTGTAGTTCCAATGTTTAGCTACATCTTATGGCATCAAAGGCGATTAGAAAAAGTTTTGTACAGTTTTCATCGCTTTTGTAACCAACGATGCATGTAGACAAAAAATCGAACGAATTCGAATGGAAACGTAAGCATATATTAGTTAGGATGAGCGACTAAAAAAGGTGTCTAATAGGCTAAAATTAATTGTCTTTATTTTATTGCATTACGTCAGAAACGGCAGTTCCAGATTCAAAGTTTATGGTAACTCATTTGATATGCAATTCGAATAGTAGTAGGAGTAGTTCCTCAGTTTAACGACATCTTATGGCATCAAAGGCCGTTGCCGTCGCCCTCCTCCTTCATCCAGGCTTGGGACTGGCACTATCTGACCTAAGGCAGTGGCGGAGTTGGGATTGGCATTTTTTTAATCATCAGTTAACGACATCTTATGCCATAAAAGGCGTTCACGTCGATTGGAAGATATTTGTACAACCTTCAACATATCTATAAGTGCGTACGACTGGTACTGATATTGCTTGGACTGATAACTAAAAAAGGTGTCTAAAAGCCTAAAATTAACGAATCATTAATGTCTGAGTATTTTTTATTGAATTAGGTTTTTGTCGTCTGGACGAAGTTGCCTTTAAAAGCGCCATCTAGTTACTCACTGGATTTAGTTGGTTTGTGTTTATAGACACCGCTAATGCGGAGAGATACATGGGATTCGCAACACCAGACGATAACCAAAATGGATACGAGGTACGCGAACAGAGTTCTGTAAACAAGATTTGTAGAAAATATTTTGGAAACAAGATTTTGCAAACAGAGTTCTGTAAAAACACATTCTGTAAACAAGATTTATAAACAAGATTTTGTAAACAAGATTTTGTAAACAGGGTTCTGTAACCAAGTTTCAGTAAACAAGAGTCTGTTAACAGGATTTTGCAATCAAGATTCTGTAAGCAAGATTTGTTAACAAGATTTTGTAAACAAGAATTTTTAAAACAAGATAACCACAAAACTGGTTTGAAGAGGCTTCCTATTGTAAGACTGTTGTGGTCGTGTTTGCGCCTCAGCCGAATGTTCCCTAGACCCCTCAAGACCACGCACTTGAAATGTTTTTGAGAGGTGTGCAACTGTACCTCACGAAATTGTGTCTTTATAAATTAACTGCGTAATCGGATGACAAAAAATTGTGATTAACCGGCATATAAATTACATGAAATATTGGCGCATGTAATTAAAAATGTAAATTCTTTTATTTCTTCGGTATCGCTAATATATGAATGATGCATGACTAATTTCTTATTAATATGCAAATGAGCATGAATAATGCTCGATTAATTTCTGATTAATATGCTAATAAAGTATGAATAATGTATGATTTGAGTCAAGTAATATGTAAATGATGCATGAGCAAGATATGAATAATTTATGATTAATATGTAAATAATGTATGAAAAATGTGCGAATAATGTATGGATGTGTGTCCTGTAGAAAAGCGATGTGACGAAAAAGGTTGAATACTTACGCAATAAAAAGTTTCTGATGGTTCATGGAACCTCAGACGGTAAGAGTTCAAGATTTTCGCTAAACAAAAAAGCATCGCGAAAACAACAACTTATTAGTTACACAATTGTTCGTTAAGGACTTGCTCAAAGCCCCTGGGCAGTAATCGTCATGAACTGTGTCATATTGAGCGCTCAACCATAGTTCAATGGTCCAGGCAGCTGTGAGATGTTGTTAAACACTAAACATTACTGTGTCTAATAAGACACCTTTTAAACACTTTTAATTGACACTATTTATTCTTCAGCCCCGCTAAATCTGTAGATATAAAACACGTAATGCTAGTACTAAACTTGGATAAAAGATGAGGCCGACGTCAACGGCCTTTGATGCCATAAGATGTCATCAAACACAGGAACCACAACTAATCTCTGTAGGTGTAACAGAAATTTCTCTATAAGGTTAAAACCTCCCTGTGGAGTAAGGTAAGGTCGACATCAACGGCCATGGCAGCCGTAAGATGTTAACCATTGGGTAATATAATGCGTTGAAGGTCACGCACGCACGCACGCACGCAGGCACGGACGCTCGCACCATAGAATATTGCCGTTTCTCCTTTCAAATGGACACTGAATTAGTCATTAAAAATAAATTAGTAAATGCACCCTGTACTAAATTATATTTTCCACTTTCGATTAGACACCTTTATAATTGAGAACTTTTTTTAAAAAATTCCTACAGACGTCAACGGTCTTGATGCCAGAAGATGTCGTTAAACACTGGACAACACGGGACTCTATTTTGACACCTTTAAAACGCTTTCGACCGACTCTATGTTTGCATTCATCAGTAAATTCAACCGTTAGAACGCTGCAATTTGGCTTTAGTGGGGTAGTGCCAGTTCCAAGACTGGATAAAGGAGGAGGGCGACGGCAACGGACTTTGATGCCATAAGATGTCGTTAAACTGTGGAACTACTACTACTACTACTATTAAGAAAACCTTCAGCCATAAGATGTCGTATGCTATGGAAACTATTACTAAGAGTTAAAGTCCACCTTTGCTGGATAAAGCATTCAACCGATCGGAAATTATGCCACAGAATTATTATTAGCTCTATTAATGATCATAGCCTTCCCTTACCTTACCTTACTTTACTTTACCTTACCTTACCTTAATTTGCCTTGCCTTGCCTTGCCTTGCCTTACCTTACCTTACCTTACCTTATCTTGCCTTACCTTGCATTACCTGATCTTACCTTACCTGATCTTGCCTTACTATACCTTATCTTGCCTTATCTTGCCTTACCTTACCTTACTTTGCCTTGCCTTGCCTTACCTTACCGTACCTTACCGTACCTTACCTGATCTTGCCTTACCTTACCTTATCTTGCCTTACCTTGCATTACCTGATCTTACCTTACCTGATCTTGCCTTACTATACCTTATCTTGCCTTATCTTGCCTTACCTTACCTTATCTTATCTTACCTTGCCTTACCTGGTCTTACCTTGCCTTGCCTTGCTTACCTTACCTTGCCTTATCTTGGTTTAGTTTGTTCCTCATTTTGTTTGCAGATAACGTTCGTTTTGCTAGTTCCTCACATTTGATGCGAATGCTGACAGAAGCCGATATCCAGTTTCGTTTCCAGGTAAGCCTAAGTTGTAAATTTATCTGAACATTTATTTAGCGCCTTTTGCGAGTCACTCAGAGGCGCCTAATGATGGCCATCTAACAGATCTGAAAGGTGGACTGTTAAACTTCTCACAGTTGAAACTGTCGACTCATCCTATCACTCTGCGTGTGTTCTTCTCGCTAAGGACGCTCTCTCTCTCTCTCTCTCTCTCTCTCTCTCTCTCTCTCTCTCTCTCTCTCTCTCTCTCTCTCTCTCTGTCCTTCTTGCTAGGGACGCTCTATATGGGCTGATCACCAAGAATTGAAAACTTTTGTTTCGCGGGGGTTGGGCTGAGACGCCTCTGAGCAGCTATCTTCAGTGGGCGCTGCATAGATTTAGGCCCCTACTGCAGAATTACTGAAAATTTACCATTGGTCATTCATTCCATAAGTCAGTCAGTCAGCCAGTCGATCATTCGATCAGTCAGTCAGTCAATCAGTCAGTCAGTCCCTCCGTTTTTCAGTCAGTCAGTCAGTCAGTCAGTCAGTCAGTCAGTCAGTCAGTCAGTCAGTCAGTCAGTCAGTCAGTTAGGCAGGCAGGCAGGCAGGCAGGCAAGCAGGCATTCAGCCAGTCAGTCGCATACAGAAAGGCACGATACTTTCCCAGCGGCTAACGTTTAATACTGTCGCTATGTACGCATCTGAATATTTACGTAGCGTCCAATAAGAACCTGTTGCATCGTTCGCAGCTCTACACAGACCTGAACCACTACTTCGTCGGGTCGAACCGACACCTCTTCCGACTCTTCACCGACTTCCTGAAGAACGACTGCTTCAGTTACTTCTGGCAGCACCAGACGCAGTCATGGCTCGTTGATCGGTCGCAGAAGAAAGAGAAGTTCCGGATCAAGCAGTTTTGTGTTTGACGTCCCCGTTCTCTGAAGCCACTTCCGGTTTGGTTGCCTGTACCAGCAGACGTTTTATATCTTCTTTTGGTTGGGATCAGAAACTTCTGAATTTTGGGGTCACTCACTCCGTCTGGTGTGGGTAGGGTTGGGAGAGGAGTGCGCGCTTGCCAAAGAATTCGTTGCAGAGTGGATTGGGGTTGGATTTGGACGTGTGTTTAGAGGGAGTGTTGGTGAAGGGCTCTGTCGATCGATGCTTTGGTGAGGCGGAAGTTAGTCAGGTGCAGGTGATGAGAATGGCTGCGTCGTTGTTGTAGTCGTCGTTGGCATCGCCATCATCATCATCACACATCAACATCATTATCACCACCACATACATCATCACCATTACCGACATCATCATCATCACCATCACATACATTATCACCATTACCGACATCATCATCATCACCATCACATACATCATCACCATTTCATCATCATCATCATCATCATCATCATCATCATCATCATCATCGCCGCCACCGCCTTACCTCATCGTCGTCGTTAGCATCATCCGCAACAGCAGTTATTCTTTCAACTGCATCCTGACGAGCCAAATTTCGTAAATTTTTATTCAAAATTGTCCGTTTAAAATACAAGATGTCCATTTCGTGACTGGTTCTGTGTCCCAAGTTCCTCTGCAGGGTTACAACTGCTCGAGCAAAACCTGACAGAAACAACAAATGTCTAAAAAAACACTGTAACAGAATTTGCTCGACCAGGTAAACCACTGTCTGGCCATCACAGCGCATATTATATGAGGTAGACTTAGCTGAAAATTGTGACAGATTTGAACTAAAATCGCAATATCATGTCAACAGCTAATATAACCTTTGAAATGTATCTGCTAAAAGGAAATGCGGCTAAGTTTTCCGCGTTGAAACAGTTTTAAGCAGCGATCGCACACACAAACAGCAACAGGGATTCCTCATTTTTTGCCATTAATCCAGAACTAGCGCCGCATAAATTAAGCTCATATCTCCACACAACTGCATAAAACCAAATTCTACAAGTTTCCAATTTTTAAGCGCTTGTAAGCGATGTATCAGCAGAACCGAGTCTCTTTAATGCAATTCGAGCCAGCGCTAGGGCTGAGCGCTTTCTCATCCGCTGGCTTCCGAAGAAAGAGTACACGGTTCTCAGATAAAATTTGCCCAACAGCCTAAGAAGCAGTCGACAAAATGGACATCTGGAAACTGGAAGAGGCTTCGGAGAATAAACTAACCATCACTGTACAGTGTAAAGTGTAGTATTTAAAGTGGAAATTGTATATTTATGCAATGCATGGTGTAAATTATGCTTAGTGTGTTTTCAGTGACGCATCTAGGAACATTTCTAAAATCAAGGCCTAATCGGAAGTGCGTTGGAACGGACTGGTTGATCATAGTTGTTTCTGTGTTAAACGACATCTTGTGGTTTGACAGGGCCGTTTTTAAAGGTGTTCAAGGTGTTTAAAGCGAGCACTACATGTAATGAATTATTTATTATATGACCTATTGTACATATATTTATCATATTATATAAATATCATATATATACACACACATATTATATATATATATATATATAAGTAGGCTTCCGTTTACGCATACTGTGTCATAACGAAGATGATTAGCGTGGCTCCCTCTTTCATCCTGGCTTCGGCCTGGAACCACCCGACTACAGCCAATGGCAGACTTAGACTGATGTTTAATATATAATTTCCATTGTTTAGCGACACTTTATTGCTTCCAAGGCCGTTGACGCCGACCTTACCCACATCCTCCAACATACTTTAATCGACACCATTAGGATTTAAGCGCAACTGAGAATATATAGAATCAAATGGAAGCGTTTTAAATGTGTCTAAATAAAGCATTGCGTTATACAGCGTTTAACGACATCTTGCGGCTTCCACGACCGTTATAACAATAGTAGTTCCTCAGTTTAACGACATCTTATGGCATCAAAGGCCGTTGCCGTCGCCCTCCTCCTTTATCCAGGCTTGGGACTGGCACTACCCCAAACATTTATAACAATGTTAGTTCCTCAGTTTAACGACATCTTATGACATCAAAGGCCGTTGCCGTCGCCCTCCTCCTTTATCCAGGCTTGGGACTGGCACTACCCCAAACAAGGCAGTGGCGGAGTTTTATGGTTGAATGCTATGGTGGTTGAAGCTTTAAAGTAACTGCGCTATCTTAAGAAAAGGTGTGCTAAATTATGAGGATTTAGTTCTATTGAAGGACGCCGTGCAAATTTTTCCTAATGTTAGATTACACCTTATTACATTAGAATATACAACTTTACATTACAGTTTGCTGTTATTCAAACGGATATTGTCAAAAATTAAATGCCTACCATAAAATGTCGACTGACTGCCTTTAAAGCAAAATTAAATAACTCGATCTTCAACCTGTATAGCAACTTTGTATAATGATGATGACTTTTCTTGTCTAGACGTTTTTTAAATCGATAGAATCAGAAGTGTACAAAAACTAGGCCGTTGTGTAGTGTTGTATAGTCTGTGTTAGCTTAAAGAAGAACACTTAAAATGCACAGTTGTAAAATATATGTTGTAGAATTCTTTGTACAATACTCTTGTTGAATAAAGCGAACACGTTCACTGTTCCACATGATGGAACTTCAATTTATTGTACGTGTATGTATGACCCTAAGTGTATGTATGTATGGATGTATGTATGTATGTATGTATGTATGTATGTATGTATGTATGTATGAATTTATGTGTGTATGTATGTATGTATGTATGTGTGCATGAATTTATGTTTGTCTGTATGTACGTATGTATATATGTACGTATGTATGGAAGTATGTATGTATGTCTGTATGTAAGTATGTATGTATGTATGTGTGTATGAATTTATGTGTGTCTGTATGTATGTATGTATGTGTACATGTATGTACGTATGTATGTACGTATGTATATATGTACGTATGTATTTAGGTATGTATGTATGTATGCATGTAAATACGTATGTATCTTGCTCATGCATTATTTACATATTAATTAATGACTTAAATCATACATTATTTATACTTTATTAACATATCCAAAAGCGTAACAAGGTGCTGACTTATTTCTTGATTCCGTGAGACGTTTTACGCCAATGTTAAATCAACGTGTCAGCAAACCATATTTCAACGTTTTTTCAACGTTTGTATGCTACCTGGGTGATACAACACGACCGAAGACATTCCAAAATTAATTCAGCTATAGAAAATGGCCTCATCGTAACACGACCTCATTATAAAGTTTTTCTTGATGTAGTTCCTAAAGACAACGTTTTAACGAGTTTCCAGTGTACAGGCAAGGCTATCGTTTACATGCGATCTGAAAGCAAGCAGATGTAGGGCAGGCTTTTGCGGGGCCATAGTTTTTCAAGGCGACTTGTTTTCGCTTGCGACGTAATTAGCAACTACTCGGCTTCTTTCTGAAAAAGCGACCGTGGTTCTTACAATTATTTACTGCGGTCCTGCTCCTTTTTAATTAGCGTTTCTGTTACGACGCATCACTGTAATGAGATCTGCAAAGGTATACCGGGTTTGCTGTGGAGTAGTTTTTCAGTTCGAGGCACTGTGAGGCACGGTAGCACACTGGTTAGGGCGCTCGGCCTGTATGTGGGTCACGGTATCCGATTTGTTAGGGCGCTCGGCTTGTATTTGGGTCACGGTATCCGATTGGATAGGGCGCTCGGCTTGTATGTGGGTCACGGTAGCTGATTGATTGAGGCGCTCGGGTTGTATGTGGGTCACGGTATCCGATTGGTTGAGGCGCTCGGCTTTTATGTAGGTCACGGTACCCGATTGGTAGAGGCACTCGGGTTCTATGTGGGTCACGGAACCCAATTGGTTGAGGCACTCGGCTTGTATGTGGGTCACGGTAGCCGACTGGTTAGAACGCTCGGTTTGTAACGAGGAGAGTACGGGTTCGAGCCTCCTCCCCTGAGACGGTTACTGTGTAGGGACCCTGAACAAGTCCTTCACTCCCAATTGCTCAGCGCCATCGATTGATGCTTATCATTATATAGTGGCGCTTAATAAATGCAGAAATAATAATCAGTGCGTTTTTTTTCGCTTGCGACGTAATTAGCGGATGATGAGCCAAAGCTTATATTTTTCACTGAACTTAAAGCAACGTCAGTTCAGTTCGAACGCCAACGAGCGGTGTTTATTCATGGGTGAAGATATTGGCAGGGGCACATGTCCCCTCACATCCAATTATGACATTCATCCGGGCTATTGACACATACCATACAAAGCCATTAACACATTCTTTCAAAACCAGGTACGCATTTCCCAAGGTCAAATAATTCGCGAACTACTTGGCCTCATCATAGAGCCTCGTTATAAGCGGTTCCTGGTGTAGATTCTAAAGACAAAAGACAGAGATATACGGAGGTTCCAATGTACATGTAAGGATGACAGTGTCGGACGATTTTGCTACGGACGTATACCGGGTTTGCTGTGTAGTAATCGTAATCGTAATCGTAATTCCGAGATTTCTACAGCGCCCAACGAAAGTCACGTCGCGGGGACCAGCTTATTCACCGGTGCTCAGTCAAAACAACATCGATAGGCAAAATGGTTCGGTTCCAGGTCAAGATCCAAGAGTCAGAGGTGGAGAGACAGAGTGGTACCTATGGGGGTGGTGCTTGGGGTCGAAGAGGAGAGAGAGATAAGAGGAAGAAGGGGTAGTAGTTCCCATCGCGACCTGTTTTCGCCTGCGGCATAATTAGCGACAACTCGGCTTGTTTCTGGAAAGCAACGACGGTTCTCACAATTATTTATGCCGTTCCTGCCGCGTTTAATTAGCTTTTTCTGTCGGGCGCATCATAAATCAGACTTTAGCGTCATTAGCTTTGACGTAATTCTGCCGCAAGCAGGTGTTCCAGGCGATGGAGGGGTCTGGGGTTCGATTCCTGTCGGTCGTTGGCACAGAAAATGAAGTGGGTGAACTATAATTGGAGAATTTTTCAGAGGGCTGCTCTGATTCACTTTGGAAAAATGAATCATACCCAGCGAAATCTTTGTGGGTCAGCCTCCAGACAGCTTTACGACTGAGCTGTTCAAGAAGCAGCTGTTAGAATGAGCTGGTTAACTGCAGAATATAATAATAATAATAATAATAATAACAATAGTAGTAGTAGTAGTAGTAGTAGTAGTAGTAGTAGTAGTAGTAGTAGTAGTAGTAGTAGTAGTAGTAGTAGTAGTAGTAGTAGTAGTAGTAGTAGTAGTAGTAGTAGTAGTAGTAGTAGTAGTAGTATTGGAAGTATTGGTGGTAGTTGTAGTAGTAGTGGTAGTAGTAATAATAATAATAACAGTAATAATAATAATAATAATGACGATTTATAGATCTCCGTAGCACGACCGAGGCCTAGAAAAGGGCATTGTACATCTAGTTATTCGCTGACTGTTAGAGGATTAAGGCTTCGGTTTAATCAAGGCAACTGCTCGTCAGTGTTCAGGGCCAGCCGTATCCTCCCCGTTCCCCTAATCTGTAGGCCCCATTCTTTCGTTCCTTCCCCTCTTTCTCCAGCCTCCCCTCCCTATTTAGCTTAGGTCACTTAGGTCAATAAACCAAAATAGAAGGCAGGTAAACAAGTGTTATTTCGAGCCCATTAAGCGCAGTGTATCAAGACAACTAATTTGCTTCTAAGCACTCATTTCCACTTATCCGTCAGAGTTTAATGGAACCCCAGTTGGGTTATAGACTGTTTTGGACTGCGGCCGCCATTCCGGGCAATTTCAATTAAAAGAATTCGCAGCCTATAGAATTTGACAGTCCCTAAAATCTTGTTCTCACACTGTATCTCCTAAACAACCCTTCTGACTTGACGCAGCGCTCAGTGACTAACCTAAGCTTTTGAGTAGCACTTTATAAATTTTGAGTTTACCATTGCAATTATGTCAAAATTAATTAACTGTATTGTATCAACGAAATGAACAGATGACCTAATGAACTCAAACATTTTCAAGTACAACTAAAGTTCGCATTTCCAACGGAGGATTGTTCTAGAATGAAGAGCAATGCACATCGTATTTACACAGACGCAGTCTCCTCGTTAAAGTTCTTGCAGGTTAATATCTAAGACGTTTAAACGAGCCAGGCCTACCCGAGGCTGCTGGAGAAATTCTTTGTACAACAGATGTTTCTTTGAGAACGTTTCACAACAGCAGACAAGAAGTCGACTGATGATAAGCCAAAGCTTATATTTTTCACTGAACTTAAAGCAAAGTCAGTTCTGCTCGAGCCTCAACGAGCAGCGTTTATTCACGGGTAAAGATATTGGCAGGCGCATCTTTCCCCTCAAATCAAATTATGGCATTCATCCGGGCTATTGACACATACCATCCAAAGCCACTGACACATTCTTTCAAAACCGGGGACGCATTTCCGCAAGGTCAAATATACATATATCTCAAAGCATTCGAACACATTCAAGAATTTCAAACACATTCTCTCAAAGCTAATGATGCTTTCCTTCAAATGCAATGAC